>QNUK01000610.1:290000-374789 GCA_013621035.1 Clarias magur | reverse complement strand
TTGTGTGTGTGTGTGTGTGTGTGTGTGTGTGTGTGTGTGTGTGTGTGTGTGTGTGTGTGTGTGTGTGTACCCTCATCAGTACTCTTCTGACCTCTGAACCACAACAGAACACACATGCCTGACTGAACAGATGCACATTATGGAAATTTAACATGTCATTTGTTGCTTAAACATGAAATCCACATCCTAGCCACAACAGTGATACACAATATGTTTTTTGTATTAGTATTATTCAAATAGGTAACGCCAAATGGCACCGTGGTGGAGAAGAGAAAACCAGTGACTAACGACAATCTTACATCTTTAGTCTAATGCACAAAAGGGGCAGGCTTTCAGTGGGTAATGAAATAAAAGGTTTCCTGTCTGATCATATATTACTGTTCACATGCACTGTGGGCTTCAGTGTGATGACACTGTCCATGCCCGGAATATTCCTGTACAGTTTAGTTAAACTAGATATTTAGTCATGCTTTCAAGTACAATATATTGTATATTTGTAGTAGTAGGTGTTGTTTTCATTATATCGGTGCATTTATGCAATATTAAATATCTCATGTTGCTAAATGCAATATAATCACAGAAAGCTGATCATAGTGTATTACATCACTAAATTGCACCAAGTAGTGGGACGAATCATCCATGAAAAAATGTAAAAAGTCGTCAATCAGCACAAGCTTAAAGCTTGTGTCCTATTGTTATGCTGTAGAAGGTTTTAATAAACTATACAATATCCATTAGGAATCAATGGGAAAACAACCAACAACCAAACAAATTATAATTTTTTTTTTTTTTTTAGAAACATCACTGGGGAAGACAATCATTCAGAAATGGGAAAACAACAACAACCACTTGTCATTGTTAGACAAGACAAAAAACCTTGCTCCTGAATGCAGCCACTAACATTTATAACATTAAAAACCTTGGCTTCATGTGTTGTTCCACATCACCATCGTGTACATCATGTCAAAGTTCCACAAGCTTCACTGCGTGCTCCAGACGCTTCCTTTCTTCACTCCACGTCGCTCCATTCTACAGTACGTTACAGTATTTTTCAAACTGAGAACATTCATTTCTTATAAATCATACAATTATTATTTGCTTATGTTTTTACAAAACAATCATTCAGCAATCTGAGCACTGAGTGTTCTCTTCATCACATGTTTATCCCTGTTGAAATTAATTAACACACTCGATGCCTTAAAAAAGCTTTTTTTTTTTTTTTTTTTGCTTTATAGGCATAAAATTTTTTAAATGAGTCTCAAGTTATTGGCTATTGGCAGTCGTACTAAGAGTTAATGGGAGTCAGGGGGAACAAAAGCTTTCATACTCTCAATTGTAAACCAGATATACATTTGTTTCTACACTCGCCAAAGCTCAGCATCAAATTAACAACAGAAACAAATAGATAAAGAATACACACACATTTAAGTGCAGTCAAACACAAAGTGACACTAGTTATGAAAACTACAGGAAAAGAAGGAAAGCAGAAAGCAAAGGTAATAATAATAATAATAATAATAATAATAATAATAATAATAATAATAACCACACCATTACTACCACTACTACTACTACTACTAATAATAATAATATTAGTTGCAAGCAACAATGATCAGGCCCAAGCACATGTCCCATCGCCACCCAGATGGACCAGAAAGATGGTGGGTACAGGGGCTACATGCATTTAAAGGGGACATACCAATACCATTAAAGGTTTGTGTGCCCTTATAAAAACATAATTTTAGAATTTGCCGAATTTTATGTTCAGATGTCCAATAAGCCCTGGATACAGGGGAATGATGTCACTCAGGAAGTTCTTAACCACGTTTTGGCATGAATTTAAGGCATTAACATGGCTGAACCATATGCACACTAAAAAATGCTGGGTTATTTTTACTACCCAAACGCTGAGTTGCCTCTGATGGGTCATTTTTTCTGGGTTATTTACAGTGAATTGGGTAATTTTAGTTAAACCCAAACCTTTTTGTTTAGTGACAAAAGACTTTGTGTCTTTTTTTTTGGGGGGGGGGGAGGGGGGCCGGGTGCGGATGAGGTGCTTCCTCCTCACGCATTTAAGAGGAAATGTAAAATACGAGGTCTGTATACACACTTTCACTCACTTAAGTCACTTATGACTGAATTTGCTCACTGCATGTAACATTTATTACACTCAAACTTTCAGCCTGGTCTGTGCTATAGCATGCTAGTTTATCTGACAATGGCTGCTAACTAGCCAAACCAAAGAACCCCACCTGTGTATGAAAGAAACAGCAAAAATGTCGGAGCTTTTTAGCTTTCTTTGTAGAATGCTTGCAGGGTGTATGAAGGTGGTGAAGTGATGAATGAAAGCTAAACTGTTAACTGTAGTGCCAGCATGACGCTAGCATTTAGCTAGGTTGCTAGCGTTAGCAAACACATGTAAAATAGCTGATGTGTTACAAAACACTAATCTTCTTTGGAATTCTTTGAAAACCCTCTGGAATTTTTCCATAAACTTTTACTTTCTTTCTTTCTAAGGTTGGAACCAACACCGTGGAATATCTCCAGCAGGCTGAAGTGTTAAGGCCGAACCCCTACATGCTGATGTTGAGAGATAATGACCAGCACTGCTCTCAGGCATTAGTGCTTCTCAGTAACAGTATCGTAATGATGTCACTGTTGAACTTGTTTTGTATCATCTGATCTTGTGCTTTTGAAAAAATTTATATAAATATTTTTCTATGTTTTGTACAATTAATTGTTGTTTATTGCATATATGTAGGGTTTGCAAAACTTAGTGTTTTTTTTTTGTTTTGTTTTTTTGTAATAGGCCGGTATATCAAAGTAATTTAACTGTTTAAACTGTTTTACCCATAGACATGTAAAACATAAAAATAATAATAACCTATTTGTGAGGTAGAATTAACTCAGCATTATAGTTAAATATGACCTAGCATTTGGATTGAATATTTTACCCATCTTACTGGGTTAAATAAATACCCCATGTTGCTGGGTTAAATTAACCCAGCATGTAGTTGGTCCAATATTTATCCAGCAGCTGGGTTACAAACAACCCGTATTTTTAGGGTATGAGAAATCAAAAATCCAAAATGTCTTGAGATCATATACATCTGGTTTGCTGGCGACTGTAAGAATCCCCTAGGAGGATTATATCAAAATTTGGTGTGCTTTACAAACAACCCAAAATAATTGACTTCCTGTTGAGTTGAGCTCATGTCAATGCATAGCAAAAGCTCAGTGCGATCCAAATGTGTACTATATTCTGTATGTATACCTGCAAAGTGTGTATGAGCTATGCAGCAAAATCTTGTGTGAAGGCGCTGGGCCACGTGGGCTTACTTTTTGAGTATGGACAGACATCAAAAAACACCTGAAATCTTTTTTATGGCTAAAAAAACAGCCATAACCGTTATCTTATCATGCCATAAAGCTGAACGAAATGATGTCCATAAATTTTGGAACAATAAGGTTTTTCGCCTCTTTACACCACCACAATGAATTGAAATGAAACACAGGATTTAAGGGATTCGACCAAAAGTGTGGAATTATTCATTCAAAGAAATTACAGACATTTTATTTGCACACACACTTCCACTTTGGATGGGCTCATAAGTTAACAACAGGTGCCTGTGAAAACAAGTGAAAGAATGACTGAGTGACCAAGAATGATGACGTGGATACCTGGAAATAAATGAACAGCTAACGAACATAAAGTGAGTGTAACACATGTACTGTGCACACATGCCTGACTGAACAGATGCACATTATGGAAATTTAACATGTCACTTGAATACGAAATCCAAATCCTAGCCGCAACAATGATACACAATATGCTTTATTAATATTATTCAAATGGGTAAAGCCGAATGCCAAAGTGGCGGAGACGAGAAAAAACCACCGATGTTAATACAACTGGCTAATGACAGTCTTACATCTTTAGTTTAATGCACAAAAGGGGCAGGCTTTTGTTTGGGTCATGAAATAAAAGGTTTGCACTCATGTTATCTCAAAAGGTTTCGTCAAAGATTAAAGATATAAAAATGGACAAATTGTTGCTAAATCAACAGCAAAACCTGACTTCCTGCGGCGAGGTTTTCGCCGACATTTTTTTCGTCATGGATATTCTCCTGCTTGTCTTCAGTTTTCCCATCACCATTGCTGTTATTTTACTACTCCTCAACAGGACATATAAAGCAAAGCGCTTCTCACCAGCTGAGGTCATTCTCCTACAAATCAACTTCACTAACATCTGCCTGTCCATCTATGTATTATTGTGTTTTCTGAATCTGTTGGACATCATTCCTGACAATGTGAACCATTACGTGCTGTTCTTCGTACCGAGTGTAACGGCGAGACCCATCTTCCTACTCACCCTCAGCGGGATCTTCTACTTGGCCATCGTTCACCCGGTGACCTACATGACCACCAAATCTTTGCGCCATTGGGAGTGGCTGGTCACCACTCTCGGCTGGCTCTACGCCTTGGCTATATCTGGAATCATTATAATGCAGAAAATTGACATTAAACAACCCATTTTCATAGCCTTGTTCTACACCACAATCCTTCCCATCATGTTCTTCAACACTGCCACACTCAAGGCACTGTCTTCAAGTGGACCAGGAAACAGTGGAACAACCATCAACCCAGTCAAAAAAAAAGCCTTCCGGATCATTCTGAGCATCCTGATGGTCTTGCTGCTGTACTATGTGCCCCCGTTGTACACATACATCTACGCTTTCATAGCACCAGACGATGAGGAATGGTTTATGTGTACTGTGGGCATCCGTGTAATGACACTGTCTATGTTTTCAGAGTTTTGCATGCCTGGAATATTCCTGTACAGTTTAGTTAAATTAGATATTTAGTCATGCCTAGTTATGCAAAAGTATTTTGTGGTAGCAGTAGTAGTCATCATGTTGACATGTTATATTAGATTATTATCCTGTATATTGCATGTTTGCTAAAGACAAATCAGAATGTATTAGACCACTAAATTTAATTTAGCAGGATTTAATTAGCAGGACCGATCCTCTGTGAAAAAATGGGGGGAAAAAAATGTATGTTGTCGCTTAAGTTCAAAGTTCAAAATGTAAACAAAATAATAAGCGCTGTGAATTATTAATGCTGATTCACAACCCTAGATATACAGCTTTACATGATCTTGTTTGTGATTTCATATTTCATATTCTGCCTTATTATTTGTGATCCATATTGTGCCTCAAAGACATGCCTGTAGTGTGTGAATAAATGTGTCTGCGTGTGTTTGGTTGGGTGTACCCATCTCATGCCCGAAGTCTCCTGGGATGGGATTCAGGCTTCCTGTGATCCTGTACAGGATAATCTGTAGAGAAACTAAATCTACTGTATTAATGAATTAATTTTTCTCCTTTTATTTATACACTCTAAAAAATGCTGGGTTAAAAGCAACCAAAACCGGGTTGTTTTTAACCCAGCTGCTGGATAAATATTGGACCGACTACATGCTGGGTTAATTTAACCCAGCAAGATGGGTCAAATATTCAGTCCAAATTCTAGGTCATATTTAACTATAATGCTGAGTTAATTCTACCTCACAAATAGGTTGTTATTATTATTTTTATGTTTTACATGTCTATGGGTAAAACTGATATATATTGGTCTATTACAAAAGAAAACACTAAGTTTTGCAAATCATACATATATGCAATAAACAACACCCAATTAATTGTACAAAACATAGAAAAATATTTATTTTTCAAAAGCACAAGATCAGATAATACAAAACAAAGATGCAGGTGTACGGCCTCGACTGACAGATATTCCACGGTGTTGGTTCCAACCTTAGAAAGAAAGAAAGTAAAAGTTTATGGAAATATTCGAGAGGGTTGGCTAGTATGCATATTTGTAAGATGATTAGTGTTTTGTAACACGTCAGCTATTTTATATGTGTTTGCTAACGCTAGCAACCTAGCTAAATGCTAGCGTCATGCTGGCACTACAGTTAACAGTTTAGCTTTCATTCATCACTTCACCACCTTCGTACACCCTGCAAGCATTCTACAAAGAAAGCTAAAAAGCTCAGACATTTTTGCTGTTTCTTTCATACACAGGTGGGCTTCTTTGGTTTGGCTAGTTAGCAGCCATTGTCAGATAAACTAGCATGCTATAGCACAGACCAGGCTGAAAGTTTGAGTGTAACACGGTAACAGTAATAAATGTTACATACAGTGAACAAATTCAGTCATAAGAGAGTGAAAGTGTGTATACAGACCTTATACTGAACGTTTACATTTCCTCTTAAATGTGTGAGGAGGAAGAAAAACAGACACGAAGCTGACACAGCCACTGAATACGCCGGTGAACTTCGGGGGAGGAGCGGTCTTGTCTGTGATGTTAGCTGTCGCTAGCTAACCCAACTCCAACCCAGCAAGCTGGGTTAAACAAAAAGTACCCAACGCCCTGTAAATAACCCAGAAATATTCCCCAACAGAGGGGGTAAACCCAGTTTGGGTAGTAAAAACAACCCAGCATTTATTAGTGTGTAGTTAGAAGTAATAAAGTAATAAACGTTACAGTTACCTTCAATAATAAACTTAAAGTTTGTATCCTATTGTTATGCCGTAGTAGGTTTCAATAAACTATATAATAAAACAACAACAACAACAACAACAACAACAACAACAAAAAACACATCAATTAGGAATCAATGGGAAAACAACCAGCACATGAACATGGAGATGTTACAGTATGTAGTAAGCAAATGTATATTTTTAGAAAGATCACTGGAGAAAACAGAAGAAAAAAAACACAACCATAAAACCATGATTAAAGAAAAAAGGCTTTGGTCATGAATGCAGCTACTATCCTTTATAAAAATAAAAAAACTAGGCTTCATGAGTTGTTCAACATCACAGTTGTGAACATCATGTCAAAGCTTCGCTGCGCGCTCCTGACATTTCCTATCTTGACTCCTGTAGCAGGTCCCAATCTTGTAGCTTCATTCCATTCTACAGTATGTTACAGTATTTTTCCTGACATTTAGTTCAAACTGGGCACCTGAAGGTAGACATTTATCTGCTATAAATCATACAATTAACATTGTACAGTATGTTTTTACAAGAAAAAAAAAATTCTCATTATCAAGTGCAAAATTTATAATTTATATAATTATAATTTATAACAAGCTCAGTGACTTAAAAGAAAAAGCACTTCTTTATGTCTTTATTAAAAATACTCAAATATGTTTGCAATCCTAATAAGAGTTTTTTTTTTTTACTGTGGGAGGAAACCAGAGTACTCGGAGGAAACCCACCAAGCACATGGAGAACATGCAAAGAAAAAGATTGATGCTCTGGGGACCTGTGACTTCAGTTGTTCGATAGCTCAGGACTGGAATCTCCTACAGTCTACCTGAGCCTCCGGGAACAAACTGGACTCCTTTTAATTTAAATTTGAACACATCTCCTGTTACACTGAACTTCCAGTACACATTATTATGCTGATCATTCTCTGCTCTCCGTTATCACCCAGATGAGGATGGGTTCCCTGTTGAGTCTGGTTCCTCTCAAGGTTTCTTCCTATTACCATCTCAGGGAGTTTTTCCTTGCCACCGTCGCCCTCGGCTCGCTCATCAGGGACGATCTTATCATTTTGATTCATACACATTGCATAAAAACTTACTTCTTTTTATTGTGTAAAGCTGCTTTGCGACAATGTCAATTGTTAAAAGCGCTATATAAATAAATTGAATTGAAATTGAATTGAAATTGAAATTTCACCTGGACCCTGGCGGAGCAAGGCATTTGTGCTGACCATTAAGCCTCTGTGCCATCGGAGTAAATTTTTTACAAACTAGATCAAATAAAATAAAATAAAATAAAATAAGGAATAGAAGCAAACCTTAAAAGTGCTTAGTGATTTTGGAACAAAAGCGGTGAATTCAGTGACATATGAAGAACATTACAGTGGGGGACCATGTTTCCCTTTACTGAGCAGTAATACACTGCCATCATCAAACATGATTGAGAATCCACTACGATTAATTCTGAGGAAAACATACATCATTTCTATTACTGAAGGAAAAATAGGACACCATGTAAATGTTTTATACTGTTATCTTTTCTTGCGTGCACATGAAAACTAATCCTCACCCTGAAAATAATACGATTGGTTTTGTTCAATCAATCCAACAGAACATCATTAATGGGCCACAGAGAAGAAGGAGACAATGGTCGCTAATATCCGCTGATGGGATCCTGAAATAATGGAGCACCCAGCCTTTTTGGGTCACATGTGCGGTATGAATAAAGACCAAAACAGTCTGTGAAATAAGAACGGGCAACATGGAATTAAATAAGAGATTGAATGGTCAACAGCAAAATCAGTTCCTGCAGCAAGCCTAACAACACCATTTGTGCAGTGTTGGATAATGTCCTATATTTCTTTGGTTGTTCTTTGGTTCTTATAAAACATATGATCAAAGTACACTGCTCTGCCAAAAATACTAATATTTCACTTTATGACCTTTTGCTTGAATTACAGCCTTTGCATCATTTTGATAAGCTTACTGTATGCGATGCCATAAAAGTTTAATTCCATCAAGAGTCACAATAAATTCTCTCCAAGATCGTATATTGATGATGGGAGAGACAGACCACTGTGTAAAAAGGGTTCTCAATAGGTTAAGGTCTGGACTCTGTGGTGGCCGATCCATGAGTGAATATCATGTCTTATGCACTCTGAATTACTCTTTGTCACGGATCGGGGTGCGAGGCATAAACGCAGAGGTCCAGGTGTTTAAAGGAAACGATGTTTTATTTAACATAAAGTCAGGGAAAATCAAATAAACAAATATACTTTAAATGAAAATGAAACTAAAACACGTATAGTAGAACCACGAACTAAACACAGACAAAAACGAGGTTATTTCAACAGATGCAAGACGCCAAACTGAACTAAAACAAACCATTTATAATAAAACTAATGAGCAACTCGGTTCAGGTGAGCGCCCCACGTCACCTGACCGAGGTGCTTAATGGCAAATGAAGTGAAAACAAAAGGAACCGCTCACAAAATCACAGGGCGCTTTGGCGCCCTCTAGGGGTTATCCCTGACACTCTTTCCCAATTTGAGCCTGATGAATCCTGGCCGTATCATCTTGGAATATGCGTGTGCGATCAGGGAAGAAAAGAGTTGATTGATGAAAAAGCTGGTCGTCCAGTACATTCAGGTAGTCAGTTGACCTAATTTTTTGGATGCATTGGTGAACCTAGACGTAATTAATTAAAGCAACCCATAACACTGCCCCCAGAGGCATGTTTAGTAGGCACTAGGTATGACGGATGTATCACTTCCTCTACTTCTCTTTTGTTACCCTGATTTGCCCATCAATCTGGAACAGGTCAATCTGGACTCATCAGACCATTTTACATTTTTCCATCACCGACAGGCCATAACTTTCTTTAAAAGCCGATTTCCCGATTATCATCCCTATTAAGTCTTTTTCTTAAGGCTACACAGCTGTTTAGTGCCAATCCCTTAAATTGTCCTTACACTGCGCACTTTTTCTGTTCACGTTTTGACTTCACTAAGCATTCATATCTCATATTCATATATCATTATAAGTGATCTAGTTGATCCAGTACGTTTTCCCTACCACATTCCTTCCTCATAAGCATGATGGGTCATTACTATCCCTTACATGGTTAAATAATGCACTTTACAGTTCTTAACCCAATTTTTGCAGTTTCAGTACTTTCCCTTTGCTTGATACAGGACAATAATTTGACCCTTCTGAAAAAGAGTAATGTCCTTGCCACGACCACAGGATATGTCTCCTGACATGGTTGTTTTAGAAATGAGAAGATACTCACTGCATCAGTTAGGGTTAAATAACCAACTGAACCATAATAATCACTGCAGCAATAAGCCAGTTTAAGGCTCTGACGTATTTGCTTAGTCAAATCAGGGGGTGACATTTAGGGGGTTTTTTTGTTGTTTTTTTTGGGGCAGGGTAAATCAAATGAGGAGTTTCTTGGCAGCTGAAATTTCCATCAAAAGTTGTTTACTCTGTCCCCTCTCTCTCTCTCTCTCTCTCTCTCTCTCTCTCTCTCAAAAAGAAAAACAAAAACAAAATGAGTATTGACTCTGTATTAACTTAAAAAAACAGTTTCTGTTATACTGAACGTTCAACCTCACAGCACACTGATACATCAGGAACTGTTTGTGGTCAGACCAGTTGATGTCACCAAAATGAGAATCCCAAATGAGTCTGGTTCTTCTCAAGGTTTCTTCTTATTGTTGTCTCAGGGAGTTATACAGTACCTTGCCAACATACAGTACATGTTGTAATTTATTTCCATAAATGTTTTAATCTGTAATGCTGCTTTGTGACAATGACCATTGTTAAAAGCACTAAATAAATGAAATGTAATTGAATTTTAGACCATTTAGATTTGTAAACTACCGTGATAGCGTGCCTAACAAGGATATAACATTTGGCTCTTATCTTTTATCTTTGAATAAAATATTTAGGTAGAAGTTTTTTTTTTGTTTTTTTTGTTTTTTTTACAGGACAGAAAAGAGGAATTTAAAAACATTTATTGTTTTATGGAGACTGTCAGAGAATTCAGGCACAATTACAAACACAGGGTTGAAGGTTACAAGAAAATTTAATAACAATAACAACAACAATAATAATAATAATAATAATAATAATAATAATAATAATAATAATAATATGGAAGGTACTGTATATCTGCACATCCTAACGTGGTAAAATAGTTTTATCAATCGAAATGATAGGAGGTTTAAATTTTTTTTTTTTTTTTTTTCAAATTTCAAATTTTATTTGTCACATACACAGTCATACACAGTACGATATGCAGTGGAATGCTTAGGCGCCTGCCCGTGACCTTAGAATAAAAACTATTTAAGACTATTTACACTAAAAGAATATAACAAAGAACGTAGGAATAGATTTAACTAATAATAAAATAATAAAATATATGTACAGTAAAAATATACTGTACAATAAGAAAAATATAAGAAAATAAAAATATTGAAAATATAAGAGAATAAGAGAATAAGATAAGAAAATAAGAAAATCTGGGTGAAACCTTTGCCTACTTTTTGCATTGTATAATGTATAACATGTTTTAACGTTATAGTTGCGTCACACTGGTTTAAAAACACTTCATTTAAATAACATTGTGCAGATGTCATTGCCTTCCCATACTCAAATGAGGCACTATGTAATGTGAGAACCTCGAATACATAAACCTCAAATAAACATAACATAATGCACATGGCTGACAGAACAGATGGACATCATGTAAATGTTGCACATGAAATACAAATCCTAACCATGCCAGTTTTTACAGAATATGTTTATATAAATTCAGATCAATCAAGCCAAAGATCATTAACATGAGAAGCAATACTCTAAATTGGCAAGAATTCAGGATTTCCTGCAGTGACCCTTTAGACATCATTTATTTTGTGATGAGTTATACTGTTTTTTTCAACCACGGTCACTGTGAAACTTCCGAAACGTGAATATTAAACAACTAACTTCTCATCATGCAAAATCCTCTTCACCAACATGTACCAGTTGTTTTTGCTGTCAGTTCTAAAGGACTCTCTGGGCGAAAACATGATATCGGTGTTAAAAATGGTCTCACCTATACTGTAGGTGTCATGTCCGAAGCCTCACATGAAAAGTATAAAGTGTATTATCTTAAAATGCGAAATTGTTAAGATATTGCAACATTAATTTGACATGGGTACGGACACTACAAATGAATACAGAAATATAATACAGAAAATGTATAAAGCTAAAGAAGCTACTTCTGAAGGTTACGCAACATGGACGTGACCAATCTCGCTTCCCTTAAAAAATTTCATTTGGAATACATCGTTTTTTATTTGCCCCCAAAAAGGCCATTTTCAGCATTATACTGTCTCTTCAAACAATAATTATTTTAAATGCAAAATTTTTAATACATGTTTCTTTAGAAGTATTGATACTAAAATCAGTAGAAGCTAGAAGCATCTAGAAGCTTTATGACCTGTAAAAATTTGGTGCTTAAAATAAAAAGCAATTTATTTTTTGGTTAAAGCTTTAAAAAGCGAAAAATCTGTAGTGTCCGTAACCGTGTTAAATTTACGGTGCAATATTTAACCATTTTTAATTTTAGAATAATACACTTCTTTAGATTTATGTCTTTTCATGTGAGATGTAAATTGGCAGAGTTTCACCTGAATGACAGTTAAGATTTTAATTTTTTAAAGTTATGGACACGACAGACATAAAAGGGCATCAAATTGTATTTAGCAAATGTGCAATAAAATGATAAAAGTCTATGATTTTTTTTTTTTTTTTTTTTTTTAATGAAGCATGGATCGGGGATAAGAAGCATTAGGTATTATGAAAAACGCCACGTTTTAGCACCAATACCATGTTTTGACTCTAATACATAATCCATTTACATTAAATTAAGCTAAATCCTTTTCCTGCTCAAATCAGACAATCTGAGAACCTGAACCAGAAGAGATGGACATTATGAACAGGTGGACATTATGTAAATTGTCCTTATTTGCGCATGAAAACCAAATCCTTGCCATGCTATTTTAGCGCTAAATGTTTATTGTTTATTCAAATAAATCGACCTCAATAATGTGCACCCGAAAAGAAGGGAAAAACAGCAATTTGGTCAACAGTAATTGATGGTGGGTTAAAACAAATTCTTTCAGATTGCTGCTTTTGCATCTATATTACTACAGAGAAGAGGGGTGGGGTTTTGAGGGGCCATAAATGAGAAAACATTCTGCATCAAGTTTGTCAGGTCACATACTGTAGGTTTTTGGAGAGTAAAGGTCTATGAGTAAAACAACGGACAACAAAAAGAATGAACTTCAACATGGACAATCTGACACTAAACCTACAGCGAAATCGGACTCTCTGGTCCTGCAATGATGAGCCTTTCAATACAATTTATTCAGTGCTGAGTGATATTCTTCTTTTCTTCGGTTTTCCGACCACCGTTACCATCATTGTGATACTTCTGAGCAAAGCATATAAAACAAGGATTTTGTCAATGGCCGAAGTCTTCCTCCTGCAAATCAACTTTGCTAACGTGTGCCTCTGTATCTCAGAGTTGCTGCTTTTTCTGAGTTCTGTTAAGGTCTGTAACTTTTACTCAAACCTTTACACGGTTTTCTACAGCCCAAGCTATACAGCAAGGCCAATCTTCTTACTCTGTATCTGTGTGATCTTTCACTTGGCCATCGTCCATCCAGTCACCTACATGGCCACCAAAACCTGGCTCCACTGGGTGTGGCTCGTCATCACGCTCGTCTGGATCGGTACGCTGGTTCTAAACGTAGCCCTTATCTTTAACGGAAGTGACTTTGATCAACCTATCTTCTTGGGCGTGTTTGTCCTCACTTTCGTTCCCAGTATATTATTTAACGTCATTACATTGAGAGCCCTGTCCTCAAGGCGACCGGGAAATAGCGACCAAACCCTCAACCCAGCCAAGAAAAAAGCCTTCCGGATCATTCTGGGCATCCTGGTGGTCTTGTTGCTGTACTACCTCCCCAGAGGATATTTCTTCATCTATCCATTTGTAGCACCAGAGGACTACATGAGATTTATGTGTGCTGAAGGCCAAGTGATTATGATGCTACCTAAGATTCCTGAGCTTGCAATGCCTGTAATATTCCTGTACAGTTTACGCAAACTTGGTGTTTAATCCTAACTGGAATCCAAACTTAAACAATTCTCTTTACATCTGTACATCTTTGTATTTATTATAATAAGGGGGGTCAGGGGTAGCTCAGTGGTTAAGGCATTGGACTACGGTTCGGAAGGTCCCAGGTTCAAGTCCCACTACCACCAAGTTGTCCCTGTTGGGCCCTTGAGCAAGGCCCTTAACCCCAACTGCTCGGATGTATAATGAGAAAAATGTAAGTCGCTCTGGATAAGGGCGTCTGCCCAATGCCTACATGTAGGTGTAATAAAGCTCCAAAATTGTGCTAAAATAAATGTGCTTTTTATTGAAATTATTCATACTTGCCTTTAGCATTAGAAATAGATTTTAAACCTTTCTGGCAGCAGGCTTTGTATTGAAACGCTGTCTAGACATTTTTTTTTCTTCTGTTGTTGCCAAAGTTGTGTTGCGTGCAGTGTTTGCTTGACATCTTGGATATGCATTTCATTATAGAAACTATATATATGTAAAGAATTTGTGACATTTCAGCAAATCAACATTAGTTAACTTTCGTATGTTCTATTTTTTTTTTTTTTTTTTAATCTTTCACTCTATGGAATAATTATTGCAGTTTGATTTTAGGACGCAGCCGGAGCTTACAGTACCTAAGCACCAGCCACAAACAATAACGCGGAATTGCAGCACGAACAATATGCAAATTGTTAAATGTACTTTAAAAACGTATTACGAATTTGAATGAAGATTTGATGAAAAACAGTTGCCACATCACTAATGTTACCCTAACCGCTTTATCTCATTATACAATAAAATGCCAGATTCAATAAGCTATTATTGTTCCAAAAGTTGGAATGCAGAAGGCTGTGATGTCAATAACGCCTTGCAACTGAGTCAACTTTTGTCAAACTCAAGGCCCAGTAATGTTCAGTGGTCTGCAGTACTGATTGCACAGGATTTCCAGGCTATTGCGAGTTCACACCAGACCTCTAGCTTTTTTAACATACTTTAAAATCGACAAAAAGCACAAAACAAGAAAGAATGTACTGTAGATGATTGCTCTTAAAAGGGATATACCCATGTGAATTCATTACTTGGAAATCCAATTGCCTAGAGTTTTAAACAGCCTATAAGTCGTCCCAAAAAGTAAGCACAGGTTAGTGCATTAAAAGTCGTAGTTATAGACTGCTTGGCCAAAAAAATCACAATCACAGTTTCACAATTGTTAAATTATTGGCCTTAATGAAGCAAAGTAAGCAGCCACTGGAATTGCATTACAAGCCCTCCAACGTTTTATTAAAACCTGGATAGTGTTAAAATGCTTAATGCAGTCACATCAAAAACACATAAAAAATTTAACTTTATTTTTAAAAAATCTCCAGTAGAAGTCACAGCGATATTTATTATTGTAAGTAAGATCATTTTAACATTTATAATGTAATGCACAGGATTAAATTCTATTTCATTTTATTTGGATAGCACTTTTAACAACGACCTTTGTCAACAATGGCCTCCTGGGTTGGGGTTCGATTCTCTGTTCAGGGTTTTGCATGTTCTTACCATGCTTGGGGGTTTCCTCTGGGTACTCTGCTTTCCTCCCACAGTTCAAAGACATGCAGATTAAACTAATTGGACCTCCCAAATTGCCCATAGTGTGTGAATGAGTTTGTGAATGTTAATCGGAGGCCCTACCACAGTCGTACAAATGAAAATAAATTCAATAATCACCGCTGGCTTCCACGGACCCTTATTGGGCAAAAGTTAGGCATCCACACGCGCACACACCCACACAAACACACATATACAGTTGAACCTTGGATTGCAAGTGTAACTTGTTCAGGAAGCTGATTCGTATATCAGAACACTCGTAAACCAAAGCAAATTTCCCCATAAGGTATAAGGCAAACTCTAATTATTCATACCATAGCCCCCCAAAAAAGATACATACAAGTAAGTAATACAAAATATAAAGTAAAAATAAAACAAATTAACCTACACTTTACCTTTGTGTGCGCGTGTGTGTGTGTGTGTGTGTGTGTGTGTGTGTGTGTGTGTGTGTGTGTGTGTGTGTGTATGTGATTTTGTGTGTGAGGCTAAAGTAAGAGGAGAGGAGGTATAAGACCCTCCCCTCTCCCTCTTCTCCTCTTTTATTTGAGTTTCACACACACATTAACGGAAACACTGTTTTATCGGGGAAATTAACAACGAACATCTCTAATGACACTCGAATGAGCACAGGCTAACGGAATCACTGCTGCAAAGTAAAAATAAAACAAATTTTAAAACAAATAAAACAAAAAGAGAGAGAGAGAGAGAAAAAAATGGACCTTTAACATCTCTAATGAATTGACTTTCACGCACACACACATACAAACAAAATAAAAGATGTTTTACGCACACACATGTGGTCACAATGCTATAGTAAACAGTACAGGTACAGGTGTGCACAAATGCTGATTATACCAGTGAGAGACGCGCACTAAGACCAAGCAGGGGATACGATTACCCACAATTCCATGGAGCGAGAGAGAAAAACTATTGGCTCAAGTGTGATCACGTTACGCTCTGCATCAAAACAAGAAACGCATGCGTGATACATGATACATAAACCAAGACTTGCTTGTTTTTCAAGTCAAAATTGATTTAAAATGTTTGCTTGCAAACCGCGTCACCAAGGTTTCATTGTATATATACTCCTTAACAAAATCTTAAGATATTAAACACTTGTAATATTAAAATATTACACTTCACACTGGTGGATTGTAACCAGGTTGTACTTACTTCTTAAAGGGTTTAAAGAACAAAAAACGTCTTCAAAGGCAACGTCTCCTCCCACACCACAAACATGCAGTTTGAAATTTGCAAGGGAGCACCAAACATGGGACATTGAAAGATGGAAGAAATGTTAATATTTCTATTTAAAGATAGCAATCCCTGCTTAATGAGGATGGGTTCCCTGTTGAGTCTGGTTCCTCTCAAGGTTTAATTGATCATTTGGATTCATACACATTTTCTCACATTTCATACAATATATATAACAGACTATTAAGTTAGAGGTACCATCATTTTTGTCCAGGCCTGTTCCATTAGTTCATTTTTTTTTTTTTTTTTATAATTCCATTGAAGCATGGTTGAAAAGCAATGTCTGACTTTCATTGGTTAACATTCATAGAATTCTTATTTATTGTTACTTTTGTCAGATTAAAGTTATTTCTGTGACCACTGTGAGTTTTTCTTTCATTGACCGAAGGGTACCAACAATTTTGTCCATGTGTGTACACAGTACAGCCCAAAAGTTTGGACACACCTTCTCATTCAAAGAGTTAGAATTTGTATTATGGCAAGAAAAAAGCAGCTAAGTGAAGAAAAACGAGCGGCCGTCATTACTTTAAGAAATGAAGGTCAGCCAGTCCGAAAAATTGGGAAAACTTTGAAAGTGTCCCCAAGTGCAGTCACACAGGCTAAGAAATAGCACAGAGACACATGATCACATGTTTTACGGTTGTTTTCCGTTGTTTCTATGACTCAACCTGACAGACAGTATTCGAAAACCCAAATACACAGTTTGATGTTTGAAGGTTTCAATGTAAACAATATATTTTTTTAAATCATCATTGACCTATGCTGTGAGGCTGGCACGGATCTGTGCTTTAAAGGTTTTAATTGAAAGAAAGATTTGTAAATCCTAATGTTTGTTTATTTATTTTACATTAAAAAAGGGTATGCAAGGAGTGTACTTCTCATATCAAAATGATGTGAATTCCACTTGCAATAATTTTTTTTAAAAATAACTCTTTGTGCATTTGTTTGTGTTACATTTCGTTTTGCTCTGAGAAATCGATTTTCATAAACAAATGCAGTTCTGTGTAGTTCGACAATTTATTTTTCACAAAAGCATATTATTATTCCTATGGCTGCCAGAACAGACGGATATCATGTAAATGTACACACCTGTCATTGTTTGCAGATGAAGTGCAAACAAAAAGCCACAGTCCATTGATATGACATTGTAAAAAAGGGATTAGATCCAAAATGTTTTCAGTAAATGTGATGGTTCCATAATATGTAGAGTAAAATGTCTTGTGTGCAATTGATTTCATCTGCTGTTTGTTTGCATACATTTTAAGGGACAAGAGGAGTGGGGTTTGTGAGCCCATGAAATAAAATTGACAATAAATTATCTTCAATCTTAAAGAAGCACTAGCCTGCCATGCGGAAGGCCAAGGTTCGATACCCAGCCAATAGGAAGAGCATCTGGCGCAAAACTTAAGCTTATGTGCTGATCGGATGGTCCCCTGTGGCGACCCCTTGACAGGAGCAGCAGGAAGACCAACAACAACAACAACAACTATACAAATAGAAATTGAAATTGAAGATTTGGACTTAGCTGTGACATGTCTAAACAGATAATATTAAACAAGGATCTTCTCATCAACCAAACTCTTGCTTCTACAAATCGATATGTCCCAACATCTGTCAGGTCTGTACGACTCTTTTTATGGTTTAGTGGATCTGACTTCTGCATGACCACCTATGTGATTTGGTTGGCCATCATTTGTCCAGTCACTCACACAACTGATATGAACTTGCATCAGAGGTATGCGTGTAAAAATTATATAGCATGTAAAACATTACTACCAAAAAAAAAATTTATAGCCAATCATGACAATGGTGAACCATATGGAGGCGTTTGACACAATACTTGTTTTTTTGGTACTTGTGTGAAAGAAGCAAGACTAAAATTTTTACTTAAATTGTACATGACGACCATGTTGCCACTGATGAGCCACAAAATGTCATGTAACTTTTTTCTTTCTTTTTTTGGATTTTTTCCCCCCTAATTTAGTCGTGTCCAATTCCTCCCCGTCACTAGGGGGCTCCCACATTAAGGCTACTACTACCACTCAGCCGGGAGGGCCGAAGACTATCACGTGTTTCCTCCGAACCACGTGACGCCAGCCGACCGCATCTTTTCAAACTGCTCGCTCGCGCACCGTTGGGGGCGGCGTAACACACTCGGAGGACAGCGCTATCCGCTCCCTCCGCTGCGCGAGCTCACAGACGCCCCTGACTGGCTGTAGAGCCGTGATTAATGTGGGAGCACTAAGTACCTCTCATCCCTCCCCTCTGAGAGAGCTCGGCCAATCAGCTCTCTCTAGACCTCCGGCTGCGAGAGGTTACAGCATCACCCGGGAATCGAACTCGCGATCTCCGAATGATAGGGCGAGCGTTTTAACCACTGCGCCACTCGGAGGCTTCCAATATCACGTAACGTTAGAAACTGTGAAAAGCTCATTATGACACGCAAATGGACCAGTCAGATTCTATTTTTTGTCTGCATACTTGCATCCTCTCTCACTCTCACTGCATCCATTCTGCCTGGCAGTTCCAACCTCAGCATCCTTCTACAAATATGCTCACAATCTCTCCCCTGAACACGTCCAAACCACCTCAATCTGCCCTCTCTGACTGTATCTCCAAAACATCTAACATGTGTTGTCCTTCTGATGAACTCATTCTTTATCCTATCTATCCTTGTTACTCCCAAAGAGATCCTTAACATCTCTGCTAGCTCCAACTTTGTCTCCTGTCTTTTCTTCAGTGCCACTTTTTTGTGAAAGTACTGTATCAGTGTCATCAAGCCTGTCAGTTTGCAGCACGTGCCCCTGAGGAGTGTGAAACACCGGGTTAATGAAGTGATAAAGTGCTGCTTATAATAAAGAATCTAAAATAAACAGCTGGTGTACATTCAAATAATTTCCTATTAGTATATAAAATGTATATATGAATATAATTATTTTAATGTGTGTGCCATGGATGATGCTGATTTCACGCTGCGGGGCAAACAGTCTGTGAATCTGCGCATGATCTGCGGTGCTGTAAGAGCAGAGTTTCATTTATTATTTCCGACTGTTTCAAAACTGCAAGTTCGGTGTTACTACATGTAGCACAAGGCTGTATACTACCAGTCCTGTGTGGAGACAGCACATGAAAAGGTTCATTATTAGACCAGTTAAACACGGCGTGCATAAAAATAAACGAATGAATAAATGAATGAATGAATGAATGAATGAATGAATAAATAAATAAATAAATATATATATTTTTTGTCTGAAAGTGTCAGACAAGCCCAGTGTCACTCAGTGTTACTAAAATGTCTCTCCTCCGTGAGCGTCTCTCCCTGAACACCATTTCCTCGCTACTCCTAACCAGTTGAGGCACCCCGGGAGCTCTCCTACAGTTGGGTGGAAATGGGAGTGATGTCCTATTTTAAGGATTTTGATGAATAGCTCCCATTTCTACTCCTAAAATAGGATAAAATTGTAAAATTTCTCCGCTTAAACGTTTACGTTCTCTATGTCCTCTTGTGATTCAAATATTGGCACAGGTGATTTAAAAGTCTATTCATTTAATTTCATTAAAATGCAAAAACGTCCCTACTTTTCTGAAATTTGGGTTGTAAATCCATATCACTGATCTTACTAACGACTACTGTTTTACTCAGGCAGGGAGTAACTCAGTGGTTCATGTATATATATATATATATATTGACTAGTGATCAGAAGGTTCCAGGATCAAATGTCTTGACCACTTTACTGTACCCTTGTACAGTAAATTGTAAGTTGCTTTGGATACGGGTGTCGGCTGTAATGTAAATGTTTTATGATTAGAACATCGGCACTATTGCTAATGTTATCCGGCTAGCTTATTGTACGAAGTATTCTGGTGAACTGGTATGTTTAGATGCTGTCCTCCCCACTCTCGTTGTTCACTCAGGTTTGTTGACGGTGAGGTGATTGGTTGCTTTACATCTCAGGGAGCCCTCATGTCTGTGTTTCCTTCTGGCTCGCCCTTTTAGTGATGATGTCATAGTTAGTCCTGTCGGAGTCCCTGCTTGCACTTTGCACTAATATACATTCACCTTATACATGTTGACTCTCTCTCTCTCCTTTCCCTCTCTCTGTCTCTCTGTCGAGCTATACATGTTCGCTCCTGAGTTGCCAGTGATCCAGACCCCTCTGCCCTCTGAAGCCGTCTAACCCGTCCTGGAGTCCTGCTTCTGGTTGGAGATCCCGTCACATGGATGCCCCGTGTGGTCTGCCTGGATGCGCTTGGTGGCTGGGGATGGTTTCCATGAAGACTGTCCTATCATCGATTGATGCTCTGGGGACCTGTGACTTCAGTTGTTCGATAGCTCAGGACTGGAATCTCCTACAGTCTACCTGAGCCTCCGGGAACAAACTGGAGTCCTTTTAATTTAAATTTGAACACATCTCCTGTTACACTGAACTTCCAGTACACATTATTATGCTGATCATTCTCTGCTATCCATTATCACCCAGATGAGGATGGGTTCCCTGTTGAGTCTGGTTCCTCTCAAGGTTTCTTCCTATTACCATCTCAGGGAGTTTTTCCTTGCCACCGTCGCCCTCGGCTCGCTCATCAGGGACGATCTTATCATTTTGATTCATACACATTGCATACAAACTTACTTCTTTTGATTGTGTAAAGCTGCTTTGCGACAATGTCAATTGTTAAAAGCGCTATATAAATAAAATTGAATTGAATTGAATTGAATTATTGCTAACCTACTCAGAATAGTTTACTACTGTACTGGAATTTAATCTCAAATATAACAGAAATGTTTGAACTTCACTATAATGAAACAATATCAATAGCGAAAAAATTTTTGACGAGGTCTCGTTTTTTTTTTCATTTTCATTTTTAGCCTTATACAATATGGGACTTTCTATTATTACAACTTGAAATAAATTATCACTTGATAGTATGTGAATGAACTCAACCTTACTTGTTTGTAGGGTTTTGTTTATGTAGACAATACTGACTATTGAATGTATATATACAGTCTTTCTACACTTATCTACAGATAAATAGTCTGTATCGCTCTGTCTAGCTTTAGATCTTGTCATCTACTGTGTATTTTAATAAAAGCGCTTTTTTTTTTGTCTGTTTCATCATAAACAATAAAATAAAAATCTGTTCAATGTCCTTCTTAGATATTGTCAAATGCTCACGCAGCCCCCACGTTTTCACCGTCAGTAAACCTTTTTCTGTCTACATTTGCCTGATCCATTAAGGTCACACCTCACAACGACAGGATCTGCAACCGACAGCTTGGTGCCAAATAGCACAGCATACAGTAGATGGGAGATCTTGTGGATTGCAGGCTGCGATGGGTCGCAAGGGGAACTACTCAATATTAGGTGAATGGTTATAATGTTACAGCTGATTGGTGTATTTTGTCATCTATTAGTAATTCCTGTAAAAATCATGGACCATATAAAAGGATGGGAGCAACAAAGAACATGCTGGTATGAAATACTGAGAGAAAGTGTGCTGCTTCCACGAGTGTCAGTTCCAGAAACTTCAGTTTTTTTTCAAGAGTCATATTTCACTTTTCTCATCTCAATTTTTTTGCCCTTTTTGCTGCATTTTTGAGTGAGCTGCTAAGCAAAAAAAAAAAAGTGGCACATCTAGAACGCCTAGCCAGCATTGCCCCAAACATTAGTAGATTGTATGTCTGTATGTAAACGAGATAGTAAAATCTCATGCACACAGTTATGTTTTGTCAGCTTGATAATCAAATAAGCCTCTCTGTTATTTCATGGTGAGGTCACATGCATTCATTTTCATTCGTCTATGAACTAAACAGGTTGATGCACCTCGCAAGAGCACGGTATTAGAAAGCATGCCTCACTCATCCAGTTCAGGTTCTATCACCCATAGCAGCACCGTCCTCTGATATGGAAGAAGAACCCTTGCAAACTTGCACAGCTCAGTGCAGGACCAAAGGCGACCATTTGGGAGACATGGACGTTGTCCAGTGACCTACAGGAAAAGACTGGAAAAAGAAGCCTCGATGACATGAAACAACTAGACCAGTTCCAGTAGATGGTCATGATGCAAATACTTACTGTAAATACTTAAAGATTCCTTACTTTAGAACGGATGTCCAAGTCAAACTGGTACTTTTGATTGCTCCACTAATGTCCTTATCCAAGTGTTTCACTAGTGCTTGGACCCCATCAAGGTAGAAAGTTTTCTCAGTACGCCTGAGTGAACTGCTCGCTTCGGGGAATGTGGCAGTAACTCCCAGTCAAGGTTTTGTAATGCACAAGTGATGTCGATGAATGATTGTCTGTACAGTTCCCACAGACAGATGCATATCTTCTCCAAGTTGGTGACAGGTTAGGTGTTGATTTTTCAAGAATCAGGTGCTCCCCTCGATGAATGATCACAAGAACGACTATAGTGGACTCCAAGCTACCTTGGCCAGGATCAACATTAATGGAAGCTTGAAGTCTGTAAATGTATTGTGAAGTCTTCTGTAAATTGAGCGGTTTTACAACTTAATTCACCAGAAATGTCATCGCAAGGTCTAATTCGAATGCCCCTTGTGCTTACTCTAATAGATTAGTAAAAATACTCAATAACTGTTGTTGTTCTACCTAACCATTCTATTCAATGGAGTTACTGATCGGAAGATCGCCGGTTCGGTCTTCGCAGTGAAGAGAAAAGACATCCTGGTGGCCGTGCGGGTACACTCTGTACCGTAAGCTCAATACTTCACCTAGTGCCTGATTGGAATATTGTTTAGGCTGTCGCCAAGGTTTTATGAATGTGTAAAGTCCCCAATACTCTCGGATCTTTTAGATATCTGTGAAAACCATCAGTCAGAAATACATTGAGTAAAAAATTATTCGAAAATCGAACAAAATTTTTTTTTTATTATTATTTTTTTTTAAATAATAATTAAATAATTCAAGCCAATTACCTTATATGGCCAAATGGTTATAGAAACCTGACCATCTCGTATATATATTCTATACGTGGTTCTGGCCCAAACTGTTGCCACAAAGTTTGAAGCCCAAATTTTCTAGAATGTCTTGTATGCTATAGCGTTACGCTGTCCTTTCACTATAGCTAAGAATCCAAAAATTGTTGGAGTACTTGTGTGTCCTGCAGAAAGCTCTGACCTCAGCACTAATAAACACCATCGGGATGAACTAAAATTTCAGACTGCACCCACCCTGGGCCTCCTCGCCCAACATCATTGCGCGAATCCCCACAACCATACGGCAAAATCTATTTCAAAGCCTTTTCCAGAACAGCAAATGGATTTAGCATTACAAAATAAGCTTGTGCAAACTAGTTCTCTCTGCCGTCATATGAGTTCCAGTTGGTTCAAATATTTCACCAGGTCATATGTACTGTATAACATTACTTGACGGTATTTCATTTCCCATAATCAAATGAAGTGCTATGTAATGTGAGATTGCGCTTTGAACCCCCAGAAGACATATCATTCATATGGGTGACAGAAAAGACGGAACGTCATGTAAATATTACGCATTTGTGCACCTATCTCTATTCAAATCAAAAAGCCACAGTCCATTGGCGTGACATTGTAAAGAAGGGATTAGACCGAAAATGAATGTTTTCACTCACTCTCACTCACTCATCGTCTATACCACTTTATCCTGTATTCAGGGTTGCGGAGGGCCTGGAGCCTATCCCAGGGCACGAGGTGGGGTACACCCTGGACAGGGTGCCAATCCATCTCAGGGCACATACACACACTGGGAAATTTGGGAACACCTATTAGACTAATCTGCATACCTTTAGTCTAATTAGACTGCAGGTTTTTGGGAGGAAACCGGAGTACCGAGATGAAACCCACCAAGCATTTTTTTTTTTTTTACCTTTCGTGAAGGTATGAAGAAAAAAAAATAGACCTAAATTTGGACTTAGAATGAATAGCATGACTCCACACTGCGGTTCTCTTTGAGTTCCCCACCACTGTTACAAGGAACTTCTACAATTCAACACATGTCATTTTTGTCTATGAAATGTGGATCTGTCAATTCCATAGGACTCTTGAAGTGGTTTTAAACACCCTGACCGTTTCAGAAAGGCCTGACTTCTTCATCGCCATCTGTTTGATTTACTTACGCAGTCATGCAGTCTGATGAGTTCATATGTACCCTGTTCAAGGGCGATGGGTGCATTGGGGTAAGAAAAGCGGCGGATAAAGCGATACACTCGTTATGCCCTGTGCCTATCATACCATCATGTGGGGGCAGTGTTATGAACTGGGTCGGACAATCTGAACACATTTCAGATTATCATTACTGGTGTTTTCTATCAATTAATTTTTTCCTCCCTGATTGAACGGGTATCATGCAAAATGGCGATGGCAGGATTAATCTGGCTCAAATTGTGAAAAAGTCAATCAGGAAGCATGAGACATCGTTTTTACACCTTAGAGGCCAGAGAAAGAAAGAGAGAGAGAGAGAGAGAGAGAGAGAGAACAACCAGGAATGCCAACAGTCCCATAATGTATACTGTAAGGTGAATGTATATATTGCCCAAGCAGGATAAATGGTAGAGTCAAAAGTAATCATATGAAATCGTTTGCGCTGAGATGTAATATGAATTCTAGTTGCATAGCATTAGGTTATGTTTGTCGCTGATGTAAAGCGTCACGTAACTTGAGGACCTGTGAAAAGGTAACCACAGCACACAAATGGCTGACAGACCAGTCAAATTATTTAAATTGTTGTTTGCATACAAAATGCAAAGCCGGAAAGGAATGCAAATGGTTGAAAAAATATCGATTAATGTATTTATTCAAACTAATCAAGCCACGGATCATGCAGGTGTTAAAGCAGAGAAGAGACACGACATGGAAACCTATATGAGTCGTGATGATGAACGTAACTTGTTTCCTCAGCTGTTTGTTTGTTTGTTTTTCCCATCGGACGAGCGGGGTGGGGATTTGTGAGGTCATGATATAAAATTTTCAACACCTGCTTCGTCTGGTTGTCTGCATTTGTGAGAACGGTGTATTATTTGAAGGAATAAAAACAATCGCATGGACCAAGCAAGATACAAGGCAGACGTCAAAATGGAAAAGCTGAGCAGAAACGTACAGCAGAATGGAACTTCTGGCTCCTGCATCAATTCTGTGGAAACCGTTCATGTAGTGCTAAATACGGTCCTCCTTTTCTTCAGTTTTCCTGCCACCTTTATTGTCATTGAGAAGCTTTTGAGAAAAATCTACAAAACACGGAGCTTCTCGTCAGCCGAAATCTTCCTCCTACAGACCAACTTCACTAACGTGAGCCTCTTCATCTTCAACTTCTTGCTTTTCCTGGATGTCATGAATGTCCGTAGCTTCTCATTGGTACTTTACATGGTTCTGTTTACCCCAACCTTAACAGCAAGGCCGATCTTCTTACTCACCATCTGCGGGATCTTCTACTTAGCCATCGTTCATCCAGTGACCTACATGACTGCCAAAACTTGGCACCACTGGGAGTGGCTGGTCATCACACTCGGCTGGCTCTACGCCTTGGCCGTAAATGTAGCCATTGGCATTCATGGAATCAACATCTTTCAACAACTGTTTACTGTGTTTTTCTATAGCACCAATCTTCCCAGTATGTTCTTCAACATCGCCACTCTGATAGCCCTGTCTTCCAGCGGTCCCGGAAATGGCGGCCAAACTCTGAACCCGGCCAAAAGAAAAGCCTTCTGGATCATCCTCAGCATCCTGGTGGTTTTGCTGCTGTACTACATTCCCAGAGTGCACTACATCATCTATCCTCACACAGCACCAACAGACCAGCAGAGGTTCTTATGCTACGAAGGTGGACTGATGATGTCGGTAGCTCAGTTTTCTGAGTTTGCAATGCCTTTAATATTCCTGTACAGTGTACGTCAACTAAGTGTCTAATGCCTTTTAGTAGATACGTTTCTCAGTTTACTTATACTGTACAATTCTGCCTAAAATTATCGTCAGTCTCTAAGAAACATCTAAAGCAAGCTGGCTGTAATTTGAAATAATTGTTGGTCTTCTGTTCTTAACAAATCTTGTCACAAGACCTCGGATATAAATTTCATTAAATTCTTGGTCAAAATGTGTCGATTCATTTCCTTTATCGTCAACTCATGAGGGTTGCAATAACGTGAGTAATAATTGACCAAATTAAGCCACACTTTCAGGGCGTAATGGGAGTTTAAGCACTTCAATTCAGTTGTTGGCACATTGCTGTGATAATTCAGTTTTGCATGTGCTCTTATTTAAACACAATCAACTTTTGAATGAAATGATTTCTTACTTATGAATGTATATTAAGTCTCCAACTTACAGTGTTGAACAGCTCAGATGTATTGTACAAAAAATACATTCACAAGGTTGCAGTGCACCAGATACCAGTATTTACAATTACATACGATATTTTCATTGTGCAAGTGAATGTATTAAATGTCCAAAGTCTGGTACGGGATATCGTACTGTATGTGTGTGAATGTGTGTAAGTCGGCCTCACCGGTTTCGATGAATCAGTCTGGGAGCACGCAGGTAGAAAATGTCTGTCCTGATCCTTCACAGTTCGAAGCAGCTTTGAAAAACAGCTGTTTTGAATACTGTCTCAAATGTAAATGTAATGAATCCTCGGTTTTTGCAGTGGGTTGCCAATGACATGAACAGACGCCATTTCGCATGGATCCTCCTGTGTCTATAAACCAGCTGAATGGATGACTATTGCATCTTGATCTCTTTATTAAGAAGGGGCTTCTGTAAAGACAGATCAAAGAAAACGGCGAAAGAGATGCTAATTTCAGGGACAGAAATGCTCAAACAGGAGCCTTCCATGAGACAGACCAGATACAGTGCATGGTCATGATGCAAATCACTTAATCATGATTTTTTTTTTTTTTTTTTTTTTTTTTTTACAAGGGGCGTTCAAGTCAAACTGGTACTCTTGATTGTTCAGAATAACAAAAAAACAGTTATGAGATTAAAAACCCCCTTTATGTCTCTATATAATCCCCTGCAACACTAATGCACTAATGCGTTTCACCAGTGCTTGGATACCACCAAGGAAGGAAGATAAAATATGGTAAAATATTTCAATCAGCTGGAATTCATATTGCGGCAGAGAGAGCTAAAATTCTGATTGCACCCTGGTCCTACTCGCCCAACATCACTGCCAGATCCCCTCAGCCATACTCCAGAACCTATTGGAAATAGAAAAGTAAATTAATTTCAATGATAAAGGCTGCGCAACAAATAGTTCTTCTCTGCCGCAATATGAAATCCAATATTTTACCCGGTCATACAGTATGTGTAACTTTATTTGGCAGTACTTCATTTCCCACAACCAAATAAGGTTCTATGCACTTTCAACCCTCAGGAAACATATAACAGGTGATAGAACAGACAGCATGGAAATGTACAGTAGATGTCCATTGACATGACATTGTAAAGAAGGGATTAGACCAGAAACGACTGTTTTCAGTGATGGGTGATGGTCCTATAGTACGTAGAGTAATATCACATGAGCACAACTGATTTTACATGTTGGTTGTGTGTGTGTGTACGTGTGAGAGAATCAGGGGAACAACTCCATTTTCTAGCAAACATCAAAGAACATCAAAGAAACATCAAAGAACACAAACATGCGGTGCCACCAGGAACACTTTTTTTTTCTTTCTTTCTTTCTCTTTTCCTTGAGTTTAGTGGTGTCCAATTCCTCCCCGGTATTAGCAGTTCCCCACATTAAGGCTACTACTACCAGCCAGGGCCGAAGACTAGCACGTGTTTCCTCTGCACCATTGGGAGCAGCGTAACACAGTGCTATCTGCTCCTTCTTGCTTGCGTGATCTCATAGACCAATCTGGTTCACCATTTTCTGACTGGATTCACCTGTTCCTAATTATCTCCAATTACTTAAGCACATTGAAAACCTTGCAGTAGTGCAAAGTATCATTCAGCATGCTCCTGGGGAAATTTACCAAGACCTTGTGTTGTGTTGAGTTTTGATGTTTGGCTTTTGACCAAATTTCTATAAGGATCCTGAGTTGTGCCTTGGCCTTACCATTGCTGTTTGTACATCGCCTGACCTTGCCTGTTTTTCCACTTTGCCTTTGGAATACTGTTTTGGATTTGTTTGCTTGCCATTGAATCTCTAAGATCATATCACTTTTGTATTCCTCTACACCGTCATCTCTAAACAGTGTGTACATTTTAAGGGAAAGGAGGGGTGGGGATAAAATGTCTCATGAAGGAAACAAATTGATAGGCATTCGACACAAACATTATATACCCAAAAATGAGGTCAGCTACAGTACCAATCTGAATGTACTGAATAACCAGGTTTTTTTTTTTTTTCCGTTTTCTTCCCTGAAGGCACAATGGCAGGATTTCTGAGGCTCAAATTGTGAAAAAGGGGTTCAGGGAGCATAAGACACCAATTTTACACGTGGATTGGCCACGATAGAGTCCTCCATCTTTGAGTCCACCACATTGAGAATTTTTCACATGCGCTGATAAAGACATGAGTCCGACTCGTGCATAATCAAAAAAAAAAGATCTCGGAGAGAAATGAATGCAATCTGGATTTAAATAGATGTTATAACATTGCATAAGCTTATTTATTTAGCACTTGGTAATCATTTTCTGGAGAGAGAGAGACAGAGACAGAGACAGAGAGAGAGAGAATGAGAACAGTCACATATGCTAACAGTAACATAATTCATAATGCATAATGTATAGTAGATGTAGTAAGAATTCTAGTTGCATGGTTTTGGGTTCAATGTTTTAGCAGATCATTCATCTAACATTCATTCCTTTGTCACTGGTGTAAAGTGTCATGTAACTTAAGAACCTGTAAAAAAAAAAAAGTAACCGCAACACACAAATGGCTGACAGACCAGTCAGATTATTTAAATTGTTGTTCGCGCAGAAAATGCAAAGCCATAAGGTTTCAAGACTATAGATTCATGGTTTCATTCAAATTAATCAGGCCGTGGGTCAACAAGGTGTCAGAGCAGAGACGAGACCGGACAGTGAAAGTCATATGAGTGGTAATGATGACTCTTACCTTCTTTCTTTAGCTGATTTTGCATTTTTGTTCCATTGGACAAAAGGGGTGGGGATTTATGGAGTCATGATACGAACTTTCGAGCACCCAGTTTGTCTCGTTCTCTGCTTTTGTGAGGATGATTTATTCTATGAATGAATAAAATTTAAAAAAAAGTACACTGACCAAGCGAGACAAAAGACAGACTTCAGAATGGATCAGCTCAGGCTAAACCAACAGCCAAATGAAACCTTTGGCTCCTGCCTTAGTTCGGCGGATACCGTCCATGTACTGCTTGATACGGTCCTCGTTTTCTTCACTTTTCCTGCCACTTTTGTCGTTATTGTGAAGCTGCTGAGAAAAATGACCAAAACAAGGAGCTTCTCGTCAGCCGAAATCTTACTTCTACAGATCAACTTCACTAACGCTAGCCTCTTTATCTTTAGTTCACTACTTTTTTTTTGGATGTCATGGATGTCTGTAGGTTCCCATTGAAACTTTACATGTTTCTTTTCAATCCAACCTTAACAGCGAGGCCCATCTTCCTACTCGGCATCTGTGGGAGCTTCTATTTAGCCATCGTTCATCCAGTGACCTACCTGACTGCCAAAACCTGGCGCCATTGGGAGTGGCTGCTCATCACGTTCGCTTGGCTCTACGCCTTGGCTGCAAACGTAGCCATTGGCATTTATGAAATCAACATTTTTCAACAAATGTTCGCTCTGTTTTTTTTTTTCACACCAGCAACCTTCCAAGCATGTTCTTCAACATCGGCACTCTGAGAGCCCTAGCTTCCAGCGGTCTTGGAAACAGTGGACAGACCCTCAACCCGGCCAAGAGAAAAGCCTTCCGGATCATTCTGGGCACCCTGGTGATGTTACTGCTATAATTACCTTCCCAGAATGTACTACGTCGTCTATACTAGCAAAGTACCAACAAACCAGCTAAAGTTTTTGTGTTATGAAGGTGGATCGATGATATCGGTAGCTCAGTTTTCTGAGTTTGCAATGCCTGTAATATTCCTGTACAGCGTACGTCAACTAAGTGTCGAATCTGTTTTAGATACCTGTTTACGTAATTCTATATTCATTTGTCAGTTTTTTTTTTAATACACGTCTTCACTGAGTTATAGTCAAACTCGAAAAAAATTCATAATTACTATAACATCCAGACCTGAACCAAGCAGCATTAGAGTGGCAACATCTACTAATGTACAATTTTTATTCGTCTTCTGTTTTTGACATGTCTTAATATAAGACCGTAGATTGTCAGTTGAATTGTCTAATCTGGTTGGTCAAAAGGTGTTGATTAATTTTCTTTTTCCGTTTCTTGGTAATATGCATGTTATTATTGTTATTATTATTATTATTATTATTATTATTATTATTATACCGTAACTTCAAGAGCAGAAGAAAAGAGAAGCCGATGAGGAAATGACTTTTATGGCTGCAATAATGAGCGATAATTCACAAAACTCCACTTAAACTTAAAATGAGTGACTTTAATGTGGTGGATTGTTGGTAGGGGAACCCCGCAGTCACGCATGTGCTCTCATTGAAATCTGATCAATTTCTGTGTGAAGTTACTTATTAATGTTTAAATGTGAATCTTGATGCTTAAATGTTATTCATCATTTCTTCTCTTACACCTACTGTAAATATATTCCTTTATGATCTTTTCCTTAAATATATGTACTTAAATATATTATGTTATGACCAATCTCTTATTCTATAGCATCCTTTGACGTAATATGTCTGCGGTACAACCAATTATACAGACCATTAATTTACTACTAATTGTAACAGACCCATGTTCTTGCTTTTTTTTTTTTTTTGCAAATTGCTTATTGTCCTGGCAGCAGCCCCACTCCTTTACGAAATGCTGGTAAAGACGTTTCTAAAGACATTTGGGGAACATTTCCAAACATTTTGGGTTTCTTACACAAAGGCATTAAACCATCTTAAACGTAATTCAAACAGAAATTTTTGCTTGAATGAAACTGCAGGAATAGGCAAAAGTTTGTGAAAGGTGGCAATATTGTCCAGTTTTGACCTGTCTACATTATCACCTAATACCATGTGAATGCACTAAACTTTATATAGCTTTTTATATAGCCGTCAATCTGTCTACAGAAAGTACCTCTTAAAATGTACTTTACGTACAAAAGTACAATTACTGCACACAGAAACTTCACAGATATCAATCTGACAGTTCAGTTTCTGTAAACGTAGATAGAGTCTGAAAAGTAAATACACTTTTGTCTGATCATCAGCTAAAAATGCAGCGAGTAAAAGCATAGGTTTTCATCAACATACTGTATGTAGTGAGTAGAAGTAAAAAGTATCAAATTTGGGAAATACAGTACACATAAGTACATATCGTATGCATGAAAAAAATAAATAAATCCTTAAGTAGAGTGACGGAGAAGTTGCACTATGTTACTTGCTTTCCTTTGCGAAAGTTTAAGAAAAAACATTTCCCTTTTCTCTTTACAGAACATCAATGAGAGAAGAATCTTTTTAGGAAAATGTAAATAGGTATGAGAGCACCATGAAGAATATTAATGTGAGATATCGATGGTGATATAGAGGTATTGGTGGCGCTTTCAGGGATGTCGGTTATTACAGTATCAGAGGGTAAAAAAATACCCTTTATAATATGTATTACAACATGAATCATTGCAGAGTCGTATCCCAAGCTATTTTTGGCTTCTTGTTTTTTTTTTTGTTTGTTTGTTTGTTTGTTTGTTTGTTTGTTTTTTGCATTAATATGCTGGCTGAATGTAAATGTCATGGTAAAATCTCATGGACACAGTTATGTGGTTTGTCAGTTTGATAATCAAATAAGCCTCGGTTACGTTTTGTTGATGTTACATACAACATTAATATATATATATATATAAAAATAAAAAAAAACAACTTTAATGCGCACACCTTTTTTGTGGTGGGTTAACAGTGACATGTTCATGCAAAACCCTGTCACGTTTTTTATTCGTCTATAAAACAGCTGAATGCACATTGCAAGCATGCGGCATTATGAAATATTACTTGTACCTCTTCAATCAACCAGTTCGGGTTAAAACAAGAGAGCTGGTGAAAGCAGAATGACTCGAGCTCTGTATAGTTTAACGAAGACATTCACTCAGAAATTAATGACACACGAACCCACAACCATAGAGGAAACGGTAACTGGAAAATGCGACGAGACGAAATTTCAAATAAAGAAAGCCAAGTACACTATATGGCCAAATGTTTGTGATCATCACACCTACATCCGGTTTCCTTCCAGGAGGAAAAGATGAGAACTCAAAGAAGCTCAAAGAGCTTGATGTTTCTAATCGAAAATCTAACTGAGAATTAAAAGAAAAAACAGCTAAGACTAAAGGTCGTTCCAAAGAGCTGGAAAGTTTTATCTCGTACTTTATAAACCTAATATACCTCGAACCAGGAAATGTGATGAAGAAGATGCAAAGCCGAAGAGAATATCCAGCTGCCTACAACCCTCTTCCAAGTCAGTGCTCATAAGGAGGCCGTCTCACGCGAGTAGATTGAGATTAAAAACTGAACAAGCCCCATTCTGAATTTCTTGTCTATAGAAAAGACCGGACATCAGATACCGTGAGAACATGCTGTGCCCGAACCAACCACACGATGGTGGCAGAGACATGGCTGGTGACGAAGGACACGCCACGATGCTGACAGTCAAGCAAAAGGGCGCATGAGAGGGAAATGAAACCTTTATATTCACGGAAATGTCTTCACAAGTTACAGTTTGACTTATGTTTTACTTTCTTATCTGAATGAAGTTCATTCATGAATTGGCGTCATTATATTCGATATGTTTCTGGGCATTCATTTGTTGTTTCCTGCAATCGAATACATGCATGTATACCGTAAAGCATGTGTAATTTGAGAAACTGCTGCATTGTCACCAAAAAAAGAGACAAACAACACACACACAGCTGAGAGAACAGACAGCATTGTGTAAACCTTATACCTACTTTATTGCTTGCACGTGAAATACTAATTTTTGACCTTTCTACATTTTCCACATACATTTGCCTTGCAATTTTTTTGCCTTAAGAGCAAAGATTTTAGAAGAAAATTGTCTTGGCATGTGAAGCGATTTCAGCATCCAAGCGAAATGAGTTTCCATTTTGTGTGGTTTTTTTTTTTTTTTGCATTTTGCATTTTGCATTTTGCATTTTGCATTTTGTGTAAGATTCAGTGAAAACATAGTATGACGGGTCCCAAGAATGTTTGTAAAGCTCTTAATAATTGGTTAACCAAGATCAACGCAGGCACTTCTACCTCGACTGCTGGTGTTAACAAAACCCAAGAACACGAAAAAACAACACTTAATATACCGAACCCAAATGTGTATGATACAAATCAGCACACAGCAGTGCACATCGTACAGCTACTTGGGTATATAATCCTACGTAGTCTATACTGTGTGAGTGCGTGTGTGGGTGCGGGAGTATTGTATCGGCTTCACCGGGTTTAGGAGTCAATCTAGGGCTGTCCGAATGGTGAGTAATCTAATTCTGAAATGGTCAGCTGGCCATTCGTGATTTCGTCAAGAGAGAAATTCTCACGAGAGTAAAAACGCACAACCAACAACACAGCTGGCCGCTGCCGAGAGGAATCATAAATTAACGTTAAGTGATGTTTAATGTCTATTTAGTTCATACTGTATTTTACATTCATTTGCATGCCATTTCTCAATGTTTTGATTTTGAAATTGATCATTTTGATAATATTTTTGGGAACGGATTATTTACATTTTTTCCTATGGGACAACATGTTTCTCGATATGAAATTTAACTTTCAGAACTCGCCACCGGAAAGGATTCCATTCGAATGCCGAGGTACCGCTGTGAATAAACCATAAGTCATTAGAAGTCATTTATTGAAAGTGGAAAAACAGCGATGTTGGAAATAGTGACTGGTGACTGGAGTTTGCTTTTATATTTGAATGCCTAGGAAGTGGAGTTTGTTTGTTGCACAGATTTGTGAAGAAGAAAAGATCTATGACCAATCAACAGGACTACGCTTTCAAAATGGACAATCTAATGCTTAACCAACAGCGCGGGTTGGCGCTATGTCCCAGCGACAAGCCTTACAATACCCTTTGACACTGAATACTTTTCTATTTTTCTTACATTTTACAATGACCATTATTGTTATTGTGAAAACTTTTGATCCAAAAGGTATGAAACAAGGAGCTTCTCATCAGCTAAAATATTTCTTCTGCAACTCAACTTTTTTACTGGCATGTTCATCTTCATCTCGCCGTTGCTCGTTGGTCTGGATTTTGTACATGACGGTCACTTCTCAATGGTTTCTTCAGCCCGAGTGTAACAGAAAGACTTCTTACTACTGAGAACTTGTGGTCAATCCTTACAAAAACCCACACGTTCTGACAATCGCCGAGCATGGATCATGTACAAATGAGCTGCCATCAGTTAGGATGTGGCCCAGAAGTTGATTGACAGCATGCCAGAGCAAATTGTAAAGGTCTTGAAAAAAAGGGGTCTACAATGCAAATATTGACTCGTTAAATAAAACATAATGTAATTGTTTAAAAAAAAAAAGGCTTTGACACTTCTGAAATGTTTTTAATTATATTTCGTTATACCATAGTAACATATGACACAAAGATCTAAAAAAAATAAATAAATAAAAAAAACACTGAAGCGGCCTCCGAGTGGCGCAGTGGTTAAAGCGCTCGCCCTATCATCCGGAGATCGCGAGTTCGAATCCCGGGTGGTGCTGTAACCTCTCGCAGCCGGAGGTCTAGAGAGAGCTGATTGGCCGAGCTCTCTCAGAGGGGAGGGATGAGAGGTACATAGTGCTCCCACATTAATCACGGCTCTACAGCCAGTCAGGGGCGTCTGTGAGCTCGCGCAGCGGAGGGAGCGGATAGCGCTGTCCTCCGAGTGTGTTACGCCGCCCCCAACGGTGCGCGAGCGAGCAGTTTGAAAAGATGCGGTCGGCTGGCGTCACGTGGTTCGGAGGAAACACGTGATTGTCTTCGGCCCTCCCGGCTGAGTGGTAGTAGTAGCCTTAATGTGGGCGCCCCCTAGTGACGGGGAGGAATTGGACACGACTAAATTAGGGGAGAAAATCGGGGAAAAATCAAAAAAAAAAAAAAACACTGAAGCAGAAGACTTTTTTGAAAATTAATATTTGTGTCATTTTCAAAACTTTTGGCCACGGCTGTACCATAAAAATCTGACATAGACCCAAAAAGACAAGTGCAAGAAAAGTCCAGAATCATGCAACTGAGCTTGAGACACTATTTGACTGTTGTTGTTGATGATCTAAATCATACATAGACTTGATGAGAGTAAATCTGTACACCAAACAGTGCATTCAGTGGATCTATTACAAATACAACCTAGTGCACTTCATTTTAATATGAATTTCAACTGCAGTACATTGTGTTAAAATATTGCACCTGGTCATATTCGTAACATCACTGCTTTTCTCATGTGTGTATCATGTGTGGGACTGGATTTCTTTTGAATGGGCAGTAGTTCGTTCCCACAATCAAATGAAGCGCTATGTAATTTGAGGATCTGCTACACTTAAACCCAAGGAAAAACGAATATGCATTTGGCTGACAAATGGACGTCATGTAAATTTTACAACACCTGTCATTGTTTGCGCATGAAATCTAAACCCTGACCGTGACAATTTGACACTGTATGTTTACCTTAGTTCAAATCAATCAAGCAACAGTGCGTTAATACGACCCAGCGAAAGAATGGATTAAACCAAAGATTTATTTATTTATATTTGTTGTTTTTTTTTGTTTTTTTTTTGTATCTATTTTTTAATAAGCAAGCATTGTGGGATTTTTCAGAGTCGTAAAATAAAACTTGTGGCATGCAGAATGTCTGGTCACATGCATTTGTAATGGTGAAAGGTTTAATCAAAAGAAAATGACTAGGCTTACTCAACACTAGACGAGCTACTAGGTGGCATAGTCTACACAAATTATGAAGATATACTTGTGGGTATAGAAAAAGGACTTTCGGTCCGTATAGACTTCAGTAAGGACAATCTGACAGTAACTCGTTAGAAAAACTTACTACTACAGTAAGTATTCACACACCATTTATTTTGTGACATTTTTATGATTGTTGAAATTTCTCATCAACATGAATCATGCTCTCATAATACTTTTCTATCATGCATTGTTTTTCTTGACATATAAAGCAAGAGCAAAAAGTATATGCGCATTATTTCCCGTTGCTTGTATATTGATCTGATCAAGAGTCAAGAGAATTGATTTATTGAACACACTTGTTCAACATTCAAAGCGGTAGTGAAGTCAACCCTTGGAATTAATAACTGGTTGGCCCCCCTCCACCTTGGCAGCAAGAACCTCAACCAGACGCGTCGTGTAGATGTGGATCAGAACTACACATTGTTCAGGAAAAGAAATTTGTCGATTCTTTCTGGTAAGATCTGCTTTACGTCTGTAATATGCTTTGGACGTCTCATGTGTTTGACTCTCTTCAAGTCATTCCACAGCATCTCTAATTGGGTTGAGGTCCGGGCTCGGTCTTGGCCACTCCAAAAGTCGGATTTTGTTTTGTGTACCTTCTCCAGTGTTTTGGACTTCTACAGCTGACTTCTACAACTTAATTGAAAAAAAAATATGACATTTCCCAGCTTGTTCTTTATCAAACTTCCTACAATCGTGTTCTTCAACATCACCATGCTGAAGGTCCTGTCTGCCACAGGACCTCTAATTGCTCGATGGAATCTGATTAACATTAACGCTTTTGTAATCCGTTTTTGTGCAGAGCTGAACTTTGTTCATTTCCCATAATCAAATAAAATGCTATGTAACTTGAGAATCTGCCAAAATGCAACCACACATACAAGGCTGACAGACCAGTCAGATATTATTTAAATTGTTGTTTGCACATTAAATCCAAATTCTTGAGGTTTTCAGGCTGTAAACTCATTCTTTCTATTCAACCAAATAAAGCCACAGGTAATTCAGGTGCCACAGCAAAGAAGAGATGGGACAGTGATGATGAAATCGGCAAAAATGACAATTCTAACAAATGTAACTTCTTTTATCAGCCGTTTTTGCATCTGTATTTTACTGGGCAAACGGGGTGGGGATTTGTGGAGTCGTTCAATAAAAACTTGTGCATCTGGATTGTCTGCTTGTGTGCATTTCTGAACAGTGTGTGAGTGAATAATCAGGACTGCAAGAATAAAAGTTTTCAAAATGGATAACCTAACACTAAACCGATCTTCAAATGGAATATGCAGCAACGATGTGAACACTGTTCATGAAGTGATGAACGCTCTCCTCCTTTTCTTCAGCTTTCCTGCCACCGTTGGCGTTATTGTGAAACTTCTGGTCAGAATATATAAAGCAAGAAGCTTCTCGTCAGCTGAACTCTTCCTCCTGCAGATCAACTTTGCTAACGTGAGCCTCTTCATCTTTGATTTGCTGCGTTTTTTGAGCCTTGTGAAGGTCAACATGTCCATGACACTTTACATGCTTTTCTTCAGCCCAAGCTTAACAGCGAGGCCCATCTTTTTACTCGGCATCTGTGGGATCTTCTATATAGCCATCGTTCATCCAGTGGCCTACCTGACTGCCAAAACCTGGCGCCATTGGGAGTGGCTGCTCATCACGTTCGCTTGGCTCTACGCCTTGGCCGTAAATGTAGCCATTATATTTTATGACATTGACATTTTTCGACAACTATTCACTGTGATTTTCTATAACACCATTCTCCCCAGCATGTTCTTCAACATCGCCACATTGAGAGCCCTGTCTTTCAGCGGCCCTGAAAATGCTGGACAAACCCTGAATCCGGCCAAGAGAAAAGCCTTCCGGATCATTCTGGGCATCCTGGTGATGTTACTGCTATATTACATTCCCAGAGTGTACTACCTCATCTATCCTTACATAGCACCAATGGACAAAAAAAGGTTTATTTGTTCTGAGGGTGGGGTGATTATGTTCCTGCCTAAGGTGTCTGAGATGGCAATGCCTGTAATATTCCTGTACAGTTTACGTAAACTAAGTGCGTAATCGCACATGGACGCAAACGTACGTTAAGGCTGAGTCAGGTTGTAAATGAATATTTGTCAATTGAGCAAAGAAAAGATAGCAAATTGGCTAAAATTAGAAGGGTGTTATTTGCGGATTTTTTTTGCAAAAATCTCCAGTATTATTGTAAAATATGGAAGATAAACACTAAACAAATCCTAAGAAATTTGCATGTGATCCCAAAAGTTTAAGCGGCCGTGTATATAGCCATGGCTTGGTCATAATTGTAGCCACTAATATTCGATGGATAGATTACTGCTATAACATTGATGTAGATGCATTTGTGTTATTCATAGTTTCAGCGTCTAGAAGAAGAAGATCATCTAGAATTTGGTAGTTATTTGCAATACACAATCAAGCACATATATTGGCTTAAATAACTTTTTATATGAAACACAATCTACTCAGAATTTATTTATTACCTTTCTTAGCTCTACGCTTCTCTTAAACCTGAAATGTTAAATGTTTTTAGAACTGGGAAAATGAATTTTAAAAAATTGTGCATTCAATGAGACTGTGAATGAAAACTGTCATGTTTTTAAAAAATATATATTTTTAGAGTAGCTACAGAAACAACTTGTTTTAATAAGATCCCACAATTACAAGACAAATAGGATGATTGAGAAGTGCTTAGAGACACGTGGCATAAAAAATCCTTAGCTGTATATAATTTTCTTAACATACTGTACACGGACATACAATATTGGTTTGTGATAGTAATAATTCTAATTTCAATCAAATGCTTCATTATTTGAATTCCAGTTGGTTGCATTGGGTTAAATGTTTTAACACTGGTGCTCCTAACATCTTAGTATTTGTATATGATTAAATCTCTGGTCACTGGGCATTTCTGACAATCAAATAAAATGCCATGTAACTTAAGAACCTGTGAAAATGTAACCACAACACAACCTGAAGCACGTACATGACTGACGGACCAGTCAGACGTTATTTGAATTGTTGCTTCCACATCAAATACAAATACATCTGTCTAGACTATATATTCATTTTTTTATTCAAATAAATCAAGCTGCAGGTCATTAATATGCCAAAGCAGAGGAGAGACAGGACAGTGATGATGATATCTCTGATAATGACAGTTCTATCCAACGTAACTTCTTTCATCTGCTGTTTTTTCGTCTATACTTAATAAGACACGAGACGTTGGGATTTGTACAGTACAATTTGCAATGTCCGGTTTGTCCGGACATATGAAGCTCTATGAATGAATAAAAAAGACTACGCGGACTGAGCGAGATAAAAAAAAAAAGCGTCGAAATGGATAACCTGACGCTAAACCAACAGCAGAATGAAACGTCAAGCTCCTGCAGCGATGTTATGGACACCATCCACAAAGCAGTAAATACTTTTATCTTGTTCTTCAGCATTCCCACCACCTTTGTTGTTATTGCGAAACTTCTGAGAAGGATATATACAACAAGGAGCTTCTCGTCGGCCGAAATCTTCCTTCTACAAATTAACTTGGCTAACGTGTGCCTCTTCATGGTTAATCTGCTGCGTTTTATGGATATGGTACAGGCTATTAGCTTATCTATGACACTTTTCACGGTTTTCTACAGCCCAACCTTGACAGCAAGGCCCATCTTTTTATTCTTCCTCTGTGGGATCTTCTATGTGGCCATCGTTCATCCAGTGACCTACTTGACTGCCAAAACCTGGCGCCATTGGGAGTGGATGGTCATCACGCTTGCCTGGCTCTATGCCTTGGGCGTAAATGTGGCCGTTATCGTTTATGAAACTGACATTTTTTCAATAATCTACATTTTGATTTTCTATAACACCCTTCTTCCCAGTATGTTCTTCAACATCGCCACTCTGAAAGCTCTGTCTTCCAGCGGTCCTGAAAATAGTGGACAAACCCTCAACCCGGCCAAGAAAAAAGCCTTGCGGATCATTACGGGCATCCTGGTGATGTTGCTGGTGTACTACTTTCCTAGAGTGGTCTACTACACTTATCCTTACGTAGCACCACCGGCGTATATGGAGAGGTTTATGTGTGTTGCAGGCCCAGTGATTATGTACCTGCCTAAATTTTCTGAGGTTGTAATGCCTGTAATATTCCTGTACAGTGTGCGTAAACTCGAAGTAGAATAATGATGCATAAACGATGCTGGATAATTTTCCTTAACATGCACCAGTTTCAAATTGTAGCTTCAACGTGAATTATCAAATTTTCTAAAAGAAGACTATATATAATGAATCTATATATATATATATATATATATATATATATATATATATATATATATATATATATATATATATATATAAAAGTTTGACTTTTATTGTGCTATATCATGGGGTAACTTTCACAACATTAAGTCTAATTTTAGGTGGTAAAAAATTTTTATTTATTTATTTATTTTTTTTGGGGGGGGGAGGGGGATTTCCAATTGTTGGCAAATTGTTGGCTGCAATATATGAGAAATCAAACAGAATTTATATAAAATAATTTTGAATTTGCTGCTATCGAAAATTAACTAGTTGTATAAATTATTACTTATTAATATTTCAGTATGAATGTATATGTTTAAAAGTTTATCATGCCAAATCCTCGATATAGATATATTCCATCGAGTGAAAATTCTGATTTTTGGTTATTTTATATTGATGTTCATTTTATTTCTTTTATTTTTTTCTATTATATATACTGTACATCCAAATACATGTACTGTCTTTAGGTAATGGTTCTGTTGTGTTTATGCTTATATAGAGGGGATTTGACATATAGATGCTAATTTCATTTAATATATGAATACTGTGCTATGGCAAAGTTCTATCTATCTATCTATCTATATTGAAATGAATGGACAAATGCTGCATTTGCGGTGAAGCTATAACTTTTAATTCTCACACAGTCATCTAAACCACCAGTTCCTGTTCAACTCAACACTAACTGTAAACATAGTTTTATAGTTATACAGTATAAATCTACAGTATAACACTGACCATGCTGATCACTGTAATGAAAAGTAATACATTTCACAATTATTACTTTTGTAAGCCAAGCTGCTTGTGATTAGTGCTTCTCAATATGCCTGCAATATATGTGTTTATTTATTTATTTATTTGTTTGTTTATTTATTTATTTTTGGGCTATTATTTATTGGGGCATAAGGGGAAAACATAACTTAAAGAAAAAGGTTTTTGTTTCGTTTGTTGTATTTTGATAGTTATTGCCAAGTTTCTGCGCAAAGAAACTTCCGCACATCTGGAAAGCTTGTTTATTGTGGGTCTTCCAAGCATTTATCATTTGGAATCTGCAAAAGGGCATGTAAAAATGTGCTGGTAAAAATTGTAGATTACTGTAACCATGTTTGTGCGCTCAGTTTTGTGTTTTGCCATCTGATCATTTGTCACACACTACTATTTTAGAGTTTCTAAAAACTCCATCAGACTACATCAAAAGGTTCCTCAGTATGTCCTTCCCCTCAGGTTAAAAAAGATCATGTTTCCTCTAGCACTGTAACATTTCTTGTCTCCGCACATTCCTCACCCCACAAAGCACTGCCATTTTTGCCACACATGCACTGGTCACCTCCTGCACTGACTACTGTAACTCACTTTTCTACCTCAGAATTCCCTTCAACAACTGGTTTCCTATCATTCCACATGTTGTAAGGCTTTACTCAAATCTTTATGTGTTTTTAGTTAATAACTATGATATATATTGTTTTATTTAACATCGTTTTCCTATTATTTACTACTTGTTGTTATTTGTTTATTGCTTGTTTGAATTTTGGACAGTGACCTTGCTTAACTAGAAAGGGCACCTATATAAATAAAATGCATTATTATTATTATTATTATTATTATTATTATTATTATTATTATTACTATTACATATTGTATTAAACATTAATTATTATACATGATTAAATGTTCCAATTCATGTGATGTCACTGCACATGACCATGTCTCATATATTTTGAGACATGCTGGTATTTTATGTTTTGCCACAACTATTTTGATGGCTATTTGTTGGTAACTTGTATAATGAAGAATACAACAGTAGCCAGAGTTTTTTTTTTTTTTTTCTTACAAAGCCCCCCCAGCTCAAGAATCTCAATCTCAGTGTTCAAGTCTGGGCTGAAAATTATTATTATTTGTTTAGTCTTGCCTTTTGTTAATTACTTTTATCCTTAGGCAAATTTCAGGGACTCGTGTGCAGAGAATGTTATTATGAACTGGTTCAAAGACTCAAAGAACTTTATTAATCCCCAAGGGGAAATTGCTTATTCCCGGTTACATTTGCTCACCCTTTCTATCAAGTAAAGTAAAGTAAAAAAAAAAAAAAAACAGCATATCGATAAAATATAGTGTCCTCAAACAGTAAGTACCATATTGCACACTACGTTAATACAATACTGCACAATAAACTATATATATATATATAATCTTGTATTATTATATATAATCTTGTATTATTATATATAATCTTGTATTATTATATGTAATATTGTATTACATAATTTATTGTGTATATGTAGTATATGATACTACGATTGTCATATAATTAATACAGGTAAGTATTATTGTTCTATTATGTTACTGTCACTGACAGTGAATACCCACATAGTGTGTAGGTTACATAGAAGAGTTATATAATTTTATTGCCGTTGAGAGGAAAGATCTCCCGTGACGTTGTGTGGTACACTTGATGGTAATCAGTCTCTGGCTGAAACTGCTCCTCTGGTCAGCGAAAACACTGTATAGCGGGTGAGAAGGATTGTTCAAAATGGATTGTACTTTGGCCAGAATTCTCCTCTTCGCTACGACATCCACAGAGTCGAGCTCCATGCCTAGCACAGATCCAGCCTTTTTAATAACCTTGTCCATTCTGTTCCTGTCCGATACTTTCACATTACAGCCCCAACAGACCACTGCATAGAAGATGACACTCGCCACAACAGTTTCATATAACATCCGGAGAATGGTGTTACAGACGTAGTAAGACCTGAGCCTTCGTAGAAAGTACAACCGGGTCTGTCCTTTCTTGTAGAGTGCCGTTGTGTTGAGTGACCAGTCAAGTTCGCTATCCAGATGAGCTCCCAGATATTTGTATTCCGAGACCATGTCCACTGTCTCCCCCTTGACAGGTATACGGTAGGAGTCACAGGGGTCTTGCTTCTCCTAAAGTCAACCACCATCTCCTTTGTTTTCCTGATGTTGAGTTGTACTAGGTGATTACGCCCACACCAGGAAACGAAGTCGTCTACTACAGACAGGTACTCAGAGATGTCACCATCCTTTATACATCCAACAATCACAGAATCGTCAGAGAACTCCTGTAGGTGGCATAACTCTGAGTTATTTCTAAAGTCAGATGTAAAGAGGGTGAAAAGAAACGCAGACAGTACAGTCCCCTGGGGAGCAGTACAAACAGTTTGTAGCCAGACATACTGGGGACGGCAGGTCAGATAGTCCATAATCCAGGAAACCAAGCGGGTGTCAGTGTTTATGTTCATCAGTTTCTCCCCCAGTACTGCAGGTTGGATGGTGTTGAAGGCACTGGAGAAGTCAAAGAACGTCATTCTTACAGTGGTCCCAGGCTTGTCGAGGTGAGAGTAGGTTCGATGGAGCAGGTGTATTATGGCATCATCTACTCCTATGAAAGGCTGATAGGCAAACTGAAGATGGTCGATAGATGACTTCACCAGGGGACGAAGTGTATCCAGGATCAGCCCCTCAAACACCTTCATAATATGCGATGTCAAAGAAACAGGCCTGTAGTCATTCAGGGCACAAGGCCGTACACCTGAACACACTCGAGTTCACTCTGGCTTGCTGATGGTGAATTGTCTGGATAATTTCTAGAGAATTTCTTATTCTTATTTTCCAATATATATATTGCCAATATATTTGGAAAGGCCATGTCATTTAAGACATGCGATCTGTGTCATTAAGAGTGAATGAAGATCTTGTGTTTCTTAATTTCTGTAATGAAATTATTATTATTATTATTATTATTATTATTATTATTATTATTATTTTGTTGGTTTGAATATTTGTTTGTTTGTTTGTTTGTTTGTTTGTTTTTAAAAAGCAACTGTAAACAAAATGCACATGTTGTTGGATCCAAGCTGAGGAAAAGTCAATTGTTCATAAAACTTTTAGGCTGCAATAAGGTGCCTCCTGGAGGGCAAACCTCTTAAGTACAGTGACATCATGCCAGTAGATTAATCTGAAACAGTGGTATTTTGTCAAATGTCAAATTTTCTTCTTTCTACTGTTGATCCCTGAGTGTTAACACCTGCTTAATACTATTCAGGCCATAATATTAAGGTTTTTCAGAGATGGTTTACCTGCCTAAAAGCCACATTACTGGTCCAAAATGGGGCAAAATATTTTTTATATAACACTGAGAAGTTATTAACATTTGGTACAGTATATATTTTGCTATATTTATTTTTCGCTATATTTATTATCAGTCTTATTATTAAATAATTTCAACTGGCTTATCTTAAAAGTCCTTCTCTAATTTGGTTCTAAACGGTTCAGTAAAGCACCAGTTTATATTTGGAATGTACACACAAGTGCCAATCATCCAGCAGTTGTATGTGGTTGACAAATCAGGCACATTCTGATTGCAAGGCAAAATGGCAAATAGATTATATAGACATTACATGTACTTGTCTGTGCATTTTAAAAGATATATTTTTGTTGCTCAATGTACTTTGAATTCAATGAGTTCCAATTGGGAACATGTGGTTGATTTGTTGTTTGTCAGAAGTGAGAAAGAGAATTTGTATATATTAAAACCTTGAAGGCTATATTAGTGAAATTTACAAATTACGTCTTTAAAAAAAAAAAATTTAAAAAGGGAAGGAAAAGGTGTCTACTAAATGTGAAAAAAAAAAAAAAATCCAAATGTGAGAAATGTTCCTAGACTTGTGGAATGAAAGTCCTTATCTCAATATAATTTTGCTAAACATACACACGTTGTGTTGTTACTTGTGTCCAAGACAGAAAGTTCTTAATTATTATACATTAAATAAGCATTATAAAAGACATTGTATATACATTATGGAAACATTGACATTAATCGTCATCAGTGTATTTGTGTACGACTGGATTTCATCTGGCTGAGCATTTATTCATTTTCCATAATCAAATAAAATGCCATGTAACATAAGAACCTGTGAAAACGTGACCACAAGAAAACCCAACACACACAGGGCTGATAGACCAGTCAGCCATTCAGACACTATTTAAATTCTTGCTTGCACATGAAGGCTGCCAGTCTCTATATATATTTTTCTTTTTAAGTTAAGCCGCAGGTCATTAACATGCCACAGCAGAGAAGAGACAGGGCAGTGATGTTGGTATTACTGATAATGATTTACTGAACAAATGTAACTACTTTCATTGGCTGATTTTGCATTTATAGTTTACTGGACAAGAGGGGTGGGGATTTGTAGGGTGATAAAATCAGGCCTGGTTTGCCTGGCTGTATAATTGTCCGATGATGAGCATTCAAAGAATCAATAAAAAGGATTTCATGGATCAAATTCAAAATGGATTCAGTTCGAAATGGACAACCTGACGCTACCTTATACTGTAGGGAAAATGGACCTTTCGTCTTCTGAACCAATTCTGTGGACACGGTTCGTGGAGTGCTGAGTACTATCCTCCTTTTCTTCAGTTTTAACGCAAGCTTTGTTGTCATTGTGAAACTTCTGAGCAGAATGTATAAAACGTGGAGGTTCTCTTCAAGCTGAAAACTTCCTCCTACAATTCAAATTCACGCAAGTCATCTGTGGAGTCATCTATTTAGCCATTGTTCATATCCAGTGACCTACTTGACTGACGAATCCTGGCGCCATTGGAAATGGCTGGGTCACTTTTCTCAACTGGTTTACACTCAGTTGTTCGATAACACCACTCTTCGAAAGAATGTTTTACACCATCACCCATCTGAGAGTCCTGACTTCCAGTGATCCTGAAAATGGTGGACAAACCCTCAAGGAACTTGCTTTTGGGATTGTTCTGATCATCCTCGTGATGAGTTACTGTAAATATCTACATAAGACAGATAAAAAGAAATCAAATCAAAGAAAAGCAAGTGCCATCTAGACTGGATCTGTCTGCATTTGAGCAACAGTGCGTTGTTTAGTTTTGTCTTTGTTCTTAACTGATCTCTTGATGTATCTTGCCACGTATTTCCCTTGATGCCATGAAGATAAATTGTCCAATGGCACAGCTTAATTCAATTATTGAATCTGGTTGGTCAGAAGGTGTTAATTAATTTCCTTTAACAGCAGCTCATGCAGTAACGCAGCTAAAAATGTAGAGTTTTCCATTTAACATTAATGATCTCACTCAACTTATTCCGTCATTTCCTCCCTCTGACACTCAGGTTTCCAACCGGATCTCAGCATGGCTGGCAGACGTCTCATCCTGGATGGCAGCTCATCAGCTGAAGCTCAATCTGAGTAAAACCGAACTTTTGTTCATCCCAGGTCAAGACCTTGTGATATCCCTGGACAACAATCCAATCACTCCTTCAGTCACGGCCCGCAATCTTGTGGGAACCATGGACAATCATCTGTCATTTTCCCCACACATCGCTAACCTTACTCGCTCTTGGACTGTAGATTTCTTCTTTACAATATCAGAAGAATCCGCCCATTTCTTTCTTCACAGGCTACTCGGGTGCTTGTTCAGTCCCTTGTTATTTCAAGACAGGACCACTGCAACTCACTCCTGGCCGGCCTGCCTCTGTCCACGATTCGTCCTCTTTGTCCTCCACGAAGTTCTCCCACACCACCCCACTCTTCCGCTCCCTGCACTGGTTTCCTGTAGCTGCCTTGCTCTACAAAGCTAAAAATGGCCAAGCACGCACTTACCTCTCTGCTCTAATCACTTCCTCCTACACGCACTGCACCATGTTCCCTCCGATCCTCCAGCACTGCTCGTCTCTTCCCACCAGCTCTCAGCGATCGAGGGCGGCATTCATCCAGACTCTGGATTCTAGGTGGTTGCCTGTCCCCCCCCCCAAAAAAAAAACCCTCTTCCCAGTTGTGTTAGACTAATGGCACTTATTATTGACCTAGTTAACCCAGTGTAAGTATCTATCCAGTGATGTAAACTTTAAAGCACTTTTTGTAAGTCGCTCTGGATAAGAGCGTCTGCCAAATGCCTAAATGTGATGTAATGTCGTTCTCGTTTCTAAAATAATTTAACAACTTAACGGAGACTTTTATGATGAACTCTCCAAAGATAATCAGGACTAATTAAGGAATATGTAAGTACTATGAAATTTCTTCTGAACTATTAAATGCACGAGAGGAAGAAAAGATGGCGAGCTGCTTTAACATGAGTGATAACAGGAAATGACCTTCACAACATGAAGCATAACATTAAATTATTTAAAAAGTATGATTTTTTTTTTTTTTCCGTAAGATTTTCATGGTCAGCAAATTGCTGCAATATTTAAAGTAAAGTTGTCAACAATAGGTTGGTATAAATATCTCCTTAGTAATTTATCGTTGGGGATGAAAATTATTTAATGTGATTCATAATTCCTAGCCTTCCAGGGTGGCCATTTATATGGATACACCTTAATAAAATGGGAATGGTTGGTGATATTAACGTCCTGTTTGGGGCACATTATAAGTGGTCAGAAACTTGTAAATAACTCATGAAAGAATAAAGTTACATTTAAACCAAGCACACCATTGTTTTTCTTGAGAAATTCCCAATACGTTTGACGTGTGATGTATCCATATAAATGGCCCACCCTGTATATACAGTATATTTCATTGCATGTCATTTTCTTCCTGAAATATCTATGTGGAATTCACAACAAAAGTGCCTTGAAGTCCATCAGATCCCTTTTCCACGTGTGCTTTTCTGTGTGTGGTTCATATCAGGGGTGATTGACAGATGGTAGCAGATGTATTTATAGATGAAATTTTTTAAATTCAACTATATATGAGAATATAAGTATATAAGGGGCCAATGTGGGATTAAAATAAAAGAGTTGGAAGAAGAGGAGCAGGGAGTTCAACATTTTTTGATCGCTGTGGAAGAATTTTAGTGATTTATAATTGTGTTCAAGAGCAAGGCACCAAATACCCAGAAGGCCTTTTTCGTTGCTAAAGAAAAGGTGCCTTCATGGCAAATAGGGGAAGTGAGGAACATGCCGGCAGAAGGCAGGTATAGGGAACAAAGCAATCAGTAAAATAATGATACTAAGAAAAGAATAATAGTAAGCAGAGCGATATACTAATAATATTTACTCCTTTTATTATATTTTATAGTTAGATACTTATAACTAACGATAATCAAGGAAAAAGTATGTGAGCTGTGACCCAAGAGTGCAAGAAATTCCTCCCCGTCACTAGGGGGCGCTCCCACATTAAGGCTACTACTACCACTCAGCCGGGAGGGCCGAAGACTATCGCGTGTTTCCTCCGAACCACGAGACGCCAGCCGACCGCATCTTTTCGAACTGCTCGCTCGCGCACCGTTGGGGGCGGCGTAACACACTCGGAGGACAGCGCTATCCGCTCCCTCCGCTGCGCGAGCTCACAGACGCCCCTGACTGGCTGTAGAGCCGTGATTAATGTGGGAGCACTAAGTACCTCTCATCCCTCCCCTCTGAGAGAGCTCGGCCAATCAGCTCTCTCCAGACCTCCGGCTGCGAGAGGTTACAGCACCACCCGGGAATCGAACTCGCGATCTCCGGATGATAGGGCGCGCGCTTTAACCACTGCGCCACTCGGAGGCGTGAGGAACTTTAATGAAGGGTAAAAACACAGGTAGAGATCCAAAAATAAAAATAAAATTTCAGTTCTGCTTTGATTGGGACATTACGCAAAGAGCTAGACGTCTGCTTTTAAGAGCAAATAAAGTAATAAAGACAACATATAATATAATTTTTATTAACAAATCAATTATTTCAATAGTTTTAAGCATACTAAAGCTTGACTGTTGAGGACGGAAGAGGAAAATAGGAAAATAAGAATAGGATTATTACGCAGCTTAGGAAAAGATCAAAACTTTTGCTGATGAAAAATTAAGCCACCAGCAGTGGTCAATAGTCTGGTTAGGAAAAAGGAACAAACGAACAACCCAAACTTTCTCGAAAAAAGGAATAAAAGAAACTAAGATGTTAAGGCCTACCCAGACATGAATAAATATGAGATGAGAGGGGGAAAATGATGTAACTGGGAGGTGCCAGTCAATCGGACCAAACAAATTTAACACATATATAATGAATATTAAGTATCTAGTTGACTTAAGGAGGAGGTAATTATGAGGTAATCCCTCGATAAGGGTATATAAATCATGTAAAATTGGGGAAGTTGGGAGGTCTTGGGGACTTGTCTTTGGGTGTCTGTTGTCTTTCTGGCTGGCCAGTCCAGAGCTGTCCATTTACTTTTGGTTGCAATAAACGTCTTTGCTTTTTCTATACTCAAGCTGTTGAGTTTTTGTTAGGAAAATTGGTGCAGTTCACAAAAATTTGCCACGACATAGCACACAGTGGATTTATCTATGGTTGCTCTATCAGTCTGGTTCCTCTCAAGGTTTCTTTCTAAAGAAGTTTATCATTGCCTCCAGATTTAGGGGTGACTTTATAAAACTATATTAAAAAATGACCAATAAGATGGACAAGGACATAAACTTGTCGATGCCCATCAAACAAACGTGTCCATCAAATAAACACTGTTAATGTTTGCACATGAAATCCAAACCCTAAACATGAAATTGCTACATGATATGCTCACCTTTATTCTAATCCACACCAAATACCATTAACCGTACACCATTAAAGAGACGATTAAAACGAAAATGACTTTTCAGACACTGATTAATGATGGTTCTACAGTATGTAGTTCAGCACATTTTCAGTACAGTTTTTTTTTTTTTCATCTGGTGTTTTTTGTAGCTACAGTACGGACCAAAAGTTTGGACGCACCTTCTCATTCAAAGAGGTTGAATTTGTATTACGGCAAGAAAAAAGCAGCTAAGTGAAGAAAAAAAAAAAAAAAACGAGCGGCCATCATTACTTTAAGAAATGAAGGTCAGTCAGTCCGAAAAATTGGGAAAACTTTGAAAGCGTCCCCAAGTGCAGTCACAAAAACCATCAAGCGCTACAAAGAAACTGGAAAGGAAGACCGAGAGTCGCCTCTGCTGCGGAGGAGAAGTTCATCCGAGTCACCAGCCTCAGAAATCGCAGGTTAACAGCAGCTCAGATCAGAGAGCAGGTCAATGCCACACAGAGTTCTAGCAGCAGACACGTCTCTAGAACAACTGTTAAGAGGAGACGGTGTGAATCAGGCCTTCATGCTAGAACATCTGCTAGGAAACCACTGCTAAGGACAGGCAGCAAGCAGAAGAGACGCGTCTGGGCTAAAGAACACAAGAAAGAAAACTCGCTGAATGAGAAGGGGTGTCCAAACTTTTGGTCTGTACTGTACACTAAAAAGAAGGGAGATGTAAAATTTCATTAAATCTTTAATTATTTTAAAGTAAGGGTATACAAATACATTGGATTACATTGTGATGTATTTTAGCAGGCGATGTAATCATCATTAATGCTCTTGTCATCAGTCTATTTGTCTAAGACTTGATCTCTTGCACTGGGCACATACTGTAACCAAAAAAGCCAAATGTCACTTAAGAGCATGTGAAAATCTAACCAAGCGGCTGATAGACCAGTCAAACATTATTTAAATGGTTGTTTGCACATGAAATCCAAATTCATAGGGTTTCTAAACAATGTGTTCGATTTTATTCAAATGAACGGAAACCAATGGTCATTAATGTTCCACAGCAACAACAGCAAGAACTGTGCTGTTGATTTGATAGATAATGACAGGTTTAACCAATGTTTCTTCTTTTCGTCTGCTGTTTTTGCATTGATATTTTACTGGACGTGGGGGGGGGGGGGGGGGGGGATTTGTGGGAGTCATGCCTAGATTTCCAAGCGTAGATTTGTCTGGTTTGGATGCATTTGTCATTTGTAACGTTCCGTGAAGGAATATAAAGGACTACCCGGATCAAACAGGATAAAAGACAGATTTGAAAATGGAAAACCTGACCCTAAACCAACAGCAAAATGCAACTTACGTCCCCTGCAATGTTTCTATGGACATAGTTCACCCAGTGATGAACGCTGTCCTCCTTTTCTTCAGTTTTCCTGCCACCTTTGTTGTTATTATAAAACTTCTGATCAGAATATATAAAGCAAGAAGCTTCTCGTCAGCTGAAATCTTCCTCCTACAAATCAACCTTGCTAACGTGAGCCTGTTCATCTTTAATTTGCTGCTCTTCCTGGAATTCATGCAGGCCAGTATCTTCTCCTATAGCCTTTATGATGTGTTCTTCAGTCATACCTTAACAGCAAGGAACATCTTCTTACTCGGCATCTGTGGGATCTTTTACTTGGCCATCGTTCATCCAGTGACCTACATGACTGTCAAAACCTGGCGCCATTGGGAGTGGCTGCTCATCACTGTCGGCTGGCTCTACGCTTTGGCCATAAATGTGGCCATTATCGTATATGAAATTGACATTTTTCAACTGGTCTACAGTTTGTTCTTCTATAACGCCATTCTTCCCAGTATGTTCTTCAACATTGCCACTTTGAGAGCCCTGTTGTCCAGCGGTCCTGAAAATGGCGGAAAAACCCTCAACCCGGCCAAGAGAAAAGCCTTCCGGATTATTCTGGGCATCCTGGTGATGTTGCTGGTGTACTACATTCCCAGAATGTGCTTTGTAGTCTACCCTTACATAGCACCCAAAGACGGGGAGAGGTTTCAGTGTTCTGAGGGCTCAGTGCTTTTGTTCCTGCCCAAGTGTTCTGAGGTTGCGATGCCTGTAATATTCCTGTACAGTTTACAAAAACTAGCTGTCTAATCTCGTAAGGTCATTCACCGATATGGTCAAATTGTCTGTGGGCAAACATTTATATCTCATGTTCAGAAGGAGTATCAGCATCAGCGCTTTGTAGCAGTCAGGTTGATGACCAACATGGACAATTATGTCCTGATGACAAAGGGCTCATCCAAATAAGGAGACAAGCTGCATTCTGACTATTAGCTCCAAGAAAAGAAGTAAAAACAGTCAGGTGAAGGAATGACTTTTGTAGCTGCTGTAATGTTAAACTTGGTACCATGCTATCATTTTCTTGCCACAACAAAACCTGACTTTAATAGATCCTGTATTGGCTTAATTTTCCTCATACACAGTGGTGTTTGCTCAAAGCCCAATTATGTAACTTTTCAACCCTCCCTTTCTCGGTATACACTTTACTCAGTTGTTAATTACCTCTTATTACACTTCCAACCCTATAATGCTTCTTTCTAAACTGGAAATATGGTACCAGAACAGAGATCATTACAAATACCCAGGACCTTCCTTGCCTAATAATCAAAATTTTAACCACACTCAAACTTCCTTAAGTTTTTCCCACAAAAAGCAGCTCTCCACTTTACCTTTTATAATACGCTTGTTAGACAAATATTCGAAACAGGTCAATTATACTGCAGCTGGCTTCAGTTCGAAGTTCTGCACAGGACTCATCTGAGTAAACTTGATCAGATTTATCTTCACTTAGATATGAGCTGCTGTCATTGCTTCCACTCCCCAAAAGACATTCTGCACATGTTCTGCTTCTGTCATACTCTTATTTTTTTTTTTTTTTAATGTTTGTTTTTTAACCCTCTCAGTTATGTTTACTACGTATCAAGCCTATTGGTACTATTTTGGGGGTAAGAACAACCTACCCTCCCCCTGGCTGGTAAACGATATCACCTCACTGTGCTTCATATTCTCCGGACCTACGTGAAAATTCTCTTAACCTGAGAATCAGTCTTCGTGTCCGGCCAGCAAGGAGAAAAAAAAAAAAAATCAAGTAGCATGGTTCCAAAAAATAAATTCTATAAAATATGGCAACCATACCGTTACCGTTTGGAATACTTTCCTGTACTCCTTCTGGAATAAAATATTAACGCATGCTACCAATAAAGTAAGCACAATCTGTCGGAACAATGTACAGTACAAGATCTTATGACACATGATAAGTTAATTATATGGAGCTGAGTGAAGTAGACTTGTTATGTTTGCTAAATTTATATGATCTGTTTGTTGAAAATTTACTTTTCACTCTATTCATGTCTATGTTTTTATTTATTTTATTTATGATTTTAATGTTTTTTTTTTTTTCTTTTTTTCTGCCTAGTTGGCATTGGCCAAGGGCGAGGAATGGGGTTAAGTTTCATTTATTTGCCATGATTCTGGAAATTATTTAGATTATGACTATTTCATATACTGGATACCATGTACTTGACTAATATCCTAATAAAATATATTGGTGTAATTGCTGCGGTATACAAGAAATCAGTTTTTGAATGCACTGTTATTGAAAATCTCAAGAGCAGACAGGTGAGATGTATACTTTACAGCACTTTCACCTTCTTCTATGGAAGAACCCTTCCACAATGCACAGCTTAATGCAGGACCAAGAAAACTGTAATTTCACAAAACTTTCTCTGGTGTGACATTATATGGTATTGGTTTCCACTTAACTGGTGGCTAAATATTAAGAAAATGTACCTCATTCACAGCAAGATTTTGATTACAATCAACGGGAAAAGACAATATCGAAAAGTTTATGTTGAAGTTGTACTCCTTTCATCATCAGCCAAATACACTCCCTGTTCGGTAAGCCAAGAGTGATCGATAAAGATTCATTTTTGTTTTAAAATGACTGAAAATATAAAGTAATCCCATATTCAGTTTAGCTTTTCTGTTTAAAATAGGTCATTAAATGCACCGCATAACTGTTGATAACGTCGCTTTTATTCAACATTTCGATTTCACTTATGGTGCAGGTTAAACTTCAGGCAGATATCTAAATTCTGCAAAAAATCCATCAAATTTTGATCACTGTTTTGTGTGATGGTGTGACAAAATCAGGCTGGACAGAGAGAAATTTTTCCGAGAGTGGTTTCGGGTCGGCGGCACGGTGGTGTAGTGGTTAGCACTGTCACCTTGCACATCCAGGGTTCGATTCTTGGCCAAGCTAAATTCCCGTCTCGGTGTGCATGATCTCCCTGTGCTTAGGGGGTACTCCAGTTTCCTCCCATCGTCCAAAGACCTGCAGATTTTGCTAATTGGTGTTCCCAAATTGCCCTGTCCAGGGTGTACCCCGCCTCGTGCCCTAGATCTCCTGGGATAGGTTCTCCCTGCAACCCTGAATACAGGATAAACCAGTATAGATGATGTATACAGGATAAACCAGTATAGATGATGTATACAGGATAAACCAGTATAGACGGTGAGTGAGTGGTTTCGGGTCCTCCACTGTATGAAATATAATTAAAACATTTGCATGGTGCAACTGTTTTCAAGAATTCCATTATGTCTATGAATGATGATCCAGGCACACATCTCTCTGTTGAGGCTATTTTCACAAGTCCATGTCTTTGGGATAAATGTTACCCATTCCAGCCACTAAACAAACACAGATACATACTTAAATACTAACTGTAATGGGGTAGTGTGAGTGTTGGGGCATTGGTAGGTTGTTGCCTGCCATGCGGAAAACCCGGGTTCAATTCCCAGCCAATGTCCAAACCTCAGCCACTGGATGCATTGTGGGTCCCATGCCCGAAAAAAAATGGGAGTGTTGGATCAGACAGGGCATCCCGGGAGCAGCCGACTACTAATGTAATGTAATGCAGCACCTGTCTCCCCCATGCTTGCTGGGTTTGCTCCAGGTCCTCTGATTTCCTCCACAGTCCACAGACATGCAGATTAGGCTAACTGGCTTTCCCAAATCATTCATAGTATGCAAATGAATGTGTGTGCACGCATTGTTTCCCCTGTGAAGGACTGGCACCCTCTCCAGTATGTACTGCACCGTGTGCCCAAAGTCTCCTGGGATAGGCTCCAGGCTTTTTGAAAAGCAGTATAGAAAATGAATGTATGAGTGAATGAATGAATAATGTAAAATAATGGTATTCTGGAATTTAAGATTAACTATAATTACATGAAATAATTGAAATATCAGTCCCAATAATAGGTCGAAAAGATTGCTAAATTATAAAATAATTATAAACGACTTAAAAGAAGTAGAACAAAAAAAAAAAAAAAAAGAAGTGTTTGGTAGTCAAAAGAGCCGTGTCTCATTGCTGAGCTGGGCCACATGATCTGGCTCTTTGAGAAGAGCCACATCCCATCACTAAATGACATATTGAAAACCATACTCTAAATAAGTAAGATACTTTACTAAGTGTGATCACTCACTGCAAGCAGAGGATGTGATGAAACAGGTGTTATGGAAAAATGTTGGGCTCTTTTAGGGTTCTCAATCTTTTAGGGTTGCTGGCAAATGGAGAGTCAACCTCTGTGCCTATTGGAAACATAATGGCATGGTTTAGGTTTACCTGCACAACAAACCTGGCCTCACCAGGGTCTTCATTTGTGCTGGTCCCCGGTGGTGGTTGTGTAAGAAACAATATGCAATTAGTGCAGCCAGCACCATGGTTGCCCATCACACCCAGTTAGTGCTGGACCTGGAGCTGAAATCCTAAATAGAGAGTAACCAGTGATATATTCATACATTAGTGTCTTTGGTTTTCACCCTTCGTTGTAAGGGTGTATTATATGTTACCAGTGTGAAGATCCATGTTGCATAGTAGTACAGTATTTCTTTTACGGTGCATTTCATGGCCAGTGCATCTCATTCCATGGCTAGATACCATTGTTTGGGGAATTCAAGAGCCTACTGGAATGCCTACGCCACAGTTTTGGTCAAAATTGGGAATGAAATTTTCTGTAATACTGTTACAACCTGCTGGGGGCAGGTTGTGTGTTGTTGTGTGTATATATGTATTCTTCCATGTGTGCAGGTCAGTCCATTCCTGATTCCAATCCAGGACTTGCAACTCTCCCGTGTCTCTCCACCAGGTTGTGTGATTGTCTCCGCCCCGATGACGTCATCATTGGCCGACAGTATTTAACCACTCCAGAAGCCAGTGCTGGAGGCAGCTTTTGCCTACTCAGCATATTCTTTGTCTGTTGTGTTTGCTGGTTCTGATGGTTGATTGATGGATTTTGGTTCAATTTATTTGGTCCATGGGTCTGCCCTTGGGGCGTAGTAATCTTGGGAAACTTGTAAATGTAAAAGTCATACTCTGTGTATAAGGTGTTAGTGTTTAATGTATATATTTCTTTTTCCCCCACTGGTTGTAGGGGTGTGGCTGCCATTTTGTTTTGTTGGGTGTGGGAGGGTTTTTTCTTCACTGTTTATGAATAGGGAGTTAGGGTAGCAAATTGTGTTTTTATTTCTGTTTTCCTTTGCAGGGAAGTTAAAGCTTTTTTCTTTTGTCTAGAGTTTTTCTGTTTGTTGTTTTGGCCTTGGCCCACCCTGAAGTTACACCGGTTACCTTGTAAACATTGCTTCCTTCAAAAATAATTTACACTCTACTACGTGTGCATCTTTCTTGAGTTCCTTAAGTTCCTCTCTTTCCCCAGCTTACAATTACTGACCCTTAATATCGCTGTGCAGCCCAACCCTAGACTGGGTCGTAACAAATACCCCACCAGCCACAAAAAAAAAATCTGTCGCGTGGTAGTGGATAGTCCTCTACCATTTTTCTCCTGGCCTCATCAAATATGGTACCATAGGTACTCGGTCTAAGTGAACACGATCTTGTAATGTTAAAATAAAATGTTTTTTTTTTTTTTTTTTTTTCCACTCAAAAGATGCGTCACAACTGCCGACGCGACACTCACCGGCACACCATCTATTGAGCTTTTCGAGACTCGGTTTTATTCAGCTCCAGTACATGTGATAAAAGGATGATCAGAAGCAGGCGGCATTTTTAGTTTGCTACAGGTGAAATAAATTAAGTTCAGCTTTTTATTTTAGAAATATGAAGAGGACTCAAATAGACCTTGAGTATTTTTTTTTTAAAGTAACCTTCAACCCAGCATTTTTTTTTTTTTTTTTTTTTTTGTTGCATGTGGAAATAAAATTGTTTTCTCTGCAATAGTTTATTGATTTATAAATGCAACAAACCAGTTATTTTATACATGGCATACGTGTTATCTTCATAGTGGGTAGGTCTTTTGGGAGTTTGTCCTGAATATAGTGGCCTTTCAAAAGAGAATTACCTTAAGGTACCAGGTGCACAATAAGGAGGATGTATTTGTGTCCATAGAGGGAGTTTGTAAGTGGTCCTACCATGTCCAACCTGCTAGGGAGTGGGATGAGCAGGGTGGGTGAGCTCTGCCTGGTGGATTTGTGCTGGCATTGCAAGTATAGCTGGAAGAAATCCTTCACTTTACCCACACTGTCTCTGCCATCATAATGTAAGAGGTGGGCTCCTGGTTTCAGCAGTGTTTTAGGCAAGCCTTGGCTAAAGTGTTTAGCACTTACACCAGGCAGGGTAACTGGTGCTCCTAAATTGCCCATAGTGTGTGACTGCAAGTGTGAATGTTGACCAAAGGTCCTACCTAAATGGGAATAAATATGCATTTGAAGTTTTCATCAACTTCATCAAAGGATAAACAACACTGGCCTCTACTGTCCTTAGTTGGACTACAGAGGATCCTACATGTAGATGGATGGTTGGCATGATGAAAGTAGGTCTTTAAACCCTAGAGGGTAGTAAATGCTTTTATGGTTACAAAATAAGAATATCCGGGGCCTCCGAGTGGCGCAGTGGGTCCTGCGAGTGGCGCAGTGGGTCTTTTCGAACTCCTCGCGAGCGAGCAGTTCGAAAAGATGCGGTCGGCTGGCGTCACGTGGTTCGGAGGAAACGCGTGATAGTCTTCGGCCCTCCCGGCTGAGTGGTAGTAGTAGCCTTAATGTGGGAGCGCCCCCTAGTGACGGGGAGGAATTGGACGCGACTAAATTGGGGAGAAAATCGGGGAAAAATCCAAAAAAATAATAATAATAATAATAAAAATAAAACAAAATAAGAGTATCCAACCTAGTGAATATATATATATATATATATATATAGTGCAATATAAATTTCGTTAGGTTAAAATATTTTTTGCGAGGTCATCTGTGTTTTTGTGTGAGCCTCTTTTGTTTTACTAGACAGTATTACATTTTCCCTAGTCAAATGACGTCCAATGTAACGTGAGAATCTATTACAGGTTAACCCCAAGAAAACCCAGTATCATGAACACGGCTAATAAATCAGATGTGAAACTTGCACGTTGTCATTGTTTACACACGAAATCCAAACCCAAAATGTTACATGATATGTTCACCTTTATTCAAAGCAACCACACCACATGCCATTAACATGACACCCAGCATTAAAGAGGAGATTAAACCAAAATCACTAATTCAGTCACTAATTAATGATGCTTCTGCAGTATGTATTCTAGCATACTGTATATCTGTTTTTGTAGCTATATTTTAATGTACAAATGTGGCCAGGTTCTCTTGGAAACATTTTTAAAACTGCAGTGAACAGTTTGTTTGATCTGCATTTATGTTGACAAAAGGTCTAAAAAAGAAAAAATTACTACAAAGATTAAATACAATTTAGACGTGGACAGTCTCTCTTTAAACCATGAGGGAAGCAGATCTAGTTATTGCAATAAGGCTTTAAACATGGTTCATTTTGTAGATCACTTGTGATTGGACATCAACTCGGGGTGTCAATTTGATTTTAAGAAACAGAAGCGCTCCAGTTTTTTTTGATCACTTTTTAATATACACAAATGTACAAAACTTTGTCCTTAAAATAGAGTTCACTCAACAGTTACTCTGATTAGCAAGGCTAATTTTTTTTTTTTTTTGACTTTAGTCAACTTATTTTTGGTTTTCCTCTTAGCCAATGACTGATTTGGACAACAAAGATTGACTGTTGTTACCTAATTACCTAATGCCATGTGTTATTTTATAGTTTTGAAAAAAAATATATAGAGAATTCCAGTATTGTTGTAGAATGTAGAAAGAGAATTCAAAGTTTTCACTGGTACTGTACTATATGTCTCTGAGATGCCTTAAAACTATAAATATTTTTAATGGTGACTGCCAAGACAAAACTTCAAGCTATGTAAATAGAACAATTAATAAGTGTTTAGATATGTGTCAAATAAAATTACTTAATTCTATATAGTTTTACAAACACACTACTTGCTGCTGGCACTTATGTAAAGGAAGGGAGATTTAATTAAATAATTTAATTGAATAATTAAATCTTCAATTATTTTAAAGTAAGGGTATGTAAATGCATTGGGTTACAATACGTTGGCAGGTGATTTAATTACCATTAATGCTCTTGTCACCATTGCAATTGTCTAAAACTGGATCTCTTACTCCGGGCATTAATTCATTTTACATAGGGAAAAAAAGCCATGTCACTTAAGAACCTGGGGAAAAAACTAACCACATGGCTGAAAGACCAGCCGAACATTATTTAAATTGTTGTTTGCACATGAAATCCAAATCCATAGGGTTGCTGGATTGTGTTCACTTTCTTATTCAAATAAATCAAACCAGGGGTCCTTAACGAGTGGTAATGACACTTTCGTCACTTTTTTGCTGTTTTTGCATTGATATTTTACTAGACGTGGGGGGGGGGGGGGGATTTGTGGGAGTCATGCCTAGATTTCCAAGCCTAGATTTGTCTGGTTTGGATGCATTTGTCATTTGTAACGTTCTGTGAAGGAATATAAAGGACTACCCGGATCAAACAGGATAAAAGACAGATTTGAAAATGGAAAACCTGACCCTAAACCAACAGCAAAATGCAACTTACGTCCCCTGCAATGATTCTATGGACATAGTTCACCCAGTGATGAACGCTGTCCTCCTTTTCTTCAGTTTTCCTGCCACCTTTGTTGTTATTATAAAACTTCTGATCAGAATATATAAAGCAAGAAGCTTCTCGTCAGCTGAAATCTTCCTCCTACAAATCAACTTAACTAACGTGAGCCTGTTCATCTTTAATTTGCTGCTCTTCCTGGAATTCATGCAGGCCAGTATCTTCTCCTATAGCCTTTATGATGTGTTCTTCAGTCATACCTTAACAGCAAGGAACATCTTCTTACTCGGCATCTGTGGGATCTTTTACTTGGCCATCGTTCATCCAGTGACCTACATGACTGTCAAAACCTGGCGCCATTGGGAGTGGCTGCTCATCACTGTCGGCTGGCTCTACGCCTTGGCCATAAATGTGGCCATTATCGTATATGAAATTGACATTTATCAACTGGTCTACACTTTGTTGTTCTATAACGCCATTCTTCCCAGTATGTTCTTCAACATTGCCACTTTGAGAGCCCTGTTGTCCAGCGGTCCTGAAAATGGTGGAAAAACCCTCAACCCGGCCAAGAGAAAAGCCTTCCGGATTATTCTGGGCATCCTGGTGATGTTGCTGGTGTACTACATTCCCAGAATGTGCTTTGAAGTCTACCCTTACATAGCACCCAAAGACGGGGAGAGGTTTCAGTGTTCTGAGGGCTCAGTGCTTTTGTTCCTGCCCAAGTGTTCTGAGGTTGCGATGCCTGTAATATTCCTGTACAGTTTATGTAAACTGGGTGTCTAATCATGACTAGAAACTTAGCAAGTTCATTCAGTGATAGTTTTCTTTTTTGCCAATTCCAATGGCCAGGGGTGAGGAATATGGTAAAATTTAACTTTTACTTTACTATTATTATTTATATGCTAAAAAATGTCTGTAGTGTTAACGGTGAAATAAGGTAAAATGGCGAAGGTAAAAAATTGTAAATGATAAAACATTAAAATACTGTTGCAGTAGCGGTTAAATACTGTTAATTTAAATACAAGAATACGTGATCCTTTTTGCATAATTTTTTTGTAAAAATCTTTCAATATTTCACCGTAACCACACTTAAATCAACTGTAAAGTACACAGAAACAATAATAAAGTAAATCACTGTATTTTTTTTACGGATGCATGCTGTTAAAATTGTGTTTTTTTTTTTTCTTTTTTATACTAAATGACAGTGTCATTTAAAATGTGTGTGAATAATGTGTAAATATTCTTTGGAAATAAACCATTTAGGCCTGCCCTGGTCTCTCCCATAAATGGAATTACATAATTATTTAGAGTTCAATTACTCTTTCGGATTCAGAGAAGATTTAAGATGGTTCATGATTATAAGATTATTGAATTGAAGATTGATATTAGAGGTGCTACATCTAAACTAATGTAGGGCCATGGGATTATTATTAAATTGATATGATGCATGACGTTTTATTGGTCATATGCATCATAGTGTATGTGGCATTGAATGATATTAGTACTAAAAAATATTTTGTGTTTTAAAACTCAGTCTATATTTTTTTTTTTACTTTTAAGTTGACCAATATGTACCACGCCGTTGCTTAGTATTAAGAAAACAAAATAAGAAAAAAGCATAATCTTATGTTTTAAAGTGTAACTTCCAATCAGCGCTCAGGGCGTTGCATCACGCGCGCAGGCGCCTGCACCTGGCGGTTTTTCTGACACAGGCATACGCAAAGAAAGCGACTCACCGACGTCAAAATTTCATCCACACGCATCTGTCTAGTGAGTACAAAATACAATAAAATACATTCTGTAAAGTTAAAGTGTGATACTTTGTTTAGTTCTTTGAATATATTGCTTGTTGTACTAATGCGTTTTGGAAGTTTTACGAATTCGCTTTGATTTATTTGATTTGAAACGTTTGTGATGCAGTTTAACCATGGTGAGGCAAAGTTCATATTTAACGATAGTTAATTGTCGATTATTGTTTGAGTTTAGCATGAATGCGTTTTGAATGTGCATTGAAATGTATACTTGCTGCGTTTGTAGCTTAACAGTGAAAAATCTGAGGGAATATGTTTTTCACGCCAGACTGCATCGCAATGAACCTCGCGCCATTTCCAAATGTCTCGCGGTCAATTGCAAACAGTCGTTTTCAAAATACGAAGCATTTAAGAGTCATTTTTATCGGCGTCATTATTTCAGCTCTACCACTGCTGTGGCTTCACATGGCCTTGACCTGCAGTATTTCACTATGTGGTCATCAGTGTCATGATGTGCCCAGGCTTGTTGCTCACTTAAAGAAACCTATCCAGGAAGGTCGTGTGATGAACTGTCCAGTGAGAGGATGTAGAAGTGCTTTTCAAATCAAGTCATCTATCTTTCACCTCCCATATGTCTAGGAAGCACAGAAACTGGGTTAGGGTTAGGGTGGTACCTTCTTTTTCAGCTGAGGAATGTTCTTCTGACCTGGATGCCAACACAGGTGAGTCAGAAGAAAATGAAGAAATGGACTCGTTTCAAAACTTTGACGATTTGTATTTGAGAAATGTTAGCTTATTTTATCTGAAATTACAGGGACAGTTTCTTCTCCCAGCTTCTACAATACAGAATATTGTAGATGAGATGCAAAATATTTATGAATTGGGACAGACTTACACTTTTAATAAGCTACATTCATTTTTTTGCAGAATGACTTGTCATTACCTGAGGAAGATATTTCTAAAATCTTTTCTACAGTGAAGGAATCAGACTTGTTTCCCATGTGGCATAAGGGACCTACGCGGACAGAGTATTCACGGAGTCAGGCCTTTAAAAAAACGTTCAATTATGTTGAACCAAAAAGGTTACTTTTAGGCATTGATGAGAATCGGACAGAGCGATTTGTGTACTACGTACCTGCGAAAGAGACTTTGAAGTGCATGTTAAATTCAGATATTGGAAAGAATTGTATTTCAATGCAACTGTCTGAAAAAAAAACTCTACTGATGTACTTTGTGATTGCACAGACGGTCAAATACTAAAGTGCAGAGATTTCTCTCAATGCAGCCCAAACCTCCAGCTACTGCTCTATCAGGATGCTTTTGAGGTGGTTAACCCCGTAGGTTCTGCACGAAAGAAACACCAAATCTTAGCTGTATACCTCTCTCTTGTTAATTTGCCAGCTCATCTTCGGTCAAACACAGAACATATGCAGCTCATTATGTTGTGCAGAGAGAAAGACTTTAAGTACTTTGGCCATGAAAGAGTTTTCTCAGAACTAGTTGCAGACATGAAAGACCTTGCGGGAAATGGAGTTGCTTTGTCAGATCAGTCTGTTGTAAAGGGAAGTCTTTACTGCATAGCTGGTGACAATTTGGGATCCCACACTATTGGTGGATTCACTGAAAATTTGAGTCAGTCCAAATATTTTTGCAGGTATTGTTTAATTACTAAAGATGAATTCCAGAGTGTTGACCCAAATGTATGTGGTCCACTACGCACCGTTGAGGGCTACAGTGCTGCTGTTAGCCAGTTACAGACCGAAGATACAACTGAAATTGAAGGCATAAAGTTCAATTCCATTTTCAATTCTTTGAACAACTTTAAAGTATGCCAACCCGGCCTGCCACCTTGCCTTGGTCACGATATTTTTGAAGGTGTGTTGTCTTATGATGTTGCTCTTTACATCAAGTACTTTGTCAAGAAGAAATGGTTCACTTACCCAATTCTAAACCGCCGAATCAGCCAGTTCAAGTATAATGGCTCCGATTCATTCTCAAAACCTTGTGAAGTCAGTTCGCGTGGACTTAAACTGACAGGTCAGGCCATTCAAAATTGGAATTTTTTAAAAACTTTTACCTGTTATTCTTGGTAACAGAGTACTGGATCCTGCAGATGAGGTTTGGCAATTAATTTTACAGCTTAAGGACATTGTTGAACTGATTTGTGCACAGAAAATGTCTGTGTCACAGGTTGCTTACTTGGATGTTCTTATCCAAGAATACTTGGAGTCTAGAAAAGCAGCCTTTCCAGAAGTTGGTCTGAAACCAAAACATCATTACCTGCGACACTATCCAGGTCTAATACTCAAATTTGGTCCGTTAATCAGATTATGGACAATGAGATTTGAGAGTAAGCATAGTTACTTCAAAAGATGTGCCAGACATTTGAGCAATTTTAAGAATTTGTGTCGCACCCTTTCTGAAAGGCATCAGTTATTTCAGGCCTATTTGGCAGCTGGATGTTGTCCACCCATCTTGCAAATGAAAGACAGTTCTCGGTTTTATTCTGAGCTTTACAGTGAAATCATCAAAGATGCAGTCAGTCAGTTCAACTTCACTGAAACGCAAACAAAGGTTTCTGTAGAAATAAAGGAACTATATTCAAAAAGGGACAACTGGTTGTCATTCGAAATGAAGACAAAGTGGCGTTTGGTGCAATTTTGCTTATGTTTATCACAGAGGAGCGTGTTGATTTGCTGACCAGGGTGTTCATAGCCGATTTTTCTTCCTGAGTATCATTTGTACTCACTGAGAAACACCAGTGAAAGGGTTCAGTGTCTGAACATTGAAGACTTGCCTGACTTTTATCCATTGACATCTTACGTGATGCAGGGATTTAGGGTAGTTCCATTAAAACACAGCGTAGTGTCACATTAGCTCATCATAAATCTTGCATTGTTGTATTGAATTTTATCGATAATCAATGCTAAAACTAAAACAATGCAAATCCAAATGTTATTTCTTGTATCATAATATTTCACTATTTGTTTGCATACCCAAACACAGGTCATATGTTAAAGGGACAAAAAAGGTTTTACCCCAAAGTTAAAATTGTCATTTACTTATTCCCAAACCTGTACGATTTTCTTTCTTCGGTTGAACATAAGGATGTCTGTAACCAAACACACATTCAACCAAGAGTTTGGTTACTCACATTATTCAAACTGTTTTCCTTTATGGTCAACAGAAGAAAGAAATTTAAGCAGGTTTGGTGCTGCTTTATGGTGAGTAATTGATGACAATTTTCATTTTTGGATAAACTCTCTTTAATATATTTTAGAGACACCAAATTGATGACTTATTTCTGTTTTAGTTATGGATGAACCAGGGCAAAGCAGTATAACCAGTGCAATAGCTGAGGTTCTCAAAGAACTTTCACCTTCGGTGCTGCAATCAGTTGTGGAGACCCTGAACTCACTTGGAGTAACAACACCTGAAGATTTCCAATATGTTCAGGAAGCAGATCTCCAGCCAGTATTACGACCAATTCAGGCCAGAAAACTTCTATCTGCCTGGGGCCAGATAAGTAAGTACATTTCATTTCATGATTTGGTAAATGTAAATGTGTTTATACATGCTTTGTTTTCATAAGTGATCAAGTAAATACCCCCCTCCCCCTTTGTAGAATACAGTACTGATAGCTTGTCAAGTTCTAGAGAGAGCAGCAGTGGCAGTCTTTCATCTTCATTTTCATCATCCCCATCATGTGGCAAGGTTTTCACAGTTGATTCAGACTGGGCCAACAATTTTAAGATTCCATGGCAGAAGTTTGCAGAAGAACTCATCCAGTGTTTTGAAAGGACGAAAAGACCAAGTCCAAGATTACGGCGAGATATGATCAGAATTGTTGTGTCTGAAATGATGAAATTATGTGACAGTCCCAGTAAGCAAAGCTCTACAGCAATTGCCAAAAAGATGGTGGCCAAGTACCCAGCATCCTTGCAGGATGTCATTGAAGGTGATATAGTTGGTTCAGGGTATTATTCGCTTGTCAAGCAAATTCAGAATCGAATAGAAAATGTGAAGAGACCCAGCGTGCCGAAAATCAGAAAACGCAACAGAACAGAAGACTCTGACACAGAGGAGATTCCTGCTGAACAAAAGGCAGCGGTTCAAGACACTTACGGTTGTGTGAATTGGGAATTGAAATTTATGCCGCTCAGTGAGACTAAAGAGAGCCAGTTGGATAAACAAGAACGGATGAAGATCATTTCTAAAACAACTCCCGACCCAGAAGAAGTGGGTAACCTTCTGAAAGCAACATACTACTCTCAACACAAAGACATAAACAATGGAGTAAGCATAAAACAGCTTTGTGAGAATTGGCCTTTTCTATTCCAAGAGATTGGTATGTGTGCCCACTTCAAGCAGCTAACTGGAATTGGTCTAAAGGGGATGTTCCTTAAAAGCTTGGATAAAAAGGGACAGCGGCTCCTGAACTTTCTTAAAACCTCTGGTGCAGAAAAGAAGAAGAAAGTACTGCAAACTGCTGCAAAACTAGAAGTTATGAGGGCTCAAATTGAGGGATGTTCTGAAGATGTGAAAGATGTGGTGCTTCTTCTGCTTGCCTACTTTGATGAAAAGGAAGAAATTATGTTTCATTATGTGGAAAATTCTTGCGTTGTTGAACATGTGGAGGTAGAGAAGTTACCAGCAACACCCTGCATCATTGTCTGTGGTAAGTTGGAATTAATAACGTTCATTGTCATATTTTATAATTTAATAGAGAAGGTTACAGTTACAGATTTGCAGTTAACATATAAGAATGGCTGGTTGTAAATGTCAGCACACTGGAATTAAAGCTTGAAATTCATTATATGTTTTTGTCTATAGGATCTTCCTGCTACACATCAAACCTGTTCATGCTGAGCATCGACCAAAAGATCACAACTCCACACATTTCTACATTCATCTCTGCAATATGCGTGATGTTTGGCAGTTACTACTGTTTTAACATTCATTATTCTTTGGAACTGGGTTCTACTCTGGAGTTCATGCAAAGGTAGGCATTAAACCATTTGTTTTACAAGATGTTGTATTAATTCTGTACAGTAAGGTCTCATTTGTTAATATTAATGTATTAACTAACAATAAGAATTACATTTGCTACAGTATTTATGAACCTTTGGTTTGATGCTTTGTATTAATTGTAATAATGTATTAGTATTTAATTGAGATTAATAAATGCTATAGAGATATGGTTCAAAGGATAGTTTATCCAAAATGATGAATCATCATTTACACACCCTGACGTTGTTCCTTTACAACTTATACAGGTTTGGCACAAGTAAAGGGTGAATAAATGATGACAATTTTCATTTTTGGGTGAACCATCTCTTTAATCAGTGTATCTTTTAATATAATCCGCATATGTAATTAATATTAATATTTAATCAGTGTATATTAAATCTCTTCTTTTTTGTTGTTGTTTAGGTGCTTCTTCAGCATAAACCCAGAGAAGGGCACCAAAGTTGAATCGAGAAAAAACAAGAAACAGCCGACTGTAAACCCCAGAGTCCTTACACTCATAGCAGACCTGGCTGATCATGAGTGGAGAGCAGATTAAGGTTGTCGAGCAATCCTGACCTTAAAATCATTCTTTACAGCTTTATGTGGATTTTGTCTTTTAGTTTTTCTGACTTATTTTACAATGTTGGTGTTTGCAAACTTTCTGCAAGAACTTTTTTCTTTGATTTCTTTGCTTACCATTCTGTTCGAAAACAGTGAATTTCTAGTGTGTGTTGATTGAGCAATTTAGTAAATGTTTATATTTACTCCAGTCAGAATGTACATGATGTTTTACGCATAGTAATCCAAATTCATGTCCACCAGTAATCAGCTTGTAAACTGATGTGTGAAACAAAAATTAATTGTGAAAAAGGTCCTGATTTCCAGCCAGTAAAAGATGAGACATTTGAGCAGAGTTTACAGTGAGCAAAGTTTTAGTTAAAGTTTTAATCTTTATTTTTAGTTTTCACAAAAAAAAAAAAAAAACTTTCTCTTCTGAGGAAGGGTTATGTACATCTTTGATGGCCCATGGGTGAGTAAAATATCAGCACTTTTAGGTGATAATTCATATTTGAAAAATTAGTTTGGTTGTACTTTTCATGTCCTTTCAATTTATATGGTACATTTGTGTTTCCTTGAATGAAACGAGTTCTTTTATGCATCTGATTGTTAAAAGATGGATGGTTATGGTATGCAAATATCTGATTCTTGATTTTATTCATTCTGTTAATAGAATGGTGTGCTGTATTGCTCAGGTTATTGAACATGTTGTTTTCTGGGAAATTGTAATCTGGATTGTAATTGTTTATTTTGCAATATGAAGCCAACAATGAGTATATTCTTCACTGCTGTTTTAAGGAGAATATACTAACTTTTTTTTTTTTTGTATTTAAATAAAAAAAAAAAAGTACTTTGTACAAATTAATGTTATTGTTTGTTGTTATTTAAGGGTATAAGGATATTGGTATACTTCATATTTTAAGTATAACAAACTGAAGAACATGCTTACTATATTTTTGAGGTACTTCTGGCAACCACAGCTGCCAATATTGTACTGTAAATTTTAGTTTCCTTATGAGTTTACCATAACGTAAAGAACATTTCTGCCGTATTTTTTACAGTAGATTTCTGGCAACCACAGCTGCCAGTTTTTTACTGTATATTTTACAGTTTACTTTAGTATACCGTAACCTTAAGAATATTACTACCATATTTTTTTACAGTAAATTCTTGCAATTAGAGCTGCCAGTTTTTACCGAAAATTTTAATATTCACTTATACTGTTAGCTTAAGAACATTTTTACCGTATTTTTTACAGTAGATTTCTGGCAACCACAGCTGCCAGTTTTTTACCGTAAATTTTACAGGAAATTTTTTACAGTGTACATTTCTGGACATTCTATAGATTACATATACTGGATACTATGTGCTTGATAAATCTGATTAAAAAAAAATATCTTGGGAAAATTGCTGCAGTATACCAGAAATCAGGTATTGAAAAGCAAATCACTTACACATCCCAAGCCATGATGTCATCTAGCAAAGACACATTTGCCATTACTCTACACACAATTCCCTTTATAGACTACTGGCTATGCCATGTATTCATTTATGACTGGCATTATCATTAATTTAATTCAACACAACTTCAAACCAATTAACCCACAGTTCCCCGAGTGAAAACAGTTGAAATTGTTCCATCATAGAAAAAAAAGAGCAATTGTTGGGTGAAGTTACTTATTTTGGAACAATGGATCTACAAAGACACAAAGATAAAGGAAGAGGATGTAAGAGGAGGTGGAAGAGTAAGGATACAAATGGTCTCTGATGAGATTCATGCAGGTTTAATTGAACATGTTCTTGGGAGGTTGATGAGGGGATATGAGCCACTTCAGAGCAACCTTGTAATCCAGACCTTCAAAGAAGAGAATAGTGAAGTCATTTACATACTGCTGTCTGTAACTTTGTAATGCTGTAGATCCATGTACTGTAAAGGTCTGCTCTACTGTACCATAGGCTCTTTGAAATGCTTTGTATTTTATGGGATGACCATGCGTGCCATTACTCACCTCACTAATAGGTTTTTACTGTAGTGTTTAAAAATTACAGCAATTTCGAGTTACTGTATGATCCTATTTTGTAAATGGATGGTTTACCTTCATTCCATGAGTATTTGTATTTTTGCAGAACTACCAGACTATGACCCAGAAGATGGCTGCTTTCAAAAGAGCAAAGAATGGAAATCATCCATGGAATCCTAACTACCTGATGCAAATAAAATATCTTACACCTGCTTCGCAAATCATGTGTGACAAACAAAGCCTTCGTCATTGTCGCTTGCAGTATGGTCATAGCTAACAAGATCATTCACTTGCATGAGATACACAAGGAAGGACAGTTATTGATGATGAGGTAATCTTCCACATCACTGATGCAATCAGCACCACGCCACCTGGCCAAATTCTTCAAAGTCCAATGGAGTTTAAAAAAATAAATAAATAAAAAACAGCATTTGTAACATGTCCAAGTCTAACTTTTCATTCTGTATGATGTATTCGTGTACAGTTATGTATTAAACCCATACAGGCTATAAGATGGCTTATCATCTTCTACTATAGCAATGTGTTTCAAAGAAATCTACTGTATCGTCTCATCTCATTTGTAGAGAATCTTTGAAATCAAAGCCAGAGACACTCCTCATGAACACATCTTTGTTGACGAATAGTGTAAAATAACTGGCCACCAGTCCGTTGTAAACGTCACTAGCCATTAAGGAGGAAATGTGACCATGTCTCAGCCAGCAAGGCGTCCAACACTTAATAAAACAACTTGTTTCATCTGGATTTCCTCAATTGTCCGAGAGATCATGGAAGACCTACTTAGACCAGAGGAAGTAAGCACTGGGAGTTGCCATTTGGGACCATGTCAGTTTCCTCCAGGCTGCTCCGGCCATCAAGTGGTTCACAGTCAACCAAGGATTCCGTACTACAAGTACCTTTTTTACCTCCATATTCTCCCCATCTAAAAACACCACCTCGCCCCAAATTGCAAGCAAAGAAAGAAATGAGGGAGATTTTAAATTACTGGAACTGGGTTAAGAACTTTTTAACATTATCAAAACCTACTCTTTTTTTTTTAAGCTAGGGAGTGTACATGCATTTTCATACCACATACATCATGTATAAAGGTAATTTTGTTTTTTGTGGGATGACCATGTGTGCCATTACTCATCTCACTGATAGGTTTTTACTTTAGTGTTTAAAAATCAGTGAGTAATGGCTTATTTGTAATCTGTTTGCATTTGAAGGCAAAGCTTGATTTAGATGTTTTAGGAGAGTTATGGTTTTGACATGAAACAATGATTGTGAAGATTGTGTGTTGTTTTGGCAAATGGAGCATGTAAACAATGTAAACGCTTAAATGTAATATCTTTCTGTATATATCCATGTTTCTTTCTGCTCACATTTGCAATCTGCAAACATTGTCACATTTTATTCTCTTTTCTTTTATTAAAGTTAGTTTGGATAAATATTCATGTTTATTTTCTTGACAGATGTACCTGATATTTAAGGATTCTGAGAAGCTCAGTTGTTTTGATTTTTGCTAAATGATTTCCCCCCTACATGAACAGAATGACACAAAGGCATCAAACAATTCTTGTTTCTAGAATCGGACAAACACAATAAAATACAGCTAATATGTGAGATTGATTTGACTTGCTATGCTGCATTTGGGGTAATGCTAGAATTTAAAAAATGCTGTAATTAAATAAAATTAATCGAAACAATTAAGTTAAGTTATATTGTTCAGTGCATGTTTTATTTTGTTTTCCTCAGTGTCTCTTTCGGCACAAAAACAAAATAGAAAAGAAACAAGCTGAAGTTAAGCGCTTCTCATGCGCATCACCAAAAAACTCGTGACAGATGAACCACACGTACAAGAAATAAAAAAAATTAAATACATAAAGTGATTGCAGTGGGTCAACGATTGCAATGGGTCGACACGGATTGCTGAGCCCTTTCTAATTAGGTTAAAAAAAAAAAGTTTCTCGACAAAACAGTTCACTGATTTTGCAAGAGCACAGTATTAGAAAACATGCTGTGTGCTCTTATTCACCCAGTTCACATTAAAAAACAAACAGCTGGTGAAAGGAGAATAACTACAGCTCTGACGCAAAGGTTCAAAGACAGTAGAGGTGTGGCATTACAGCAGCAGCACCACCCTCTGATATGGAAGAACCCTTACACACTGCACAGTGCAGGGCGAAGGGAAGCATCGACGTGACATGGAAGTTCTGTACTGACCTACAGAAGAGAAACGGCCTGGCCAAAAAACAAACAAACTAACAAAAAAAAGACATTCATCAGCAGGCTGAGATGTGGACTGTACCTGTTTAAACAGAAGTCTGACTTGAAACCAGATCCAGTGCTTATTTTTTATTTATTTCTAATCCATCTGTTTATAGAGTTCAAAAAATTCTATAATTTGAATCGTTATTAAACCTTACAAACCAGACCTTTAAAAGGGATTATTAGTATTCTGTTTAATCCGGGTACAATAGAATTTACACACTTTTATGAATGATTATTGTTACACTTTGTGTCTATAGACTCAGTAATAAATTGTATTAGGGTTGGGGGATTTCTATGCTATAGCTAATCATTGCATCATGGCAGTTTAGTAGCTTTAAAAGTTTTCCTATCACTATCACATCATTGGGACAAACTCAAAACACACACTGCTGTAAAAAGTCAGCTGACTAATCTTAAAAAAAAAAAAAAGGCTCCGTCTTCATGAACTAGATTTAAAGGTAGTATATTTGATTTCACATGGATCTTCCACCGTTTATTTTGTACTAACTAAAGGTGGCTGCTCAGATGCTGCTATTTAAACCAGGAGTGTTTTGTTGGGGTTTTTATGTAATAAAGTAGGAATTTGGAGTAGAACATGTGATGACCCCAAACAGTAGCAGCCAGAAGAGGGAGATCATAGCAGCTGAAATCAGATTAGGAAATGGGATTGAAATTGAATTCTCAAGATGAATTTCACAATTGATTTTGTATGATTAAAGGCATAAAGTTTAAAATACAAAACATTTATTTGCAAAAATGTGTGACCGAATTTGTCTGGACAACATTATTATACTACGCAAACAAATCTAAAATTGTGAAAAAAAAAAAGTTTTTTGAGTGAGAAGTGAGAAAAATTTCTACCTTAATGGTATCCAAGCACTAGTGAAACTCAGAGGGGTGCATTAGTGTATTGGTTTGACTTGAACGTCCCTAGCATATGGAAAACTTTAAATCGCAAACACTCAAGTGTGAAATTCTGTTTCGGATTGTAGATGAATCTTTGGCAAAATTCAAAACCAGCTTTTGTCCCCACCAATCATGAGCTGCATGAGATTCAGGTTTCAAATAAACATGGGACTTTTAACAATCAGGAGGGTGCGGCTTTCACAGCTACACCACACCTTTATTGGGAGAAAGTGATAACCCGAGGACTAGATGATATTTCATTCACTGAAAAAAATTCACACACATCGAAAGCAATAAACCAGCTGCCCATAGGGTGACGACTGGACAGTGGTGGAGGGGCAGGGAATTAAAGTGGAAATAGTTTCTTTAAATAAATCACGTCCTGATATCGAAGAGCTGTTGAACTGGTACAGGTTTGGATTTTAGCCATCAGTGGAAGCAGTGGATACATTCTCAGATGCCAGCAGCTATGGAAGCAGTGGAATTTGTTTGCCTGTATGTGTGTGCACATTTGTGTGTGTTTTACATGGCTTTCACTTTAATTTGCTTCATCTTCATCTGCTTCTTCTCTATCTTCTTCTGCTCTCGACGCTGAGCAGCCTCCTGCAAGGAAGAAAAGAAAAAAAAAAGAGAGAGAAACAGATCATCGAAGATGTACATCAATTTAAGAGACAATAAAGTCCAAAACAATGCAAAAATTATAGAACTGGTACAGACTGTCCTGAAATGTAGTGAATTCTGTTCTGAAATGTTTTTTTTTTTTTTGTGGTTTAAGTGTGGTTAAGGCATCTGGCATAAATGTCAAATCACCCAGCATTTGAACAACATCATGGTCACTTTAGACTCGACTGATCACTGTTCACAAATACATCTGTTGACTTGAGCGTTTGGCAGACTCAGCATTTCTCTTCTCCTACCTCAAGACGGCGCTGTCTCTCAGGGTCCTCCTCATTCATGATCCTCTCTTTCTCCGCTCTCTTCTTTTCCTCCCGGCGTGTCTGAGCAGCTTCCTGCCTCTGGGCGTGAGTCTGCTTCAGGAAGTTCTCCTCGACACGAGCACGGTTACGATCTGCCTTCATCTTTCCCTACACAGACAGACACACTTTTTAAAGGAATCTATTATAAGGTACATCATTGTGAGCATGTGCACAAGCTTGAGCGCTCACCTCTCTGTTGAGACGTAACTTCTTGACCTTGTCGATACTGTAGATCACCATGTTCATGAGTGGCAGCAGGCTGTCCATGTCTTTGGGATAAGTGTTACCCATTCCAGGCACTGGAAACAATTTTTTTTACTCAGTCGAGCATATTTAACACCAAACACAGACAACAAAATGTCCAGGTATAGAATTATGAGACATTACAAAAGTAGACAGTATGTCCTCTGTGTTTTGAGGTCTCTCACCGTTAAATGTAAACAGCAGCGTTTTCTTGGTCTCAGGGAGCTTTAAGGGCTGACCCTCCCTGAAACACAAATTTTTGTCAAGGAGCACTTTAATAAATTTAATATTACACTTTAACAAATTCTGTGTGTGGCTTTTACAGATAACACATACAACAAAATTAAATCTCCTTAATACTCGTCACTTTTATAAAACTTGGTATTCATATGTTAAGATTAACAAATGAGCTCAGGAGAGAAACCCACAATCTACTATTTTGTTTTCTGTTTTCAGTCGACCCCTGAAATTCGCGAAGGTTGCATTCTTAGAGCACATTTGAAAAACCCAGAATTTTGGATGTGTTAAAAAATTTTTTTTTTAAATGCTTATAACTGCCTGTATTTATAGTTTAAGCCCTAAATATGCTCCGAAAACACTTTAATTTCATTTCGAACTCAGTTTAAAACATTACATCCTTTTTTTTTAAAGGTAAACCAGTATACTGTATAGCCCTGCTATGTCTCCCACAGTGCCACAATGTAAAATACCGATACCTATACCATTATCCCTGTATTTAACAGTAATTCATGCAAGCATGTTTTCTTTTGTACAAGTACTGTAGGGTAAATACAGTAATGATTCACCCTCCCAAGCAGCGTTTTCCTCTACGGTTGCTTTGTGTTCTCCCTACAATACTAGAATAAAATTTTGTATAGAAATACAACTGCATTTACGTTCATATTTATGTTACAAAATTAGTAATTTTATATTGTTCTTAATAGTTTAATGTTAAAACGGGTGAAAAAGTATACATTGCGAAAACTTCAAATCTCCTTCACATTTTCTTTTATGGCTTTTTTTGTGGCAAACAATTATTAGTTAGGTTCTAGGGAAAAATCTGCAAACAATTGAGGATGCAGACTCTAAACTTGACTTCGCAGGGGTCAACTGCATTTAAAATATTCCTTTAACTATTACTTTAACTACTAAAGCTATTAATGTGTCTCCTACATATTTAAGGCTTTCCCCTGCTCCAACACATTTAGTTCAATTCAGCAAATTTGCTGGAACCTTTGCTCCAGTGTGACTTAAATCACACATTTATGTCAGCAATCTAAGCCATTATAGTCGGCAACTGAAAATGAAAAACCGCTTATGTTCCCTTCAAACCTCACAAAAATACTTTTGCAACATCAATATTTTGGATTTTCTGGCATGTCTGAAGTTTAGCTTTAAGCACATAACAAAAATAAATAAATAAAAATTTGTGGGGAAAAAAAATATTTAAAACGTTTTCTAGAGACTTTGAATTGTGATGCCCAGACCCTGAGTCAGGGTTTCTTCAATAGTGGAGGTCTTGGGGTTTGCTCCTAATATGCAGTGGCTTCTTTCAGCAAGATAGCACGCCCTGCCACAATGCTCAGGAATGGTTTAAGGAACAAGAAAGTTTGTTCAGGGTGTTAAATTGGACTCCAAATTTTACACACCTTATTCCAAATCAAGCATTAGTGGGATGTTCTGGATAAACAAGTCCGATCCATGGAGTGGGGTACCTCACAACCTGGAGGACCTTTGGTGCCAGATACCACAGCACACATTTAGAGGTCTTGTAGAGTCCATACCCTGACCAAGCCATTAGAGCTGTTTTGGTTGTTTATGGGGAATCTACACCGTATTAGTCAGATGGCTTTAATGCTATAGCTGATCAGTGTAAACTGTTTAAACATGGATCTGAATTAAAAAATTTTGAACATTAAAAGGCAAGTTTGTGGTCACAGTTCATTCAGGTCTATTTTGGAATGCATTGCATGCTTATTTGTCAATATTTGTCTGTGTTCTCACCATCAAGGTCACATGATTAGTGTTACAGAAGCAACCTGACACTTTGCAAGTTAATAAGTTTAAAGTTTGCATCCTTAAATTCAGGTGCACATACATCTTAAAATATATACACCATATCATACCTTATTATGCATAAACATATTAACCACTTACTCTTGCATAACTTTTGGACCAGAAAATTGGTCCGAGAAATGGATGGACTCTATTTTGTCGGCGTGGTTGGTAATGTAATGTACCATCTAAAAGACAAGAGCAAATCAAAATTTTTTATTAACTGTGAACATGCACTACTAGAATGTAGAGAATTTTTGGTAGGCCAGACTGCACCAATAGCTTCCTACTTCTCACCTTGTTGTCCATCACTCCATCCGTGACCTCGCCCATCTCTGATAAGATGGCCAGAGAGTCAGGGAGGCCGTACTTCGCCCCCGACTTGGGCTTGTCCCCGCAGAACTCACTCTGAAGAAGAAAAACACAAAGAAATTTAAAAAAAAAATACTAATAATAATAATGATGATAATAATAATAATAATAATAGTTGGGCGACAGAGAGCTCCTGTTTGCTACAAAGGATAGAAAGTGTGTCCTCACCAGGTCCTGCAACTCCTTCTGCATGCGCGCCATGGCTTTCCGGTTTCCCACTGCAAACACAAACGTGTCCATGTCCTCATCGTTTAGGGTTACTTTGACTTGCTGTGAAAAGGTGAGGAACAAAAATTTAACCACTCAAGCTTTTTAGATAAATCTACAGACAGAGATAATAGAGTGCACATATAAATATTCACCTACCACTTGATCACAAACAGGCCTCATCATCCTGGCAAGCACGTTCAGCAGATCCTGCCTTTTAAGAAACTACAAAAACAATCAAACAGAGCTGCATTTAATATCCTATAACATCACATTGTTTAAGAGTATTCGCAACGAAAAGGTTTCATCAATCATACAGACACTCAACACATGGGTTGCCTCAAGCTTCATCAGTTAAAAAAAAAAAGGTTGTAATCCTTTAACAATAAATGTAGTTAATGCACTGTGACAAAAATCTCTCCACTAAACTGACACCTTTGACTTTTCAGGAATTGTAAAACGTAGGTTTTCCCTGTGTATGTCTTGATTAGCTTAAGAGGAATGTACCTCAGCACTGCTAAAGCTCAGACTCCATTGAAAAAATTAACAATGAGAATTGAGCAGAAACAAAGCTCCAAAGACCTCTCAAAAACTTTATTTCCACATCCTGACACTGTAGTGTAGGCACAGGAGCTATATTGATTGAAAGCTAGTATAGAGCACTTTTTTATAATCAGTTATAACATGGTCGCGTTAGTGCTGAGCGATATGACATTAAATCCATACCACAATTATGATTAATAAATAATTATTTTGTTAGTTTTGCCCTCATTGTTCACTGATAAAGTTTATAGTGTAAATATGGTAATGAGGGGTTCTCCATGTTACACATACAGTTGTATGTTTTCATAGGGACAGCACATGAACATACAGTGGGAAAAGTATTAAAAGCATTTTTTAAATAAATAAACATCCAGCACGGACAAGATTAAAGGTTCTGAATTTTGGTTCCAAATTTTGTTTTGATTAATTGCCCAGCCCCAAGTCATGTAACCGTATAAAGACATTTTTGGCCGTTATCGCCCAAATGCAGTCATGTGACCAGGACACTCTCTATACACTTAGCTCTACAGATGTGCAGATTGAGATCTGTTATGTTTTACATTGTAACTGCATTACATGCCTAATTAACAGAAGGCTGATATCGTGTACATATCTGCAATGCCTAGATCTTCATCTATCACCTCTATTATATTTCTAATTAGTCTATTTTATTAGGAATGTTAATGAGTAACCATTAATGTGATGGATATATATTTAAGCACTCTGTAGTACCAATATGTTTTCTTTTGGTACCAATATTTGCTATCCAGCCCTTGTGATGGTTTCAGATATGCATTTTGCATCATGTTATAAGCTTAAATACGTATTAGGGGCATTAGTCCTGAAGCTCCATTATAAAATGAAAGCTCTGTTTGAGCTCTCATCTCATAACTATAATTTCTCTGAATTTTTTTTAAATCTTTTTTTTCTCCCCCTCAAAACAGCTCTACCTTTAGCTGAATGAGCATGCCCTCGCAGCAGACACGTCCTGAGCACCACAGGTTGTAGATGTGCTCATTCTCCTGGTTCAGCTTCCCTGTGCTGGTGGGCTCCTTACTCGTCCCATCATCACCTGCACGTCATACAAAAAAAAAGGTAGGTGATTAATCTCAACAATAAGAAGAAAAATGTTTTACATAACCAGTTACCTAATATTGCCCAGATTTAGAAAGGTTTTAACAAAGGTAAATGAGACAGTAAAAAAAGATTTAAAAAAAAATTTAGAGCAGAGTATGGTTATGAGAAGAAGAGACGCTCACCAACGAGGGCGAAGTTGCTCTCCAGAAGCTCTCTGTGGGAATTAAACCAAGCCTGAGCCAGCCTGCTGTTCTTGTTCTTGCCGATGATGTAATTCATGATGTAAGCCAGGAGACCGGTCACCATCAGGATCTCCATGTAATAGCTCTCCCAGCTGTTCTGCAGATGTGCTGGGACCTAAGACACATAAGTACAACATATGGGGTCGTCTGTTATTCTGAGGATCCATGTGTAAAAGTGGTCCATGTGCAGGAGTGTCATGAGATTTTTTACCTCTTGGTAGGTCAGTGTGTCCTTGTTGGACGGGCTGGTCGTGTCTTGGCCCTCAAACTCCTCGTTGTCATAAATGGTATAAATGTCCTGATCCTTTAAAAGCACACATTAGAAAAAAAAAAAAAAACTGTGTATTCAGAAAACGCCAAGGGAATACTTAACCAATGACTAATGAAAGTATAAAAACTTTAGACAACCAGCAAATGTGTCTTTCACATCCCATGCTCTTTCTTTATGAAGAAATTGATTTCTCTACATTTGGGCTGTGCAATTGTTTTATCAGAGAAAGTTGAAAAAAGTATCATTTTCAACCTTCTCCTCCATATCTGTAGAAGAAGACACAGATGAAGACAAGAACCTCATCCTTGGCTTACATCTCAGCTGTGAAAGTGCATCAATCTTACCTGTCCATCTCCATCATCAAACTCGTCCTGTCCATCTTCGTTCTCCACCGTGGCTTCATCTTCATCCTCCTCCTCAGGTGCAAACAAAGGCGTCTGTCTGGTTGGAGGCTCTTTCTCCACCTCGACTGCCGGATCCTCCAAGACGTCCTCAAACTCGGCGAAGTCATTGTCATCAAACTCGGCCAGGTCCTCGCCATCATCGAAGTCGTCATTGTAGCGCCCCCTGGTATCCGGCAGAGCCAGTAGCAGCAGGAGCGCAGGGAGAAGCAAGAGACAGCGCCTCATCGCTTACTCAGCCTGTAAGCCTGAAAGCACAGAAACAAAGCCAATGTACATGCAGCAATTAGAGCAAGGGTAATGCTAGGTTAGATACATTTCCAAGGCCTGAGAGAGTTGGCTGTAACTGTTTTAAACGTGCACATCAGACGGTTAAAACACCCTTATCCCTCTATTCTCCTTCTGTTATTATGTAAACAAGCAGTATATCCTGGCTCAGTTTAGCAGTCCTAATTCCAAGTAGAGTTTTATATAGAGAGTTGCATGAACACTTTAAATCCAGAACTGTAAATACAATTAATATAATTTGTGCTTGCACCCGTTTTCCTATATAATTCCTGTTTGCACCATCCGAGTCCCACCGCATATATATTCCATTGTGTACATGGTTATAGCTATATTTTTAGTATAATTATTTTTGTGTTATCTTTATGTTCTCTTTACTACTGCTAGTTTGAGCGTTACCAAAAAATTCCATAGTATTATTTTAATGACAAAATCTTTTTCTTAACTTTTATTTGATGCAAGAATACAAAGCTGTGTGATAAACCCAGTGATAAACCCTGACCAGGATTAAAGTTTTCGCGGAAGATCTGGGAGTTGAGTCATGGCAATACTTGACTTCTTTCTAGTTAGGTAGAAACGTTTCACTACGCATCCATGCAAGTAGCTGCTTCAGTCTGAGGGAAGTTGGTCCTCATATTTGAATTCTCCAAGGTCAAAGGACTCTCCTCTGTCTAAAAAGTCATGCTGCGTGAACACAAAGAAGGTGTTCTTTGGGTATTACTTTTGGACATATAAAGCGTTCTGGATCTTTCTGGGGACAGATGAAAATGCAACATAAAAAATAGCAGACGGATTGTGCCTCTGTTGCGAGGAGGAATTTCCACTTGCACATAGATCACCCCTCTGTCCAAAATGTGTCTTTTGACCTTCAGGTGATGATATACTGTTTATTCAGGCCCAGAGGTATTGCTCCTTCTATGTTGATACATTCTTCTTCATGTTATTGCTCAATCAGTTTCCTATTGTGCTAATAATTCCTGTTCTAACCTTCATTCGACTGCTTAAGGAAAAAATATCAGGACACAGTGTATTATAAAGAACTAACTTGGTAGGGAAGGTGAAATTTTCATTTTGAAGCATTGGCTAATTACTTATTACCTAACGTTACTCATAAACCCCTTTAATACCAGACTAGCGGATTAGCTTTCTCACTTTACCATGATTCCCTTCGGCTATAGCTGACAAACCTAGACCCTAAAACAACTTTAAAACATGTCAGTTTATTTACCATGCTTAATTGCTTAATTAATTTAGTTCCACATTTTAGCAAATGCTAACTTAACTAGCGTTGTATCCGCGTCGCGTGCGCTTATACGATGAGGTAACTTATTAGTTAGCATTAGCAGTTTCACAAGCTGTCTCTTGCTAATGTTACATAAAATACATGCACGTGTACAAACCTGTTTTCCAACGTGTGTAAAGACAAACGATGCGTTTTAATCCGTGTCAGAAACTGTTTTATTATTCAATTAGCATTACAGATAATATGACGCTCGAGCGAAAACGGTTTTTATGCTAGCTATCGTAGCACATAGTTAAAGCACATCAATGCGAAAATTATTGAAGAAACGCCCACTTTATAAACAATTTTACCACAATTTACAGTGCATGTACGTATTTACCTGCGATATGTCCTCCGATAATATAAAATGATATATTTAAAGCCTGGCCCTGTGGTTTCAGTTAGCAGGTCCTTTACTAGACCCGCAGGTTCTGTCATGAAGCAGATTTTCACTGCGCTTGCGCATTAGTGAATCAAGTCATTTGACTGGACTCGCTAAAAAGAGTCGACATTTTGGGCGACTCGTCAATTCTCTGCTTTCTTTTTTTTTTTTACAATCACCCATGTAATGTGATTGTTATGTGATTGCATTGTAATATGTCACGTCATTTCATGCAGTATTTATTTAGTTATATCAATGCGGTAATAAATATGTTTACACCTCAAGTCTTAATGGAAATCGACTCCTTCATACAGATTTGACTCAATGAACCAACTCCTTTATCGATGACGGCGCACCATTTTCGCGCATGCGCACCCCTACATTTCAGACCCCTTTCATGGAGGGTGCAGAACGGTTTAAAAATATCCCACAAGAAGAGTCTGACTATATTTAAACCACGGCTAAGAGTAATCAGCTTATAGTTTTAAAGTATTTCCTCCTTTTAAAGAGAAAAAATAATTAGAATTGTAAAATTAATATAAAAAATAGATCATTATTTTCATGGTGATAAACACAAGAAATTGTACTAAGCATTTTGAGAAGGAGTCTCCAGTATCAGTGCTTTATACCAGGCATTGTTAAAGCTGTAACCTTTTTATTTTATTATTATTATTATTATTATTATTATTATTTTACTTTATCCTTTGCAGTTTCTCGATTTACACACCAGTTAATATGTTATGTTTAATTCATTTCAATGTAGCGCTCTGTTGAACATTTGAAACGTTTATTAAAAACTTGTTTTTTGGTGCAACTGCACCAGTTCTTGGTGGTCTTTAAATCTATTTTATAAATGCAATCATTGGCAAATTGCTGTTAGATTTAAGAATTGTAACACTTTGAATACACAATACTTTGTGTCAGGATGCAACACCCCACCTCAATGCTGATAATTTTCCTATAACAGGATGCCCTGCTGTCTTGTATTCCTTAGTTAATTTCCTACATCCTCATCAAATCTGCACCAGGGCCTTGCACCTCAAGGTTTGATTCCTGCCTCGGGTCTGTTTGCATGTTCTCCCCATGCTTGGTGGGTTTTCTGGGTACTCCGTTGGCTGCTGTGTTTATGTGAGTGTAACATGTTCTTGTTCATAGTGTATTTATTCGAATTAATCATTTCGTCTTTCCAGCGTATTTTATGGTGTATTTCATAGTGTCTATCTAGTGTCTTTGATTATGTATTTCTAGTGTCTTTCTTGTGTCTTTCTTGTTGTATTTCATAGTGTATTTCATATTGTATGTCATAGTGTATTTCTCATGACTTCCTAGTGTCATTCATGGTGTGTACTTCTAGTGTCTTTCTTGTGTCATTCTTGATGTAATTCATAGTGTCTTTCTAGTGTCTTTCATGGTGTGATAGGTTGTATAAGTGTATAGAAGATGAATGAATTAACTTAATTTCAAGCTAAATTTTTTTTTATGTCATTGCAAATAGTTTAATTAATAATAATATTGCAGCTGTAATATTGACTGTATTTCTAGTTCATAGAAGTGTAGTGTATAGAAGTCTAGTTCATAGTGTATTCAATCTATTTTGAGTGTCTTTATAGTGTTTTATAGTGTATTTTTAGTGTCTTCCATAATGTATTTATATTGTATTTCTAGTGTATTTCTAGTGTATTCATAGTGTATTTTTTGTCTAGTCCATAGTGTATTTATTCTAGTTCATAGTGTCTTTCCAGTGTATTTATGGTGTACATCATAGTGTCTTTCTAGTGTTTTTCTAGTGTCTTTTCATGATGTATTCCTATTGTCTTTCTATAGTGTCTCTCATGGTGTCTTTCTAGTGTCTTTCATGGTGTGATAGGTTGTATAAATGCATAGAAGTTGAATGAATGAACTTAATTTCCAGCTTAATTTTTTTTATTTATTTCATTGCAAATAATTTAATTGTATTCTCTTGTATTCTCTCTAATATTACGGCATTCAGACGGTATTTCTAGGTTATAGAAGTGTAGTGTATAGAAGTCTAGTTCATAGTGTATTTAATCTAGTTCATATTGTCTTTCCAGTGTATTTCTGGTGTCTCTCGTGGTGTTATTTCATAGTGTATTTCTCACAACTTCCTAGTGTCATTAACGGTGTATTTCTAATGTATTTCATGGTTTTTCTAGCTCGTGGTCTGTTTATTCGTGTTCGTTGAAGTGTAGTGTAAAGAACTAAGTGCAGTGTCAGTTTAGTGTACAGACATCGAGTTCACAGTCTAGTGCAGTATTGCAGCATTCACCGCAGCAACGTCTTTCTAGTTTAAGTATTGCACGCATTTCACTGCAGGCTTCGCGCAGCCTACAGTGCTTACGTGCTTGTGTGGGAGATCAGGATTTGAATCTCGTCCGCTTCAGGTCGCGACTTTTATTCTGAAAGACATTTTGGATGAGAAATCCTCTGTGTCTTCTGCTGACCCGAAAAACACACACACACACACACACACACAGGAGTTTTTTTATATATAGATATGCGCTGCATATTTAGCGCATTATTGATGTAAACCAGGCCGGGGTGGTGAAGTTGTGTATGGGTTGGTGTTGAGCAGTGAGTGCGCGGAGAGTAACCCGGGGGTTTGGCTGCGTTGCGGGTCGGTGTGTGTGTGTGTGTGTGTTTCTCCATGACAGTCTCCTTTGTCTAGAGAGAAAAACAGCAGCAGCAGAAGTAGTGTGGGACATTCTGGTGTGTGTGTGTGTGAGAGAGAGAGAGAACGGCTCCCGGCCTTAGCACCGAGCTCTGACACGGCGGTTGTTTCTCTACAGTCTGTGTATAATCTGAGGGGAGAGATGTCTCTGCACGGAAAGAGGAAGGAGATCTATAAGTACGAGGCGCCCTGGACGGTTTACGCCATGAACTGGAGCGTGCGGCCCGACAAGCGCTTCCGCCTCGCGCTCGGCAGCTTCGTGGAGGAATACAACAACAAAGTAACCATTTCGGCCTCATTCGGCTCTTTTATCATTCATAAGCTTTGATGTAAGGTTACTTTAATAAACACGCGCGTCACGGCTGGCCGCAGCAGCTGATTGGTTTTTTTTGGTTTGTTTTTAGCTCTGTTTCTGTGTTCCGTAGAGACGGGAATCCGCAGCTCCCACCAATACGATATTACCCGCGATATCTCGGTACCGATTCGGTAGGGAAAAATAATGCGATTCCTAATTAAAAAAAAATAAAAATAAAAATAAAAAATCTGATTTTATATTTTATGTTTAAATCATTAAAGAAAGTTTAATACGTAGCGTTCCTTATAACATGACGTTTCTCCCTTAAAAACCAAACACAGCATTCAAACTAACTTCAAATATCAATACTTGAATATTTAACATTTCACTGAGCAGCATGCATCTCTGGCCTTCCCCATGACCTCGGCTAATACTTCACTCCTACCAAACGGGATGAGATCAAATGGAATGCGCTACATGTGTTACTGC
>QNUK01000610.1:0-285000 GCA_013621035.1 Clarias magur | reverse complement strand
AATCTCCTGAGACAACTCTTTCCTTCGCTTCCTCTGGTCCATGTTGAGTGTGGTACATACCATGTCACCAAACAACACAGTGATGACCTGGAGCCCTATATATAGGCCCACTGACTGATTACAAGATTGTAGACACCTGTGATGCTAATTAGTGGACACACCTTGAATTAACATGTCCCTTTGGTCACATTATTTTCAGTATTTTCTAGGGGTACCATCATTTTTGTCCAGGCCTGTTCCATGAGGTCATTTTTTAAAAAATAATTCCGTTGAAGCATGGTTGAAAAGCAATGTCTGACTTTCATTGGTTAACATTCATAGAATTTTTTTTTAATTATTACTTTCGTCAGATTAAAGTTATTTCTGTGACCATTGTGAGTTTTTCTTTCATTGACCGAAGGGTACCAACAATTTTGTCCACGTGTGTAGCTTTACGTTCAGTACTTGGAGAATATTTTTTCTTTCTGCCATTTTGTCCTCTGCTATAGAAACTCTTAAGCCTCTTATAGTCCTCCTCTCTACTCTTAACAAATGTCACCTCCGGAGCTGTTTTTAGGGCTAAGATGTTTCGTAATTCATTTTTATCCTTACTAAGATTTAGTCCTAAATTTAAGGGGAAATTCTAAGAAAATGTCTTAATTCTAAGAATTTTCTTAGAATTTCATCACTAGGAGCAACTTTTAGGATTAAGAAGCTTTGTGAATACCGGCCGTGATGTGAAGACATATAAAGTGGATTAAATACATTTATGTCGTCATAATAAGTGTCTGTCTGTGTGTAGGTGCAGCTCGTGGGTCTGGACGAGGAGAGCAGCGAGTTTGTGTGCAGGAACACGTTCGATCACCCGTACCCCACCACCAAGATCATGTGGATCCCAGACACCAAGGGCGTCTACCCGGACCTGCTGGCTACCAGCGGTGACTACCTTCGCATCTGGAGGGTCTGTAGCCTGTGCCGCTCTCTCTCTCTCTCTCTCTCTCTCTCTCTCTCTCTCTCTCGCTCTGATTCTCACTCTGTGTGTCTCTCTCTGTCTCAGGTGAACGAGACAGAGACGCGTCTCGAGTGCCTCCTGAACAACAACAAGAACTCGGACTTCTGCGCCCCTCTGACCTCTTTCGACTGGAACGAGGTGGATCCAAACCTTCTCGGTGAGGCTCTGTTCAGACCGTGCATCGAGGATTCATTTAGAGTCACCAGCCTCAGACATCACCAGTTAACAACCAGCACCTCAGATTAGAGCCATTACGAAGCAGAAACATCTCAATATCAACTGTTCAAAGGAGATTATTGTATATTTTGGACGCCTTCGGCATTTTGGGTTTAATGTCGAAGGAAATAAAAATCAGGAAAGACCATGGAATTAGAAGGGACTTTTGACTGGTACTGTTTTTCTGAAGTCTGCATGTCTACACTTATGACAACTTTCTGATCCGGCCATGGAATGGGTTCAGTACATCTTTCTTTTGTTCTTTTGTCCAATGCATTTTTAAATAGTTTAAAAAAAAAAAAAAAAAAGAAGTATAAAATATACTAAAAAAAAAAAAAAAAACATGGTGAATTTCCCCAGTGTATGGAGAGTTTGTGTAAAAACCATTCACAGTGTTACTGATCGTTTATCAAAAGTCAAAAATGATCCGCAGTCTGGCTGTAGAATTAATTTGAATGAACTTTTAGAAAAGACAAAATACGCCTCTCGCAGCCGGAGGTCTAGAGAGAGCTGATTGGCCGAGCTCTCTCAGAGGGGAGGGATGAGAGGTACTTAGTGCTCCCACATTAATCACGGCTCTACAGCCAGTCAGGGGCGTCTGTGAGCTCGCGCAGCGGATAGAGGGAGCGGATAGCGCTGTCCTCCGAGTGTGTTACTCCGCCCCCAACGGTGCGCGAGCGAGCAGATGCAGTCGACTGGCGTCACGTGGTTCGGAGGAAACACGTAATAGTCTTCGGCCCTCCCGGCTGAGTCGTAGTAGTAGCCTTAATGCGGGAGCGCCCCCTAGTGACGGGGAGGAATTGGACACGACTAAATTAGGGAGAAAATCGGGGGGGAAAAATCCAAAAAAAAGAAAGAAAGACAAATACATCATACTTCTTCACTTCTTCATCAGAAATGAATCTTCATCCTTCTTCTGTTTTCAGAAGAATGAAAGTCTGATGGAGCGAGATCAGGACTATAGTGAGGACGCTTTTAACACCTCAGAGTGTCAGTGACGGTATGTGTGTGTGTGTGTGTGTGTGTGTGTGTGTGTGTGTGTGTGTGTGCGGACGTGGTGAGCGGACGAGCATCATCACGACACCCTCGGATATCAGTCCTCTGTGTTTAATCTGAAATTTAGGCTTTAACTCTTCAATAAGCGTCTCACTGTAACAAACACTGCTGATTGCGGAACCTATTTTTCTGATGATGTTCCAATACTTCTGGGCCTCGAGATGCGAATCTCAGAAAACTGTAAGCGTTGATGAATTTTTCCAGCTGATGGTCGACTTCGTAACTTTTTCTCGGTCTGCGATTGAGGATGTTTCCGTCACCAGTAATGATTCTCTCTTAAGAAACCTTCACCTTCCTGAGGGTATCGGTCTGAAATTTCTGTTTGTTTGCAGATATCCAGACGCTTCGGTTTATACTTTCCTGCGAGTTGTTTCGGGACACCAGGCGCACCAGAAAAAATAGCGAATCAGTGCACTCTGCTCTTCATTCGTGCCAATGCTCCATTCCTGCTCGCACCGCAGAAACAAATGAACTGACCTGGAGACAGGAGCCGTGAACGGAAAGCTCTGATAACCAACAGAAGGTTTAATATAACTGGAGTGCGGCTCATTTTTGCGAGGCGGCCATGATCGAGCAGTAACGCCGTTTTCCTCGGGTGTTGAATGGAATCCCCCACTTGCTGTGTTTCTCTTCCTGTCTTTGAAGCATGCGTCTTTATGTTCCTTTAGGCACGTCTAGCATCGACACCACCTGCACTATCTGGGGCTTGGAGACGGGGCAGGTGCTGGGGAGAGTCAACCAGGTGTCGGGACACGTCAAGACCCAACTCATCGCCCATGACAAAGAGGTGAGGACGTGGCCTTCGCGGTCAGCACGGCGCCCGGGACACGGCCGTCCTCGGCACGGGACGTCAAAAAAAACATAATGCGCGTGTTTGTGTCGTGCGCAGGTGTACGACATCGCGTTCAGCCGCGCGGGCGGAGGCCGGGACATGTTCGCGTCGGTCGGAGCGGACGGCTCGGTGCGCATGTTTGACCTCCGTCACCTGGAGCACAGCACCATCATCTACGAGGATCCTCAGCACCACCCGCTGCTCCGCCTCTGCTGGAACAAGCAGGACCCCAACTACCTGGCTACCATGGCGATGGACGGCATGGAGGTAACGGCTCCATAAACGATAAACGGCTGACACGCGTTTATTGATGCGGGTTAGGGGTGTGTTCTGGGTGTGTGTGTGTGTGGGGACATCGTTGACGCCGTGTGTGTGTGTGTTGTCAGGTGGTCATCCTGGACGTGCGTGTACCCTGCACGCCTGTGGCTCGGCTCAACAACCACCGCGCGTGTGTGAACGGCATTGCCTGGGCCCCTCACTCCTCCTGCCACATCTGTACTGCAGGTAACACACACACACACACACACACACACACACACACACACACACACACAAAGTTGTATGAAAAATGTTGGTATAAATGCATAAACAATAGCAAAGAGGAGCAGCCTGTATGACCAGGTGGAAGTTCGGAACAGAAAACTGTGCAAAAGTATTGAGCCCCTCATTTACTCATGAATGAATGGAATGAAATGATGTAGATTATATAAAAGAAATCCAGTAAGTGCCTAAAGATTATTAATTAAAAAATCGGTTGTTTAGGTAAGCGACCCTCTCGTCAGTTCCAACCATTCAGCATCACCAGTATACTAATCCCACACCTGATCATCTCTCGTCATCTCCTCACTGGGTCAGGCCTTAAGTTAGATGGGTTTTTTTTTTTTTTTTATGCTTGAATGATTCATAAGTCGCTAAAAACAATCTGCTCAGGTACAGGGACGGGACTGAGACAAAAAAAAGTCTTCCTCAATACTACATTAAAAATACATGAACGTCTGAGTCTTTGGAAGATAAACACGCAGAAATGAAAGGGGGGGGGTCAAGACTTTTGTACGGTAGTGCATGCACTATGAAGCTATATAAATAAGTTTAAAAAAAAGGTTCTTTAAAACGATACCTTTTAATATAATGCGAGTCCAGCACTACCAGCTAAAGACTAAAACGCGCCTCTCGCCGTGCCAGTGTGCCAGCGAGACTTGCGAGTGCGCTCCCACGTCCCCTCACCTCTCTCCCTCGTTTTCCCGTCTCGACGTAGCGGACGATCACCAGGCCCTGATCTGGGACATCCAGCAGATGCCGCGCGCCATCGAGGACCCGATCCTGGCGTACACGGCCGAGGGCGAGATCAATAACGTGCAGTGGGCGTCCACTCAGCCCGACTGGATCGCCATCTGCTACAACAACTGCCTGGAGATCCTGCGTGTTTAACAGCGCCGCCGAGGCCGCCGCTGCCGCTGACCCGCGCTCTCCCACCACCACCACCACCACCACCACCACCGAGAGCGGGGCCAGTCCCAGCGAGAGCCACGATAACGGAGCGGCAGCGGGAGCCGGGCCCGGAGCGGGAGCGGGAGCGGGGGTCTGGTTCTTGTGCTGCTGCAAAGGAGTGGAGATGGCAGGAGGACTCGGCTAATGGACAGGATCCTGGGGTTGTGTGCATACGCGCGCGCGTGTGTGTGTGTGTGTTTGAGAGAATGTGTTTATAGGTGCGTATATGAGCGAGTGTGTGTTCATGTGTATGTCTTGAAGTGTTGATCTGTTTTGTGTTAGAGCCGTACAGATCCTCTCTTTTTGGTTTGCAGTGTAGTTGTTCTGCGACGGCGCGTGTAGATATTTCTATCCGCATTTACAGACCAGAGGGTTTGATTCGTTCGTTCGTTTGTTTGTTTGTTTTTTTGTTTGGAGATAAAATTATGTTGCGTATTTCCTGTATTTCAAGTAGAAAATCAAGACTAGTTACCAAGCAGCAGGACTGGCATTCGCTCAGAGCGACGCTTTCTTCAGTTAGCTTCAAGTCAGACGACGTAAAAAAAAAAAAAGAAATAAATAAATAAAAAAAATTTTTTTTTTTTTTAAAACATCATGTTTGTTCGAGGTTCTTCGATGATGAGATTCGACACCCGTCATGACTGTAAGGACCGCTGCTAAGGTGTTGTGTTTTTTTTTTTTTTTTTACGACTATATTTTGTCCAACGTGGTGCCGGTGCTCAAGCAAAGACATTTTTTTTTCCCACTTAATAAAACATCTGACACGAGATACGGTGACTTTCTCCTTACTGATCTCGTATTGTGTAAATAGCGATCGCCGAAGTAAACGAACTAAATCGGTCAGTTTACGCCGTATTCGCACCACTTTTCAAAGTACAAGCTGGACCCTCGTTCCTTTTTTAAAAATTTTAATTTTTTTGCTCTTTCCATGCAAAAGTTCCCTCCCTGTTTTATTATTTTTTTCCGCATGTTTGTGCTCGATGTGAGAGATGTACATACATATATAAAGATTATAAATAAGCTAGGGGCAGGCGTTCATGTTGTACCGTTTTGTTTAATTGATGGGTTTTTTTTTTTCTTTTTGCCGTACGGATTCGCCGATCTTTGCGGTCTGCCCGTGAACGTGTGCAGCTGTGATGCAAGTTGCTCGTGCCGGTGCGCTCGCCGTTTCAGGACGAACTGTCGAGTCTTCTCTGAAAGAGCGTGTGTACGTGATTACATCCTTGTGCCCAACTGCAATGTTTTTTCTATCAATAAACTCGCATTGTTCTTCCATGCAGGCCTGGTCCGAGTCTTTTGTCTGGTAAGAATCAACTTGGTGTTATTGTTACCACCTGAGCGACCGAGGCAGCCGTAACACGGCCTCGTACGGTGGACACTTACTCCATGCGCTTCCCTTCTCACCCCGACATCACTCTGGAATCTGGACGCGTCAGGTCACATGACCTTTTCCATTAGTCCAAACTTTGGTTCCTTAGCGAACTCAACTTAGCATTGAGAATGATTGACCTGTTGGAGGTCGAGGAGGTCGCTGGAGGTCTCATCACATGGTGCATGTGGAAATGCTCGTACGTTCACTGTGACACGCAGCTCCGATTGATTTCTACTTTTTCTTCTTCTTCTTTTTTTTTTTTTTCCCACCCCCGGACAATTTAACTTGACTAAACGTTTAGGTGATCTCTGTTGACAACCCAAACGGCAACACTCTCTATTTATTTATTTATTTATTTATTTATTTTAGACATTCGGTACAAAATAAAAGTGAAGTAACGGTTCAGAGTTCAGGTTTAAATGATAAAAACCGGCATTTATAGACATTTCTTTGACTACATCTAAAAAAAATTTTTTTATTTTTTTTTTAAATGTATTTTACACTTCACGGGAACCCAGACGAATTTCAGGGGGTCGACTGTATATAATATGAGACGTACAGTATGTATCATAAAAATATCAGGTAATGTCAAGTGTAATAATGTAAGACATGGTGGAGAAGGTACGGTTGGTACTTGGTCTGGTTTTAGGGCTGTTTTGGACATTTACAGTTGTGGTAAATTGTAGGACAATAAATCCTTAAATCTTCATTGGAACTCATTTTGGAAATTTTATTTTATACAGTGAAATATATATACGATAATAGAATATAATACAAAAATATTACTTCACTCAACTGACCATGAAATGACATCATAGGCACATTTTGCACACCTTTTGCACATTTTGTTTGTGAATAAACCAACTGTATGATGTTTTAGGGGTTTTTTTCTTCTTTCGTTTTTTCTTTTAAGGGGTGTTCAAGTCAAACCGGGACCTTTGATTCTGCAGAATAAGAGAACACAGTCCTGAGTGTACAACCTCCTTCTATTTCTCTATATAATCCCCTGCTACACTAACACACTTATCCCAGTGTTTCCTTAGAGCTTGGACACCATCTATCCAGGGAGAAAGTTTGCTCAGTATGACGGAATCGTGATCAGACTGCCTGCTTCACGTCTAAAACGCTGGATTGCCAGGAACTCCTTACGAAATGGCTTGGAGGTCAGGGCCCGTATTCCCAAAGCATCTTAAGCCTAAAAGTTGCTCCTACTGCTGAAATTCTAAGAAAATTCTTAGAATTAAGACATTTTCTTAGAATTTCCCCTTAAGGATTAAATCTTAGTAAAGATAAAGATGAATTGCGAAACATCTTGGCCCTAAAAACAGCTCCTAAGGTAAAAATTGTTGAGCGTAGAGAGGAGGACCGTTAAGAAGATTAAGAGTTTCTGTAGCAGAGGACAAAATGGCGGAAAGAAGAAATATTCTCCAAACACTGACCGTAAAGCTAAGAGTGAACACTGCTCTTCTGTCCAGTTTGGTTTTCTTGTTGTTTTACTTCCTTCCATCTCTATTGGATTGTTGGCTACATACCATCCAGGGCCCGTATTCCTCAAAGCATCTTAGGCCTAAAAGTTGCTCCTAGTGTTGAAATTCTAAGAAAATTGTTAGAATTAAGACATTTTCTTAGAATTTCCTCTTAAATTAAGGATTAAATCTTAGTAAAGATAAAAAAAAAAAAAAAGATTCACAAAATATCTTGGACCTAAAAACAGCTCCTAAGTTGAAAATTGTTAAGAGTAGAGAGGAGGACTTTTAAGAGGCTTCTCAGAGTTGCTCCCAGCTAGGACTTTTTAAGCTAAGATAGGAGCTCTCTGAGAGAATTCTAAGAAGCTTTGTGAATACAGGATCAGAATTTTTTTTAAAATTTTTTTATCACAAGTCCCTGTTTGTCCGGTTTGAATGCTAGAGAGTTTTTAATAACACCGACTGTAGGGTTTTAAATGTTTACTGTTTAAATATAGAAAAGTAAAAACTGGACAACACGGATAAAATGTCAGAAATAATTCCACACACAGGATGGTGCTGTGTTATAAATAATCTTTAATCTAAAATAAAAACAGTAGTTTTGTGCTTGTCGTAAACCTTTAACAGTCCAGTAAAGGTTCTCAGGTGGATCTGATGTACATTCACTTCCTTCACATGTCCATCATTTAATAACATCATCATCGCTCTTTCTTTCACACACACATTAGAATTCAAGAGGATTCAGGATACAAGAGCAACAAACCTCTCCTGATTGAGTGTAGACTCACTCACAACCAAACACCCACACACACACACCCACCCACCCACACACACACACAAAACCGAACAATTCCGCGTCTATACACTGAAAATACATTTCTGTGGTTCAGTAAACCGACGTACGGTTAAAAAAATGCCCAAGATATATATATATTTTTTTTTACAGTGTCCATTTGTGGTCAGGGAGAAATAAAATCAAGCGTACAGCGGATCCGAGACGGGATGCAGAGGTGTTGGGTTTCTCAGGAAAGATCCGGATGAGGAGCGGAAGCACAGAAATGTCAGCGTGAGCTAGAAAAGCTCGTTCGCTGAAGCTTCTAGAGAGAAAGAGAAGATCTGTGTGTGTTTCTTAGCTCGGGAATCTGAATCACTATAAACAAACTAAATAAAAAAAAAAATTGTGAAAAATAATTTCCGAAGAAGAAGAAAAAAGGAGGTAAGGACGTGTGTGGACACGTAGTAATCAAATAGTATAAAATAAAATAAATGTGCTATTATATCTGTGCAATAAGACCTCGTCTGGCCTGTAACTTTTAAATGACCTACAAGATATGAAAACCCAGCTGCTGAATTCACAAGTCGTCGTGTTTTAAATTCATCTTTGAAATCAAATCACCAATCTCACTGTATTATTGCGTGCTTGGAAAAGGTTTTAGAGGGACTGTACTGCTCGAAAAAACAAAAGAAGAAGGGACCGTTCAGTCCCAGTTTGACTTGAACAACCGTGTATACACACACAAGGGGTGTTCAGGTCAAACCGGGACTAGCCACACATACATATCCGTGTGGTCACGATGAGATTGACTTGGAGATCTAAACCTTCATCTCAGACGTAATTAAACAGTCGGTTAGTTAACAGTAGAATAAAGTATAGGTTTATAATTCTCAGGTCTATTGTGTCCTGCAAGGGATTTCCAGAAAGCTTTAATAAACAAACAAAAAAAAGTTGTACTAAATACTGATGGCTCTGTTTCCGACCAAACAATGAGCTGAAGTTACCTGGTTGTTTTTATTTCAATCAGTTTAAAGCGAATCTCACTGACCTCATTGAAAAAAAAAACATATATAGTTTATAGTAATATTAATATAATAATAATAATAATAATAATAATAATAATAATGATAAGGTGGTTTATATTTTAAAGATGAAGTGGTCATTTTTATTAACTAAATGTGTACTGAGAGTGTGTATAGAATTTATTTTACAGTGACTGACTCCAGGAAAACATAACATTAAGTTCAATTTCATTCATTCATTCACTCACTCACTCATCGTCTATACCGCTTTATCCTCAATACAGGGTCACGCGGGACCTGGAGCCTAAACCAGCAGACTTGGGGCACAAGACGGGTTACACCCTAGTTGGGGTGCCAATCCATCGCAGGGCACACACACACACACACACACACATACACACGCTTGTTCACACATTACAGGCAATTTGGGAACGCCAATCAACCTAACTTGCATGTCTTTGGACTGTTGGAGGAAACCGGAGAACCTGGAGGAAACCCACCAAGCATGGGGAGAACATACAAACTCCATGCACAGACACCCGAGGCAGGAATCGAACCAAGACCCTGGAGGTGCAAGGCGACAGCCACAGTGATGACCCTTTAAAGCTGCTTTGCAGCAATGACCAATGTTAATATAAATAAAACAGAATTGAATTGAATTGAATTAAAATGTAAATAAGCAAATTCGCTCCATAGACTGTGTAAAGCTAGACAAGCCCTCCAAGATGTCATCCACAGCTTGTGGGAGGTCATGACAGGAGCTGACTCGACTTAAACCATGGTTAATCCATAAATGGGCAAATCGGCAGAACAATTGCAGCCTGTCTCAAATTCTAAAATTCTAAGGTGGCGAAGGTAAATATGTATGCTACTGTTCCTTTTGGTTGCATTTGGTTGAACTCTGTCATCCATAACTACACATCGTCCCGTGTCAACTCCTATACTCAGACTACAACGATTCCAGTTAGCTAGTTGACGCATAGCAGACAGATAGCGGTTTGACACCTGCATTACAGATGTTGCTTAAACTGTCCATGCATAATTTTATGGCTTAATATAATTTGTACATTCCATTTACATTTATCATGAATGAGAAATCTAGCTATGAAGACCAAAACTTTGTTTGTTTCTGCTGCAAAGTGGGGCATTTTAACATGCGGTTCTATGGGGATTCATTCACTTTTGGAGCCAGCCTACTAGTGGTCATTCAAGGAACTGCACATTTTGGCGCTTGGACTCGTCCCACCTGTAGAATCAACGCACTCTGTTTTTATGGAAGCAGATCGTTTTCACCTAAACAGACACGTAAACGACCTGGATGTGTATCCTCAGGGTTGATTTCATTTTGCAAAAGCTAATTCTAGGATGGCAAACATAAGACACTTATAGTTGTGTGCAAAAGTATTAGACACACAATTTTTTTAGTACAAACGTATACACAAGATGAAAGTAAATGTAATGATGTTTGTCGGGTTGCGCCCTGAAAAACAGACATAAGTACTGTAAATCAAAGTCTCAATGAAAACTGTCAGATTCTCCATGATGCTCACCCGCTCAAAATCGTTTATTTTATTTATAAAGTGCACTAAATGGTTGCTGACTTTGTTTCTCTGATTACTGTTTATTGTGCTTTAAAGGTCCCATGTGTTATTATTTTCTATAAGAATTTAACACCGTTCGCAGCACGCCCCCCAAAATGTGTGAGTGTGTGTGTGTGTGTGTGTTAACACCATTTCAGTGTGAACGGTGCAAAAGGTAAATGAGCTACACCCCAGAGAACAGATCTGAACATTGAGCCAGGGGAGGAGCTCTTCTTACATGAGGTCACATTAGGGACAATTAGGGACAATCCTAATTGGTTTGTTTAAATTGTGGTCAATACAAATAAAAAGGGAAAAAAAAGGTTAATAAACAGGGTCGCAGACTTGAGACTGTAAATGTCTAACTATTACAAAGTGGATTTTTGCATTAGAGGTTCCCTTTAAAAAAAAAAAAAAAATTTTTATCTAGAAAATGTATAATTATCTAGAACTGTATATAATCGTCTTTGCTTCAGTTTTCTTCAGACTTTTTTCACAGTACTGTACATTATACGCTACAGGGACAAAAGTTTGTGCACGACTGCTCGTCACATTCACATGCTTGTTGAACATCTCACGATGATGATGATGGAAATGGTAATGCAAGCAGAATTGCGACACATTTACACAGATCAGTTTTCCTACTGTGTGATGAAGTAACTAGCGAGGACGTCGATTCAGACGTGTGAATAAGTTGCAGCGTGTTCACTCCAAGCACGGAGATACTGGGGGAGCTTGGTTTTACCGCTAAAATCCAGCCTGGATGTCTTCCGGATTCATCCTTATACCCAACATGTGATCTTCATCAGAGTCCACGACACCAATATTTAATACAGCGGTACCTCAGCAAACACATTTTTTATCAGATCCGGAGGCGAGTTCTTAAGGTGAAATTTCGTATTGCAAAACGAATTTTCCCATAGGAAATAATGCAAATGCGGATGATCCGTTCCAGTCACCCAAAAATATTATTTCCAACCAACTTCCAAATATTGCCAATTTCTAACGCCACATATTTTTTGCATATAAAAGCAATCAAAACATTTAGAAAAGACATGTAAAATAAAAAAATAGACATCACTAACACTTAATTTATACTTTCTCTTGCAACCGGATGCTTTAAAAGCGAAACTGGAAGTGGCTTCATTTTCCTCTTGATACCATCGAGCCATGTCAATTTTTTTAACTCGCTTCACTTGGCTTTCCAAACAAGTTTTGATCGGTGCGACCGGCGCTGTTGCCCATATGCCAAAAATACTTTGTATGCATGTTGAATGTAAGTTTTAGTTCGTAAGGCCGAGAATTTGCAGGGTGGGGCGTTCATACGCTGAGGTACCGCTGTCATGAGGTTCTAAGATGACTTTATTAGTTCATTCTTCTGTCATCATTCTTTCATCACTTAATCACTTTCCTTCAATACCCACAATGCCGTCTGGCTATAGAGCTGGAGTCAGATATAGTCCCTACTTCATCTCGACCCAAACAGAGGAGTGATGCAGGGGCACTTTAGCGCTTCAGTCTATCCAGCTCTCACACCTTATCGTCCGTACGCTCTTCGCAAACTTTCACCAATGACAAAAAAAAAAAAAAAAAAAAAAAGATTTTTTCATGTTGCTGCAGTGCATTCTGGGTCAATGAGTCCTAGATCCAATCTCTCTGACGTCTTCACTACTCCTGCACGAGATTAGTCATGAACCTGATGTTAAATGTCGATGGAAAATAGTGAATGAGAAAAGAAGCTGTTGGGTCTTTTGTTTTTAGGAGGTTTTGCGAAACCTGACTGTTAAAAACCTTGTTGTGTTATATTTCGTCTTCCTTTTTCGTAACCTGCGAAATCCTTAATAATCCTTATCCCTTTTTTTTGATTCCACTATAAATTCATAACAAAAGACATGTCCAGGCTCGTGTGTTGTTTGCCGTATGGTTTAAAAATTAGTGTCTAAAGCTGTTTGTTGTTTGAGCTGCCGCAAAAAAACGTCGCCTTTTTCTTAGCCACCGATGTTTAAATCATATCCGTTAAACAGCGCTGAAATAATGAAATCATCAAACAGTCGGCTTTCATAAATGGTAATGCGTGATTAATTAGAATTACCCATCACTCAAGTATTGAGGAAAGTTTCCAAAATATAGATGCTGTCTTGAATGGCCCTTCTGTCCATGACCAGGAGCATCAGATTGCTGCAGAGCTAAAATTGTGCAGTGTTCGATTTTGTGCTTTGTTCTACATACAATCCTGGATACACACGTGTGCTTTGTATGTGTATGTGTGTGTGTGTGTGTGTGTATGTGTGTGTGTGGAACTCAAACCGGGTCCTCCACACTCGGTGTGGATAAACCCGTGTCCACGAGCAGCAGCTTACGGTTCGCTCGAAGCTCACAGAAAGGAGCAGGATGTGAGAGGAAGAGGAGCAGTGCGAGGAGGAGAAGCTGCGACTCTGTCCTGTCCGATCTATCCTGCTAGTGTTGGACACGTGTGGTCCAACCGGGGGATGAGAATAGAACATGGCACGCTCGTGGAGTCTAGCTGGCCGGGAGCCCAGGATCAGACAGGGGCCTTTGGATCTGTGACGTGCCCTCCAGGCTGCTCGGGCTCTCCAGGTGCTCAGGGAGAGAAGGGAAACGCAGGCTGAGGTGAAGATGCTGGTTTTCAGGGATGTTCAGATTGGCAGGAACAGCCAGTTTGGTCTCTGTCTCCGGGGACATGGACGTGGTGTCGTCGGCAGTTACGGTGAGGTGGATGCCGCTGGAGAGGGACGCGTGAGACTCTGGGTTTGGGCTGTCCGACTCAGGAGTCTGTGATACAGGGAGACGGGATTCAAGTAGTAAGGCAATGCGATATTTGACAACATGAATGAATTTGCTACAGCCGTGCTTCAGTCTTCCTAGATCTTTTTGTCAGATCCTACGATGGTATAAGTATCAAAGGTTCGTATTGACGATTACATTACGTTAAGGTCAATATTTGGAGTGCTGATACTACTTTTTCAAGACCTCTGCAATTCACCCTGGCATTCTAAAGCGCTCATTTTTTCTTCTCCGGATAAGCTTTTTTTTCCCCCGGGTGCTCCAAACAATCAAAAAAGCGATTCATCAGAGAAAAAGACTTTTTTTTACCCCAGTCCTCGGCAGTTCAGTCCTTGTACCTGTTGCAGAATATCAGTCTGTCCATGATGTTTTTTTTTTTTGTTTGATTTTTCCTGGACAGAAGCAGCTTCCTTGCTGCCCTTATTGAAATGTGTGAAGGTGAGCCCTACCATCAGTCCTGTGTCATGGCAACAGTAAAGCAGGATGAGACCATTCATGTAGTGTATGGGTCGCTTCTCAGCCAAGGGAGTCGGCTCATTCATAATTTTGAAGGAACACAGTCATGAATAAAGAACGGTCCAAAAACATCCTCCGGGAGCAAATTCTGCCAACCATCCAAGAAGAGTTGCTATACAAAGCCTTTTCCAGCATGACGGAGCAGCTTATCATAAGGCAAAAGTGAGGTGATGACTAAACATCTTAATTTTAGGTCCATGGCCAGGACCTTAATCCCATTACGAGCTTGTGGTCAATCCTCAAGAGGAGGGTGGACAAAGAAAAACCCACAAATTCTGACAAACTTGATTACGCAAAAATGGGCTGCTATCAGTCAGGATGTGGCCCAGAAGATGATGGACAGCATGCCAGGGCGAAGTGGTAGAGGTCTTGAAAAAGAAGGGTCAGCACTGTAAATATTGCCTCTTTGCATGAACTTAATGTAATTGTCAATAAAAGCCTTTGGCACTCATGAAGTGCTTGTAATTATACTTCAGTATGCCATAATATCATCTGACAAAAAGCTATAAAAACACTGAGGCGGCAGACCTTGTGAAAATTAACATTTGCGTCATTCTCAAAACCTTCGGCCATGACTGTACAATGAGATTTTAATTACAATTCTTTAAGCAAATCAATCCAGCAAGCCTGCTCGACCGAGGCCCCGCCCCTTATCTCACAGTACCCAAAGGATCCGCCGCTAATATCCCAGTGCCAGACACCACAAGTGGTACTGAGAAGCCAGAGCTGGCCTAGTGGCACAAAGAGAAACTAAAACCTAGGTGGGTTTCATGTGGATGGTTTTCAAGTTATGGCTGATTTAACTGGCTTATGATGCAGTTTAGTGTTCCTAGTGGACGTAAGCATAATATATAAGTCCATTATCTCTAGAGATTATCCATTATAGGATCGGAGAGAGCTTTGAGCCAATCTCAGGGAACTCGGGACACAACCTACCAGAGATGTCTTTGGATTGTTGAAGAAAACCAGAGTACCCAAAGGAAACACCCAAGAGTCACATGCAAACTCAGATTTCAGAATCTTTGACATTTTACAACTATTCCACACACTTTATGACTATATTGACCATTTGGTGGCCATTTTGACACCTCAAAGGCTTTATATCCACTAGGGGCACTAAACTGAAAAGTGTATTCCCTTGCCGCTCAGCTCTTTAACTCGTGGACCCATTGACCGTCAGGTTGGATGTAGATTTCCGCTATAGAGGTGCTAAACTGGAAAGAGGTCTATTTCGATTCTTAAGGCAGCATTACCACTGGTCTACTACTATACAACACTGTGTTTCTAACAGAAGGTGCACACATGTAACCAGTGTTTCAAATGTAGCTTCTGTTGCTTCTCTACCCCCTAAGTGCATAGGAACTTTTTTGCTGTTACTCACATTGTTGGTGGAGGTGTGTGTTGGCTTTCTGGTGTGTACAGTAGGAATGATGGGCGTTGTAGCGTGGAAAACCGGAGCCCCATACAGGTCAGGAGGAGACGCGGTGTGATGGACCGCCGGGGACGAAGACACAGAGCTGTAATCAGGTGGCACTTGAGCCATCTGTCGCTGAAGCAGCTGCAGGATCACATTAATGTCAGCTGTCATCCGTGTCTCCAGTCTACAGGCCGAGAGGATGAGAGAAGGAAAGAGTAACGAGAAAGAAACAGAAAGCAGGAATAGAAATAGAAACAGCATGAGCAGCAAGGAAACCACAGAGCTGAAGGAAACAGATAAGAACACATGCAGAAAACTAGAAAAATACATGAGGTGATGATAAACAAAGATGTGTGTGTGTGTGTGTGTGTGTGTGTGTGTGTGTGTGTGTGTGTGTGTGTGTGTGTGTGTGCTCGGACCGGTTCAGCTGAGACTGCAGTAGTTCAAGGCGGGACTGAAGATCGCTTGGTCTCTCATCGGTATTCGCTCTGCGTTGGTGATGATGATGATAGCAGGTGCGTGTTGATGCATCTGGGACTCTGGGACTCTCGTGGTACTGACTCTGCCTGCGCTCGGTACAGCAGCCGTAGAGCCCCGAGACATTCAGAGAGCCTGATGTGTTCGGTGTACACAGTCAGAGACACATCAGAAAAGAAAAACTAATTATATTACTAGGCCTGGCATTATATGTAATTCCACACAAAGCTACCAGGTGAACATTCTTAATGACAAAGTAAAAGAAATGTCTATTTTGTTTGCTGATAATACAAATAATGGGGCGTGGCCCCTTTATCTATCAATCAGGAGGTGTGGCCTAAGTGCATGTCAGATTCAGTGAAGGGGGTGTGGCCTAAGTGCATGGCAGATTCAGTGAAGAGGGTGTGGCCTAAGTGCATGGCAGATTCAGTGAAGAGGGTGTGGCCTAAGTGCATGGCAGATTCAGTGAAGGGGGTGTGGCCTAAGTGCATGGCAGATTCAGTGAAGAGGGTGTGGCCTAAGTGCATGGCAGATTCAGTGATGGGGGTGTGGCCTTAGAGAATTTCAATCAGTGAAGGAGGTGTGGCCCGAGTCCATGTTAGGTTCAGTGAAGGGTGTGTGGCCTAAGTGCATGTCAGATCCAGTGAAGGGTGTGTGGCCTGAGTGCATGTCAGATTCAGTGAAGGGGTGTGGCCTGAGTGCATGTCAGATTCAGTGAAGGGGTGTGGCCTGAGTGCATGTCTGGTTCAGTGAAGAGGGTGTGGCCTGAGTGCATGTCTGGTTCAGTGAAGAGGGTGTGGCCTAAGTGCATGTCAGATCTAGTGAAGGATGTGTGGCCTAAGTGCATGTCAGATCCAGTGAAGGGTGTGTGACCTAAGTGCATGTCAGATTCAGTGAAGGGGTGTGGCCTGAGTGCATGTCTGGTTCAGTGAAGAGGGTGTGGCCTAAGTGCATGTCAGATCTAGTGAAGGATGTGTGGCCTAAGTGCATGTCAGATCCAGTGAAGGGTGTGTGACCTAAGTGCATGTCAGATTCAGTGAAGGGGTGTGGCCTGAGTGCATGTCTGGTTCAGTGAAGAGGGTGTGGCCTGAGTGCATGTCTGGTTCAGTGAAGAGGGTGTGGCCTAAGTGCATGTCAGATCTAGTGAAGGGTGTGTGGCCTAAGTGCATGTCAGATCTAGTGAAGGGTGTGTGGCCTAAGTGCATGTCAGATCTAGTGAAGGGTGTGTGACCTAAGTGCATGTCAGATTCAGTGAAGGGGTGTGGCCTAAGTGCATGTCAAATTCAGTGAAGGGGTGTGGCCTGAGTGCATGTCTGGTTCAGTGAAGAGGGTGTGTGACCTAAGTGCATGTCAAATTCAGAGAAGGGGGTGTGGTCTGAGTGCATGTCAGGTTCAGAGAAGGGGTGTGGCCTAAGTGCATGTCAGGTTCAGTGAAGGGGGTGTGGCCTAAGTGCATGGCAGATTCAGTGATGGGGGTGTGGCCTTAAAGAATTTCAATCAGTGAAGAAGGTATGGCCTGAGTCCATGTTAGGTTCAGTGAAGGGGGTGTGGCCTAAGTGCATGTCAGATTCAGTGAAGGAGGTATGGCCTGAGTGGATGTTAGGTTCAGTGAAGGGGGTGTGGCCTAAGTGCATGTCAAATTCAGAGAAGGGGGTGTGGTCTGAGTGCATGTCAGGTTCAGAGAAGGGGTGTGGCCTAAGTGCATGTCAGGTTCAGTGAAGGGGGTGTGGCCTAAGTGCATGTCAGATCCAGTGATGGGGGTGTGGCCTTAAAGAATTTCAATCAGTGAAGGAGGTATGGCCTGAGTCCATGTTAGGTTCAGTGAAGGGGGTGTGGCCTAAGTGCATGTCAGATTCAGTGAAGGAGGTATGGCCTGAGTGGATGTTAGGTTCAGTGAAGGGGGTGTGGCCTAAGTGCATGTCAAATTCAGAGAAGGGGGTGTGGTCTGAGTGCATGTCAGGTTCAGTGAAGGGGGTGTGGCCTGAAATCATGTCAAATTCAGTAAAGGGGGTGTGGCCTGAGTGCATGTCAGGTTCAGTGAAGGAGGTGTGGCCTGAGAGAATGTCAGTCAGTGAAGGAGGTGTGGCCTGAGGGCATGTCAGGTTCAATGGAGTAGGCGTAGCCTGAATATCTTTTAAACATCAAATGTTTACGATCAGTCATGATTGTTTACTAAAACACCCCATCCTTCTGTCTCTGTACCTGAAGTTTCTCTGTCTCCACTGCTAGGAGGCATTAGGTTGACCACAGTGGGGACGTATTCCCGGACTGCAGGAGGGTACACGTCTCCCCGCCCAGGCCCTGAGTGCTTCATCTCATCCTCGCTGGACAAAGAGGCAGCGCTCACACTGCTGCACAGCTCGTCCCAGTGTGTGTGCAACAGCACCCCTCTGTGGTTCCCTACAGAGCCACACGACCGGTGTGGATACGACTCTTCTCTATCCGTGCCGTCTGAAGTGAACAAAAGCACAGAGATCAAACATGTTCTGTATATAGACATGTAAATGTATATTATTATTATTATTATTTATTATTATATTATATTCATTATTATTATTTATAAAACCATTGCACTATAAAGGTATACATCAGGCCTGGGGTTCGTCAGAACTCTCTAAAAGTTGCAAGTGTGTTATCTTACACCGACTATAAGGGTCAATCATTTAAGAGTTAAATAAAGTGTTGTGCATGTGCTTATTTGTCGAGCCTGTAGAACACACACATACACAGACACACACTCACACATTTGTACCTGGTCTGTTGCGATGGAGGGAGTTTCTCCCGTGCTGCACTCGCCTGTACCCGCAGTCTGACTCCTCGCTGGGGTTTAGCTGTGTAATTCTGTCTGCCTGATACAAACAAGCTTCAGTAACTTACATAACCACACACACTCACACACACACTCGCACTCACATATACAGTACACACACATCTCTGTATCTTGATTTTCATCAGGATGAGCTGACCACTTCCACACAGCTTGAGAAAATTCTAAGCCCTTACATCTCTGAGGTTGAACGTGATCTCCAGGTTGGTCCAGAAGCTGTCGGAAAAATCGGGGTACATGTCGAGCACCTCGAGCAGATCGTCCCTCAGGATCTTGTGCAGGTCACAGTAGGTCAGAGCCCTGACGTCTGCGTTCGATTTCCCGGGCCTCCCGTAGAGACTGATGGGCTCGCCAAAGATGTCATTCTTGCCTGAGTGGAGGGAAAAATGGAGCTCGTTTCAGGGAAAGGTTTTTATTTCAGACGAAACAAGCAAGTAAACACGAGACAGAACTAAATGGCTTTTCAATCTATAGATGGTGCTGACAGCGTGACTCGTCTGAACGTTCGGCCTAGAGATAATCGATATCGCATGATCGATAAGGCAGAAGCACATGACATCACTGTGGATCATCAGGACAGTGCAGAGAGGGAACAAACCAAGAACTACATGAGAAAAGATCAGGGCTGTCAGCATGAATTTCAATTTCAGTTTGTTCAACTGTTTAATTTATTATTCAAAGGCAAAACAATACGCATTAGATTTATGTTAACTTCTGAATTCGACGTTTGCATAATAATAGAAAATGTATGCAATTAAAAATAAAATTAATTATTTAGATAAATATTGTGAAAGGGGAAAAAAGAAAACGGAAAAAAGTGACCTGAATGAATGTGCAGGAAAAAAAAAGAATAAAAACGAAAGAAAACATGATATTTATGTTAAATGAATAAAACGAATATTAAATAAATGAAAAAGAAAACATGGGACAAATGCAAGGAACAAAAATGCAAATTTAAACACAAAAAGAGAAAAAGAAAAGATATGCGCAGGGGGAGTGATAGAAGTGGAAGTTGAACTTTTTTATTCATTTATGTATTTATTTTAATTATGATTTTTATTTATATAATTTAATGAATAAGATGGAAAGAAATGAGAAGAATGTGCAAAGTGAAGAGAGAAGAAAAAAGATTGTGATGCAGGTTCTCAAAGTATTAAATTGTTGAAAATGAGGATCTGTACAGTGCCTTGCAAAAGTATTTACACCCCTTTTCCACATTCGACATTCACATTACAACCACGAAACGTAAAAATCTATTTTATCGTGATTTAATGTGATAGACCAACAAAAAGTGTTACATAATTGTGAAGTGGAAGGAAAATGATCAATGGTTTTAAAAAAAATTTGATACCCCTATCTGAAATCCAGTGGAACCAAATGCCTTCAGAAGTCCGCAGCTGTTCTGTGGAGCCCTCAGAGGTTTAAAGGATAAAGTTGTGAACTTCAATGGTAGTCACAATCATTGAAGGCTGTCCAATCCATCATCCAGTATGGTGCAACTGCAAACCTACCAAGACGTGGCCGTCCACCGAATCTGACAGACCAGGCAAGGAGATCATTAATCAGAGAAGCAGCCAAGAGGCCCATGGTAACTCAGGAGGAGCTGCAGAGTCCACAGATCAGGTGGGAGAATCTGTTCAGAGGACACTTAGTTGTGCACTCCACAAGAGTGGCCATTGTTGGAAGAAAGCCATACTACAGTAAGTCCCGTTTGCAGTTTGTGACAAGCCATGTGGGGGACACAGAAAACAAGATGATGAGACCAAAGTCATTACCCTAAACACATCATCCCCACCGTGAAACATGGTGGTGGCAGCATTATGTTGTGGGAATGTTTTTCTTCAGCAGGGACAGGAAAGCTGGTCACAGTTGATGGGAAAATGGTTGGAGCCAAATAGGAGCGGGCAATCTTAGAATAAATCCTATTATAGTCTGCAAAAGACTCGGCAGAGGTTCCCCATCCAGCAGGACAACAACCCTGAACATACTGTACAGCCAGAACTACAATGGAATTGTTTAGATCAAAGCATATTCATGTGTTCGAATGGCCCAGTCAAAGTCCAGACCTGAATCCAACTGAGAATCTGTGTCAAGACTTGAAAGCTGCTGTTCACAGACGCTCTCCATCCAATCTGACTGAACTTGAGCTGTATTGCAAAGACGAATGGGTGAAAATTTCACCCTTTAGATGTGCAACTCTGGTATCTGAGATGTATAGTACTCCAAAAAGCTTGCAGCTTTAATTGCAGTGAATGGTGGTTCTACAAAGTATTGACTCAGGGGATCTGAACACAAAAACATCCTTCCACTTCACAATTACGCACCACTTTGTGTTGGTCTATCACATAAAATCCCAATAAAATGCGTTTACACTTTTGATTGTAATGTGACAAAATGTGGAAAAGTTCAAGGGGTGTGAATACTTTTGCAAGGCACTGTAATGTTAAAAAATAAAGAAAAAGGGATGAAGAACAGAGATAAACAAAGACATGAGAAAGAACAGTTTGAAACAAAGTGAAACAAAGGCTGAGCAGTGCGGCAGAAGGTCCGGTACCTAAGATGGCTACGACCACGTCGTCTCGCAGGATCTCGATGGAGCCGCGGGAAATGAAGTATAGCGCAGTGAGCACGTCTCCATTGTGCACCAGCGTGTCTCCTGGGGGAGCGTGGGTGGTTTTAAAGCGCATGGCCAGAGCTCGCAAACAGCCCTTACTCGCCCCGCGGAACGCCTTGCAGTTCTGCAGCAGAGTGCGGTTCAGATGCAGACAGATATCAGCCTGCAGACACTCAGGGAAACCCTTCAGCACCTGGACACACAGAGCGATCACATAGACAGACAGACAGTAAGAGAGAGGAGAGATGGAAAGAAAAGAACAACACGGCAATAAATGGAGTTAAAAAAACAAATGAAGAGAAAGACGGATGAAGTATGACAAATAAGAGGAGTGAAATAACAGACGAAACAGAAAGAGAAGAGGAATTTTAAATGAACAGATGTGTTTATCTGCAATAAGAGATATGAATGTGATGGCGTATGTGTGTGCGTCTGTATGATGGAGTGATCTCCTCACCGCGTTCATGTCGATGCCGTTGGTGTAGGACCAGGCGTGTTGGAAATATTCCTCCAGCCTCTGCCTGAGGCCTCCAGGAATCTGGTGAAAGCGGATAAACTCCTTCACCCTCAGCATCTGTGTGTGGTAGCGCGCTGTTCCCGAGTACAGTCGCTGGATTATGGCGGACACGTTGCCAAAGATACTGGCATACATCAAAGCTGTGGTTAGAGAGAGAGAGAGAAAGAGAGAGTGAGATAGAAATCCGCTTAATATCACAGACAGTATAGAGTGTGAGATAAATCTGACCTGGTGACTTTGCCACTGGAAGGGTTAAAGGGGAGAGTCATTTTCTATCACACGAGGTGAGACTAATAATAAATGTGGGGTTGAGGGGCTATCCCCTCCGACTTGCTCATCCTCAGATCGGGCCCAGACGAGGTGAGTTGAAAGAGAACAGCTGAGGGGTTGCCACAGCTGACCATCTGAACCATGCATTTGATTTGGCACAGGTTTGTATCCTGATGAAACCCTTGCATTTTTATCCTCGTTTGAGACCGGCAATAAGGATGCCCTGCATCCAGTGGCTGGGATTCGAACCCAGGACTCCTACCACTAAGCCACTAATGCCCCATACTGATAAGATATAATGAAAAAAAAAACAATAATTATTTATCAAAAGAAAACATGTATTCGTTAATATGGGAATGTTTGAGCCCTTTTAAAAGAAGACTTGCAGTTTCTCGTGAATTACAACCTGTTTGTCTTATTTACTTCAAGAGAGGCTGGTGTCATGACAGGAGGGTGTTTCATGTCATGGCTATTTCACAACGCAGAAATGTAACCTTCACTCACTCTCTGTGCCGCTTATCCTGTACACGATCACGAGGGGCCTAGAGCCTATCCCAGTGAACTTGGGGCATTAGACAGGGTACAACCTGGTTTGGGTGCCAATCCAGGATGTCTGGAAATGCCAAATAAACTAATCTGCATGTCTTTGGACTGTGGGAGGAAACCGGAGTACCCGGAGGAAACCCACCAAGTACGGGGAGAACATGAAAACTCGATGCACATAGACCTGAGGTTGGACGTAAAGCCCTCGACCCTGGAGGTGCAAGACCACAGTGCCGCCTTAAATGCAACTCACTCACTCACTCACTCACTCACTCACTCATCATCTATATCGCTTAATCCTGTATTCAGGGTCAAGGTGGAGGTGCAGGTTGCCACATTGCTCCTGAACATGAGGAATAAATCACATAAGCTTTGGCCACAGTGGGAACGTATTCCCGGACTTCTAGAGGTTTAGAGCATATGCATAGGAAAATAATCAGGGAGGCAACAGTAACTACCTGCTTCATCACACTCCATTACTGATTATTTCCCTACAACAAAGTTAAAAAAAACCCACAGCAAACTAATCTCCTGAACTTTCTACTCACATCCGATGAGCATGACGCAGATGGAGAAGATCTTCTCGGGGTTGGTGTTCGGAGAGACGTTACCGAAGCCGACGCTGGTCAGGCTGCTGAAGGTGAAATACAGAGCAGTGACATACTTGTCCTTGATGCTGGGTCCGGAGAGGGCGTCGCTGTCATTATAGCTTTTGCCGATCTGATCGGCAAGGTTGTCGAGCCATCCGATCCTCAAGGAACCTCCACGAGCTGAGCCCGTGCGCTCCACATTGCCGATGGCGTACCAGATGCAGGCTAGCCAGTGGGCAATGAGTGCGAAGGTGCACATGAGCAGGAAGAGAACGGCAGCGCCATATTCCGAGTATCGGTCCAGCTTGCGTGCCACTCGTACCAAACGCAGCAGCCGTGCTGTCTTCAGCAGGCCAATCAGAGTGGTGGTTTGGGGCTGGGGAGGAAAATTAGGACAAAATATAAAACTACAATTCAGGAAAAATATAGAAACAAATGGGCAATGATGTTCAGGGTCACGGGAGACCTATCCCAGGGGACTCGAGGCGGGGTACACCCTGCAGTCCATCGCTGGGCATAGGTGGAATTTGGGACTGCCAATTTGCATGTCCTTGAACTGTGGGTGGAAACTGGCGGACCTGGAGGAAACCCACCAGGCACAGCAAGAACATACGAACTCCATGCACACAGACCCGAGGTGGGACTTAAAATATAGACCCTGGTGGTGCGAAGCCACAGTGCTATCCACTATGCCAGCTTGTAGCCTGTAAATGAGTTTGGACTATGAAAACAGACACAGACAGCACCTGACATAAAACCAAAGGACATTGATTTCCATTTTAGTTATACCCTTTGCATTTTATCTCTACTTTGCTTTCAGTCTTAGTCATTCTCTTTTTCATTCTCATTCTCTTTCCTTTCCACTCACCTCGTCTGGGCCCGATCTGAAGATCAGCAAGTCGAAGGGGATAGCCGCGACAATGTCGATTAGGAACCAGCCCTTGAAGTAGTGCTGCGCGATGCGGCCCGGGTGGCTCACCACTTCATCGTTCCGATTGACGTAGGTCGTCCTGAAGTTGATAATGATGTCGATGATGAACATGACGTCCACCACCAGGTCCACCACGTTGAGCGGGTTGCAGGTGTAGCCGCAGTCACCTCGGCCTTCTTCCTGGTGCTCGCTGAGCAGGAAGGCGGCGCTATACGGCGTGAACACGGCTGTGTAGAGCACAAGCAGCAGGATCAGCCAGTCCCATACGGCCTTGAACGGGCTGTAGTGCAGGATCGTCCACTTGTGGATGCGCGGCGCCTGGAGCTTGTACTCGGGCAGCACATCGGCTCCCAGAGACAGCACCTGAAACAAACAAAGATCATTATATAAGAAAGCTCATTATGGAAGAATTACTCACTCACTCATCTTCTATACCACTTTATCCTGTATTCAGGGTCATGGGGGGCCTGGAGCCTATCCCAGGAGACTTAGGGCACAAGGACAGGGTGCCAATCCATCGCAGGGCACACACACACTCTGGGATGATTTGGGAATGCCAATTAGCCTAATCTGCATGTCTTTGGATTGTGGGAGGAAACCGGAGTACCCAGAGGAAACCCACCGAGAACGGGGAGAACTAGCAAACTCCATGCACACAGAGACGGGAATCGAACCCGGACCCTGGAGGTGCAAGGCAACAGTGCTAACCACTACTACTTTTCTTTACAAATTATTTATTTTATATATATTTAAAGGGTTTATATAGGGTTTAATAGGGTTATATAAGACGCCTCCAACAAGCAGTAATGCTCAAAATCAGAAAGAGTAGATTAAACTTTGCTACTAAAATGAAGCATGATAGGATTTCATAATAGATTAACCTGTACAACAAGGACTCAATAGAAAAAAGTAAGGGCTTGTGATCCATAGCATACCACATTTATGGCATTTGGCAGAAATATCCCCAGAGCAAATTACATTTTATTACATTATACGTCCTAGCAGTTAAGAGGCTTGCTCAATTGCCCAACAGTGGCAACTTGGTGGTGCTGGGATTTGAACACGGACCCTTCCAGTCAATAGGCTGACTATGCCACCCCATGGCCCACATCACCATCAGACTTGGAGGCAGTGTTATGGCATGAGCATGCACAACTGTCAGTGTTACTAACTCACTGGAGTTTATTAATGATGTGACTGCTGATAAAAGTCTCTGAATAAATTCTGCAGTCCCTAGAGCTCGACTTCCTGCTCAGATTCCGGCAAATGCTGCAAAACTGACAGCACAGCGACGGAGCAAGGAAATGGAATGTCCTTAAAGGGACGAATCAGTCACATGACCTCAACAACGTGGATCTGCTTTTCACATACTGAAGACAGAATGAGAAGGCAGGAACGCAGCATTTGGTGATGTCCATGAGGTCTAAACTCCCGGAAGTCATATATTTTCTATACCGCTTATCTCGTACAGGGTCACAGGAAGCCTATCACAGAAGACAGGAGGAAACCCAAAGACAGAACATGAAAACTCGAGACAGGAATTGAACCCTCGACCCTGGAGGTGCGAAGCCACAGTGCTAACCATTACGCCGCCATGTAAGGACGTCACTACCTGCCAAAGTATTGCATCCAAATAAATAAAATAAGTGCACTATTTATGATTATAATGTCCAAATACTTATGGACCTGGCTTGACTGCGTAAGCGTGAGTACACAATATAGTTGTGTAGATGTCAGGATATACCGTACGCATAATGTCCAGGCTGCACCACATATTATCTACAATTACAGCTCGTAGTGAAATCATATGGCAGCGCATGTCGCAGTTAAGAGCCCGAGCAAAGCTGCTGTGTCTGAAATAACACCAGAACACCCACCAGCGTGCCACTACCCTGTCAGTGTCACTGCCGTGCTGAGAATGAAAACACCACCCAAATAATGTCTGCTCGGCTCTGATCCCACGCTGCTGCCTTTCCGAGAGAAAACAGTGCTGAGGGACCGAGACGCTGCATAGCAACAGATGGGCTACAGACACGGATTACTGTATACAGTAACGGCACGGAACATACAGAGCTAGTGAGGGTGTCTAATCAACTTCAGTCTTACTGATCTGATGCACAGGGAGTGTGAGACAATGAGAGAGAGAGAGAGAGAGAGAGAGAGAGAGAGAGAAAAACAAAGAAACACTAAGAGAAGCAGAGACATGTGGACAGACAGAAATGGAAGAGAGAGAAAAACAGCAAGAACGAGAGAGAGAGAGAGAGAGAGAGAGAGAGAGAGAGATTGAAATGCAGCCAGAAGAAAAGAGCGGAAAACGCAATGAGGGGAGAAGAGAGAGGGGACTAGAAACATGATGCATACATATAAAAGAACCAAAAGAAAGAAAAAATAGGCATGAGAGAAAGAGGAAGGAAGAGAGAGACAAAGAAAAACAAATATGAAGGAAAGACAGATAAAGGGGGACGAAAGAGAGAAACTGGGGCATGATTTATAAAAAAGAGACAGAATGAAAGACAGACAGAAAGACAAGGAGGTGATGATGATACATAGAATGAGAGAGAGACAGAACGAGAAGAAGAGAAAGAGAGAAATTCGGTCCTGAGAGAGACAGAATGAGAGACAGACAGTTATCCAAAAAGACAGAAATAAAAAGAGGTATGATGTACAGTATAGAGAGAGGCAAAGTAAAAGACGGAGAAAAGCATACATGATGGAATGAGAGGAAGAGTGATCGAGGTGGTGAAGGAGAAGGCGAGAAATTGAGACATGATGCATAGAAAGCGAGACAAAAGGCAGCAAGACAATGAAAAAGACATATGACGCATAGAGAGAGACAAAATGAAAGAGACAGCAGGAAAAGCATACATGATGCAATGAGAGACAGATGACGCAGACAGACAGACAGATAGACAGACAGAGAAAAAAATGGCAAGGAAAGAGAGGTATGATGCATAGAGAGTGAGAAGGAGACGGAATGTCTTCGAGCTGGATTTGTGAGTGGTGCATCATCTCGTGGCCTGTAAGGCCTGTATCAGTCAATCCTTCAGCGATCACACGGCCGGCGTGCTGCTCTAATGTTCCATTAGCAAACCAGGATCATGCGGGTCTCAGGGGACCATAGCAACTACTGGTTACCATGGCAACCACGAATCGATCTGGCGACATCACGTGGGTGCCAAACTTCGGTGCTGTGGGACAAAGAGACTCGTCTGAACCTAAACGCCACGCCGCGTCACGGAGCGCTCTGAAGCCTGCAGACAACGTGAACGCCAAGCTGCGACAGAGCCTGCTGATGCCTGTCCCTTGTGCGACGGAGACGTTCTCCTGGTAATTAAACGGCCTTCAGCTACGGACGCTTGTGGACGTACGGCTAGACGTCCGCTCACGGACACCTGGCCGAACAAACAGAAGTGTGAGTAGGTCAGTAGGTCGTGAAACAGGCCTGTGTGTGTGTCGCAGCTCGGGCGAATTGAAATAAAAGTGAGGGTAAAGACAAACTGAGCGAGACAAACACGCTGTCCGCAGGAAAAACGAGAAGTGCTTTGCATGCTGATTTGCATAACTCAGTCGGCGAACCGGCTACTAATAACAACAGCTGGCGTTTAAACGGCTGTTTCGAACAACATCCTCATTGTTAACAGAAAAAAAAAAAAAAAAAAACTGAACAGACCTGATTGTAAAAGTGAACAAGCAGATTTTAACAGCGATACCATCAACACTACTTCCACTGCTAATTGATACAAATTTTTTATGTATACCATGCTCAAAAGTATGTGCACCCCTGGCTATATTGTTCGTCTAGACGGGCGATTTAAAAAGCGCATCTAAATGGTGTCGTCAGCTGTTCACAAACTTTCAGCCATATCGTGTACCTTCACTATGTTTGGACCTGGTGCAGTACAAGCATGGTAGGCCGCGGTTATACCGATCATCCTGCATACATTGTCATAGGAGACGCCGGGCATGATGCTGGTTACACTCCGGACAGGGTACACTCACATTGTGTGCAATTTGGAAACGCCACTCACCCTAATCTTCATGTCTTTGGACTGTGGGAGGAAACCGGAGTACCTGGAGGAAACCCACCAAGCATGGGGAGAATGTCATGTGACATCTTTCAAAATGTGGACCCTGGTTTGTGTTATACCCCCATAATGTCCCATAAAGGAGAAATGTCTCTGAGCTCTAAGGGGTTAACGTGACATCACCGTTATATACAGTACAGATATTTAAATTCCGTTCATATACACCTCGATGAAAGTGCCTCCCTTTCTGATTTTGTCCTGCTCTCCGAAAAAACGCGCCGTGGAAAACCCTGCGCACGTTTCACTCCCGTAAGTATGAGCGTGATGTACCCGAAATGTCACGGAATCCTCATAAGGCATCAAGCTGAGCTTTGTGGTCTAACATACAGTAAGAGCTGCATAGTTTTTGTCTTATTAACATCAAGATAAAGGAGAGAAGGAAAAAAAAAAAACACTCGACTGTTTAAAGCTGCTATTACGTAAGTGATAATTATGTAGTAATTATGGCGCTTTTACGACAATAAATGTAACTATAAATGGATAAGATGTAACGTGACATGCGCGAAGAGAAAATGTCACTGTGGACAAAATCCCGGGTGGTGCTGTAACCTCTCGCAGCCGGAGGTCTAGAGAGAGCTGATTGGCCGAGCTCTCTCAGAGGGGAGGGACGAGAGGTACATAGTGCTCCGACATTAATCACGGCTCTACAGCCAGTCAGGGGCGTCTGGGAGCTCGCGCAGCGGAGGGAGCGGATAGCGCTGTCCTCCGAGTGTGTTACGCCGCCCCCAACGGTGCGCGAGCGAGCAGTTCGAAAAGATGCGGTCGGCTGGCGTCACGTGGTTCGGAGGAAACACCTGATAGTCTTCGGCCCTCCCGGCTGATTCGTAGTAGTAGCCTTAATGTGGGAGCCCCCTAGTGACGGGGAGGAATTGGACATGACTAAATTAGGGAGAAAATCGGGGAAAAATTTTAACTTTTTAATTATTTCTACAAACTTTTTTTCCCGTCAACGACGCGTACTGTATTAACGCTAGTACGTAATTAAAGCTGTTTTTTCTTCTTTCTTTTTTTTTTATGTAACACTGGTTATTACCAAAACCAACATATTTGCTTATTGAAGGTCAATGTTCCTGCAAGTTCCCGTAACTGTAACACCATGTGTTCGCGTGTTGACAGAAGCGGTGGCGACTTTTCCTCAGATCTTATCTGTGTATTTCTGAAATAAGCCTTGGCGTTGGCGCGACTGAGAGACACACAGTGTCACCACACCATTTAAAGTGTCAAACGATATGAGCACGCTGTCTGGGAAAAGCAGCTAAGAGCAACATGTTCTGTACTTGTGACACCTCACACACACACACACACACACACACACACACACACACACACTCACACACACACACACACTGAGCAACGCATCTGTGTGTAAGACAACACAGCGGTTTGAACTTTACTACAAATAACACTGAGGATGTCCGGGAGGAAATACGTTCACCTGACGTTAAATAGGCTCAGACCCGGATTTAGACGCTTTAGACGTTGAAGATAAAAAGCAGCAATAAAGTGCTGTGATTTTGTAACTAGTCTAGAACTCACTGTACAGTAGACAGAGTTGCCACAGCACATGCCCGGTGCGACTACCATGACGTCAGAAAGCAGAAGCACCGTCAACGGACATTTGGCTACGACATACTGTACGGTATTTCCGTTGATAATTTCAGTATGTTCGAGGTGTGTGAAATAAAATAGCAGCAGGATCACCTGATTGCCTACTGGATTACTTGATGTCTTTGTCGCACAGCCTAAAGTTCACACTGTAAACCCGAATAAGTTGGCAAAACTCAAAAAACTTGAGGTCACACCAAATTTTTTAAAGTAATGATGTTTCCGATTTTAAGTAAACAGAACTATCAGTTTTTGAGTTTGTTGCACATATTCATATGTTTCGTTCTTTACTTGCATTATCGAGTCGCCTACAGTAACTCATACTATTTAATAGCAATTATAATTTTTTGTTGTTGTTGCAAATCAAATAAATTGTTGTTGGTCTTTCAGCGATGGGTCGCCACAGCAGACGATCCGGTCCGCACACAAGCTCGGCGCGGGTTTTACACCAGATGTCCTTCCTGACGCAACCCTCCCATTGTATCTGGGCTTGGGACGGACACTTCAACCAGTTGTTGGGAATCGAACCCGGGCCTTTCACATGGCAGACGAAACACCTCCCACTGGGCCAGCGGTGCCCTATTGACCTGAAGACGTCAGACACAAAATCACTAGTCCGAAAGATTTTAAGTTGGTGGAACTTTGAGGTGACAGTTACAGTTACTTAAGTACTTACAGTCTAAGTTTACAGTGTAACGTAGCATTCGCTAGCTTCTGTTCTAGTGATTATTTTCATTTGCAGTATCCTGTGCCGGACTTCATAACTTATTTAAAAGAGAAACAAGCGTGTAAACGTGGATGAAGCATGTAATAAGGATATTACTTGGCAGAAGTTTGGTCTGTTATCATAAAGTAGACAGTGTACAAATATGAGATTCATAACATTGGTCAGTGCTGGATATATGAGACAATGCCGTGGAACACGCTGTGCTTTGCGCTTCCTAAAACAAAGTAAAGGTAACGTTAACTAACACTGACGCTTCAAACTTCCTAATTAATAGCGAACTATCTATATGGTTCTGGGCTTGAATCCCAAATAGTGTTAAATGAAAAGCTAGTGTGCTATGTAGCTATGTAGGGTGTCCAATCCCTTATTCCATACACGAAGTAGTGCCCTTGCTCAGGGGTTAGAGAGGGATTTGGGCTTCAGTCTTGTGTTAGAAGATAGATAGCTTTGTAGCCTGTATTAGCCGTGAAACACTAGTGATGAGAAGTTCGAATCATTTTAGTGACTCGGTTCTTTGAATCTCGTTCATCAAAATGAACGAATCTTTTTTTTTTTATTCATTTCGTTCTTTTGATCAGAAATCAAATAAAACGTCACATTTTCAATAAACAGACCCCCAACAAATTTTGGCTATAGTTCCAGTAATGAAAATATCACAATCCAGCGAAGGACATATTACGATAAACAGAACGAGCCGCTCACCATCATATCTTCCACTCTCCGAGACGACTCGTTCTTCCGAGTCACACTGAAGATCCGTTCAAAAAGAACGAATCGTTCATGAACGACCCATCGCTATGCAACATTACAAGGCGATTCAGAAGAAATACGAAGCAATTACTAAGGAGACTACGTGTTGCTTGAGATGACAACGTTAGCACATGTTTTCATGACTGTGTTCTCGTGAACGTGGGTTTTGACGCTGGCACCCGGTATGTACAGTAACATTCCTTTTGCCGTCTAAAGGTCGGTCCATGGTGGATAGACATCGTGATTTCAGGTGTGAAAGGTCTCCTGTGAACTCTGCAAATGTTAGATGAACACTGAGGGTTTTACTGAGCACTTCTGCTATGGTGGACGTCCAAAAGATGGCCTCCCATTTATGCAGTCCAGGTAAAGCTGCACAGTCCTACTGTAGGTTCTGAACGTGAGATTTTCACAAACAAATTAATCCAAGCCACATCTATATGGTTCACTATTTCTTCACTTCCTCACATCTTCAGTTTGTTCCCATTTATGGTTTCATGACATTTCCATCATCTAAAACCTCTCCATACATGTATATAGAGAGAAAAACAGGTTGGAAGAAAGTAGCTGTAAGGGAATGATTTTATATGAAAGAAGTTAATTCTACTCTCTTTCTCTCTTCTGCATACATCTGATATTAACGCGTTGAATCTTCCCTGCCGCTTCCTTCCTGTCGCCTCGTGCATCTGTTCTTAAAGGTGCTGATGTTCCCAGGCTCACCTTCTCGTTCTCTCTTTATGTCTCTCTCCCTCTGTCTCCCTCTAACTCGAGCCAACACCTCCTGGTTCGTATCTGGACGAACATCTGTCCAACCTCCACTCCTTTGTTCTTCAGGATTTCACCAGGACATTTTACACTGGTTTATGTTCTCTGTAGAAACAGATGTCTATGGCACTGTCATTGCTGTTAATAAACAGAGACCTTCCTGACAGACAGCGTGTTTGTGCGTTTGTTCGTTAGTCTCTTCTGGCGCCAGAAAAGCTTATCGAAGCACAGCGGACAGACCGAGCGACTCGCTTATTCAATTACGCAACTTTAAAGCTTATACCAAGTAAAAATATGCGTCTTCAAAATAAAAAAAAAAGATGCAAATACAACAATGTGTGTGAATAATTTAACACCTGTAGGATTATAGATGATTAAAGAGGAACTGCAATATTTTACCGCTTCAAATGCAAACCTATATAAATAAGTAAATAAATAAATAATAATAATAATAATAATAATAATAATAATTATTTATTATTATTATTATCACAATAACGCAAATTTGGAGTCATCATGTAATGTGACACAAAAAAATTGTGATACGTAATTTAATTGATTTTTTCCGATCTCTAAGGAGACACCATCAATATTCTACAACTCGGCCCTGATGGGACATCACAGTTTTACTAAGGTGCATCAAAAATGTAGTGATAATATAATAAAGCCATAAGCCTAAGGTGGAGGGACATTACATTTTTTAAAAACCTGTCATTTTAATGCAACTGTCATGGAGGAGCTTGACTACAGTCCCATCAGTTCTTCAGTTTTTTTTTTGTTTGTTTGTTTGGTTTTGTTAAAGAGCAGTTCCGTTCTGCAGTGTGTTGCTGCACTAGCATTTGTTGCTGTCCTTTGTTAGCACTAATTTCAGGTTCTTAGCTCACGTTCACGTTTCACATCATGAAATTGTTTGTTTTGTTTCTTTGACGCCTGGTAACAGAGAGTCTTGTGCCGCCCAACCAGAACATCTCTGTTATAAATGTATTAAATCGTTACAATCGAAACATGAGTCAGCACAAAATAATCGTAGCTCATAGCATTCGCTCATAGCGTCACGTTCCTGACTGAAATGTCCTGCTGAAACATCTGAGCGGAACGACATCATACACGCTGGTCACCTCAGGTTTCTGAGAAGTGTTTGATTTTTTCGAAGAATTTAAAATAAATAAATAAATAAACAAACAAACCTACATCAAAGTCATGTGAGAGGTATTTGGCCAGGAAAGACGCCACAGAACTGTAACAGAACAGCTCATCCAGATCAAAAGGTCCGAGGTGAAGAGGTGCTCCGTGAACTGCTGCTCCCGAAATTTGGGAGTAAAAAGTGACCCTGCAAGGATATCATGAGTTTTCTAAGCCTTTGTTATATTTCAGTTTCAAGCAAAGATTTATAATACACGGCAACACTCGGACGGTTTAATATATTATTAGTTAAGTGGAAAAAAAAACTTACTGTTACTGTATATTCCTTCTCACACACACACACTCACACACACACACACACACACACACACACACACACACACACACACACACACACACACATATACCGCGTACATCCGGAGGATTTTAAGCTACAAAATGGTCATTATATGGAGCGTCAGAGCCAGTTACAGTTGCAGTTCGTCAGGTTTCCAAGTCAAAATCCTAAATATTTATTATTTAAATAAATATTTACTAAATATCCTAAATGAGTTCTGCCATTTTTTAAATGCGGCCTGCAATATACAATAAAGCTGTACAGTTGGCAAGTGTGTACATTGAAGATATCTGCAAAAGAATTATTAGGGGCGGCATATGATGAGTAATAAAACACATCAAGATGGTTTTTGAAGTTTGTTTGTCTCTCTGTTTGTTCACGCATCACGTAAGAAGTACGAAGGAATTTTAATAGGGCTTTCACAGGTGCATTTGGCCAAGATTGAGGTAAAATATACAGTAGGCTTCGCTCCATCGCAATCTGCCCACAGGAATTGAAATTGAAATTTAAATGGAAAAAGCCTTTATTTTATAAAAAAAAAACAGACCTTGGAAAAATCAGTAGTTCATCTCAAAATTCAACAGATGGCGCATGTTTTAGTACGGGCTTATGAGTGTGCAATTGAAATCTACTTAATAAACGTGATCTCACACCTTCATTCTGTGCCCTTCACGGTAACGCGTAAAAAACAGACGGTGTTCGACATTTTTGTAGAAGTGCAATTACATCTCATGTATTCCAAAGTCGCGGGCACATCTAGTACAGATGAACAAATATTTTACTGGTAATGGCGACAGGCTACTGTGACTGGTGGTTTCTCTAACAACCTCAGCAGCAACCTCGTTTCCCATCTCGTCTGTTCCAACCGCTTAACATCTCAGCATTCAGCGGTGAAATATTCTGCGCCTGTTTCTAACTGGTTCATGACTAACGTTAGATGTTGGATGCACCATAGGTCACTGTGTGGTTTAACAAACACAAAACAGTCCTCTGAAACTGCTTAGGTTAGGCAGAGACTGGACTGAAAACGAGAGAAGCAAAGGTCCTTCAGGAAGCCTGGAGAACTGTTCCTAACTGTTTCCTAGTAAGACTGCATTAAAAGTACAAGAAGGTTCGGCTCTTGACGTGAAGAATTGCGGGGGGGCCAAAACTTTTGCACAGTACTTTATAAATAGCGTTTGATAATACATTTTAATTTTATAAAATTTTGTTGCATTTTTGCTTTATAATGCGCCAACCTTTGACATACTGTATTTACACAGATTTGTGTTTTCTTTTGTTTCTTTGTTCTTTTCCGTATTTAGCGCAATAATACACCGGGTTATGATGGTATATTTGAGTTTTTGTATTCTGAGAACAGAAACAGGAAACATAGAAGCATTTCCTATTTTCATAACTCGGATGTGACCCCTGCACGAACAGCTGTCACCTGCACACGTCAACCAACCACATCAACCAACTACGTCAGCGTCTGGTCCTTTACTCGTTTCACAAGCAAATCAAGACGTATGCACTGAGTATCTCCTTAAAAAAAAAAAAGAAAATTAAATAAAGATCACTATGAATTTGTAGACCAAGAAAAAGTTCTACATTACGTATTACTACTTACAGGATGAAGTTTTTGTTTCAGGCTCATGGGGGCATTTCTGACAGCAGCGCTGCGAGACCAGACTGAAATGGCAACAGCAGCACGACCTCGCTCTGACACTCTCTCACGAAAACTCAAACACCCTCTCACGTGTGTACTGCATGTGCACTCGCAAGTCAAAGTGAAGAGTTCACAAAGAACAACAGGAGAAGAGTTACTCCGCCCGCCATACCCTCAGCACGGGAAGACTTGATGTAGAACACACCTGCGCGTCCGTTAACGGAAGCCTTTTATGTACGCACGCATGCACACCCACGTCGAACGGAATAACTCAGCAGTGCACTTCTGCAGTTTGTTTCCTTTGCATGTTAGACTGTATATAAAACTGAGCTGTCACCGGAAAAATAAGCCTCAGATGGCATCAACCCATCCTGTCACTGATTATTTTCCTGTGGCTTAGTGGTTAGCGCGGTCGCCTTGTACCTCCAGAGTTTGATTCCCACTTCAGGGTCAGTGTGCATGGAGTTTGCATGTTCTCCCCATGCTTGGGGTCCTCTGCTTTCCTTAGATTAGTTTAACTGGTGTTCCCAAATTGCCCTTAGTGTGTATTTGTGTGTGCCCTGTGATGGGTTGGCACCCTGTCCAGGGTGTACCCTGCCTCGTGCCCAAAGTCTCCAGGCCCTCTGTGACACAAGCTGTATAGACAATGAGTGACAGATGAGTGAGTGTGTATTTGTGTGTAGCCAATGATGGGTTAGCACCCTGCCTCATGCCCAAAGTCTCCTGAGGTGACTCTGTGACCCTGTATAGGATAAGTGATAGTGAAGATGAATGAAAAGATGAATATATCTCAGAAAGGTGCAGCCCTGCACCCAAGCATATTATTCAGTTGATATCTATCTATCTATCTATCTATCTATCTATCTATCTATCTATCTATCTATCTATCTATCTATCTATCTATTCATACAGTTTATAAACCAGCCTCATAATTAATATATATATATATATATATATATATATATATATATAATGTATTGACAAAAATGTATGTTTGATTTAATATAACCTTGACATACAGTACACATCACCAACTTGCACTGAAAACCCAGCTCTTCCTGAGCAGATAACTGAGCTACACACACACACACACACGCAACACAGACGGATCAATGACAGCAGGCATCAATGGCGTTTTTTTTTCACACCATGCCGAATCGAAGTCCAATTATCAAACAATGAATTACGTCCATCAGCGGCAGGACATCTCACACACACACACACACACACACAAACACACACACACACACACACACACACACACACACACACACACACACACACACACACACACACACAACCACACAAACATTCATCTTTCCTGAGCTCACCTGCATATCTTGTATCCATCATAAAGAGAGTGGAACACAAGACTGACTTTTCTGCAGATTTGATGGTGAACTTTTTAGGATCGTGAAAAATAAAGTAATCTGTACTTGTATTTCTTTATATGTGGCTTATATGAATATGATAACAGTTCCAGGAACAGTTCAAAGCTATTAGCACACAAAAAGAATCCTTCTTTGATATTCTTATTAGTAATTTGTAACATTAAAGAAATGAAAAAAAGAGGACAGTGTGAGTTTCTGTCACAGCCGTGTATTTCTGACGCTGCATTGCCACATGCAGTGATTCATGTCTAGGCATTTACAGGTCATCGCGAACGTGCAGGAAAAAAAGTGGCCCTGGTGCTCTGCATAATTTATATTCACGGGTGAAATTGGGACGTTAAGGAGCGCATGGTCTATTTATAGCAGGAGTAGTTCGGACCGAACTCACTGGATTCATTTCTGGAATCGGAAATATATTTCGGATGTCAGAACGATGTTTAATGCTAAACTGGTAAACATCCATAGTGGCACAGTGGCAGGTGGGGCAGAACCTAACCAGTTATAATTCTATACATTTTAAATTTTCAAACACTCTTTCAATCTTAAACGCTCTACAATTTTAAAGATTGTTGAATCTGACAAATATAACTGTATATAACTAAAATGTTCCATTGATTTGCTCATTTCATCATTCTTTTTTTTCATTTCACTACTTTTGCCCATAATCAATTCAGCCATCCACAATTTACCTGAACAATTATTCACCAACATTACAGTTACCTCATTCTCCATTCACCACTCTACCAATTACCCCATCCCCCGTTCACCACTCTACCAGAAACAGCATTACCCATTCACTAATTTACCAATCATCCCATCCCCCGTTCACCAATCTACCAGTTACCCCATTCTCCATTCACCAATCTACCAGTTACCCCATTCTCCATTCACCAATCTACCAGTTACCCCATTCTCCATTCACCAATCTACCAGTTACCCCATTCTTCATTCACCAATCTACCAGTTACCCCATTCTCCATTCACCAATCTACCAGTTACCCCATTCTTTATTCACCACTCTACCAGATATCCCATTACCCATTCACTAATTTACCAATCATCCCATCCCCCGTTCACCACTCTACCAATTACCCCATCCCCCGTTCACCACTCTACCAGAAACAGCATTACCCATTCACTAATTTACCAATCATTCCATCCCCCGTTCACCAATCTACCAGTTACGCCAATCTCCATTCACCAATCTACCAGTTACGCCAATCTCCATTCACCAATCTACCAGTTACTTCATTCTCCATTCACCACTCTACCAATTACCCCATTCTTTATTCACCACTCTACCAGATATCCCATTACCCATTCACTAATTTACCAATCATCCCATCCCCCGTTCACCACTCTACCAATTACCCCATCCCCCGTTCACCACTCTACCAGAAACAGCATTACCCATTCACTAATTTACCAATCATTCCATCCCCCGTTCACCAATCTACCAGTTACGCCAATCTCCATTCACCAATCTACCAGTTACGCCAATCTCCATTCACCAATCTACCAGTTACGCCAATCTGCATTCACCAATCTACCAGTTACCCCATTCTCCATTCACCAATATACCAGTTACGCCATTCTCCATTCATCAATCTACCAATTACCCCATCCCCCGTTCACCACTCTACCAGAAACAGCATTACCCATTCACTAATTTACCAATCATTCCATCCCCAGTTCACCAATCTACCAGTTACACCAATCTCCATTCACCAATCTACCAGTTACGCCAATCTCCATTCACCAATCTACCAGTTACGCCAATCTGCATTCACCAATCTACCAGTTACCCCATTCTCCATTCACCAATCTACCAGTTACCCCATTCTCCATTCACCAATCTACCAGTTACCCCATTCTTTATTCACCACTCTACCAGATATCCCATTACACATTCACTAATTTACCAATCATCCCATCCCCCGTTCACCACTCTACCAATTACCCCATCCCCCGTTCACCACTCTACCAGAAACAGCATTACCCATTCACTAATTTACCAATCATTCCATCCCCCGTTCACCAATCTACCAGTTACGCCAATCTCCATTCACCAATCTACCAGTTACGCCAATCTCCATTCACCAATCTACCAGTTACTTCATTCTCCATTCACCACTCTACCAATTACCCCATTCTTTATTCACCACTCTACCAGATATCCCATTACCCATTCACTAATTTACCAATCATCCCATCCCCCGTTCACCACTCTACCAATTACCCCATCCCCCGTTCACCACTCTACCAGAAACAGCATTACCCATTCACTAATTTACCAATCATTCCATCCCCCGTTCACCAATCTACCAGTTACGCCAATCTCCATTCACCAATCTACCAGTTACGCCAATCTCCATTCACCAATCTACCAGTTACGCCAATCTGCATTCACCAATCTACCAGTTACCCCATTCTCCATTCACCAATATACCAGTTACGCCATTCTCCATTCATCAATCTACCAATTACCCCATCCCCCGTTCACCACTCTACCAGAAACAGCATTACCCATTCACTAATTTACCAATCATTCCATCCCCCGTTCACCAATCTACCAGTTACACCAATCTCCATTCACCAATCTACCAGTTACGCCAATCTCCATTCACCAATCTACCAGTTACGCCAATCTGCATTCACCAATCTACCAGTTACCCCATTCTCCATTCACCAATCTACCAGTTACCCCATTCTCCATTCACCAATCTACCAGTTACCCCATTCTTCATTCACCACTCTACCAGATATCCCATTACCCATTCACTAATTTACCAATCATCCCATCCCCCTGTTCACCAATCTACCAGAAACAGCATTACCCATTCACTAATTTACCAATCATCCCATCCCCCTGTTCACCAATCTACCAGAAACAGCATTACCCATTCACTAATTTACCAATCATTCCATCCCCCGTTCACCAATCTACCAGTTACGCCAATCTCCATTCACCAATCTACCAGTTACGCCAATCTCCATTCACCAATCTACCAGTTACCTCATTCTCCATTCACCACTCTACCAATTACCCCATTCTTTATTCACCACTCTACCAGATATCCCATTACCCATTCACTAATTTACCAATCATCCCATCCCCCGTTCACCACTCTACCAATTACCCCATCCCCCATTCACCACTCTACCAGAAACAGCATTACCCATTCACTAATTTACCAATCATTCCATCCCCCGTTCACCAATCTACCAGTTACGCCAATCTCCATTCACCAATCTACCAGTTACGCCAATCTCCATTCACCAATCTACCAGTTACGCCAATCTGCATTCACCAATCAACCAGTTACCCCATTCTCCATTCACCAATCTACCAGTTACCCCATTCTCCATTCACCAATCTACCAGTTACCCCATTCTTCATTCACCACTCTACCAGATATCCCATTACCCATTCACTAATTTACCAATCATCCCATCACCAATCTACCAGATACGCCATCAAACTATCACCAATCTGTTATAAGATGGGGCAGAACCTAACCATTTATAATTTTCATTCTCACTCACTTATCATCGTCATCTATACCGCTTTATCCTGTATTCAGGGTCACGGAGGGCCTGGAGCCTATCCCAGGAGACTTATAGGGCATGAGGCAGGATACACCCTGGACAGGGTGCCAATCCATCGCAGGACACACACATTTACACACACTCACACTACGGGTAATTTGGGAACGCCAATCAGCCTAATCTGCATGTCTTTGTACTGTGGGAAGTAAACCAGAATACCCGAAGGCAACCCACCAAGCACGAGGAGAACATGCATACTCCATGCACACAGAGACGGGAATCGACCCCGGCCCCTGGAGGTGCAAGGTGACAGTGCTAACCACTCCACGACAGTGCCACCCATTTAGAATTCTATACATTTTAAATGACGCTGGAACACTCTTTCAATCTTGAAGGATCTACAATTTTAAAGATTGATAAATCTGACAAATATAACAAAAATGTTCCATTGATTTGCTCATTTCTGAACATTGTGCGCCAGCATACTCGCCTCCCAATTAAACCCAACAGAGTTATTACTGCATGTAATGGTTAAATATGGGCTCGACAACAAGCACTAACAGAGACCCTACTGCAGCAATAATCACACTGACCATGCTTTATCTACAGACGTAATGTTTAACACTGTACAACACTGTACACACACTAGGTTTAGGATTCAACAGCATTGAATGAGCTGAGGTTTGCTGGATTGATTGATTTTTCCACTGGCAGGATGACAAACTGACTCCTGTGTGCCTTCGATTGAGAGAGCCACAAATACATCCTCTTTCATTCCTTCTTCTTTCTCTGTTACACTATTTCAGCCATAACACAAAAAAGCTGGAGCAAAGCACAAAACCGTACAAATCATGAACTAATATAGCAGCAATAAGAGCACAGATGTGTCACAGTGGCCTCGTTCCCCAACACTGTGCCTGACCCAAGCAAATTTAATTTAGCGGCTATAAAATATTGACCCGTATACTCTCAACCCAATATGTACAGATCGCACTGGCAGGCCTGGCACACACACACACACACACACACACACACACACACACACACACACACACACACACGCATATATACACACACGCACGTTCAATACTGACTGCATCCATGTGCATTGCTGTTTATAGGGCACTGGCTGTTAGTGATGACGTTTGACTTACTGGGAGATAATGTTGTTGTTGACCTTTCCAGCACTCGTTTTCACAGAGGCCAAGCTTGCCACCATTTTGACCTCATTATTCATTCATACGATCCACCAACTGGCATCTGTTTTCTTCTTTAATCGTTCTAATCCACCAATTAACAGCCATTCACTAAATCCATCTACCCCATTGTCCATTCATATAATCCACCAATTCCTTTTTAATTCCTCATAGTAAATTCACGGTGACGTAGTGGTTAGCACTGTTGCCTTGCCCCTCCATGGTCTGGGTTCGATTCCCGGCTCTGTGTGCATGGTATCCTCTGTGTTTAGTGAGTATCCTCCGCATACTCCAGTTTCCTCCCACAGTCCAAAGACATGCAGATTAGGCTAATTGGCGTTCCTAAATTGCCCATAGTCTATGAATGTGTGTGTGCCCTGTGATGGATTATACCCCGCCTTGTGCCCTAAGTCTCCTGGGATAGGCTCCAGGCCCCTCGCAACCCTGAATACAGTCTAAAGTGGTATAGATGATGACTGAGTGAGTAATCAACACAGATTTACAGTTACATTTGACCAGCTATCCATTCACCAATTTACCAGTTATCCTATAATCCATTTACCAATTCAAAGGCTACCTAATCATCCATTTGCCAATCCACCAGTTACCTATTATCCTTTCACCAACCTGCCATCATCCACTCACAAATCTACCAGTGACCCATATCCTGAATCCACATATTCACCAATCCTCGAATTACTCTAACATCCATTTACCAGTTACACCATCCTCCATTCACCAATTATCCAATCAGCCAATTAATACATCATCTATTCCCTAATTACCCTACTATCTAGTCACCAATACACCAAATCAGCCCTTTCTATTACTTTATAATACCAATATATTAATTACCCAAGCGTACATTCACCTGAACATTAATTACCCTATAATTTATTCACCAGTCCCCCAGTTACCTAACATCTGTTCACCAATCAGCCATTCATCCATCAGATTTTAATCTACTCCACGACTCGTTCAATCCATCGCACGTTTACCAAATCACAGATCACATTTACAAGTCCTAATCTTAAAATATCATATCACAATACAGTACATCAAGACATCCTCACGGTTTCAGATTTTTATCCAAATATAAAGAAAACGTTATAAATATAAATATGTGGAAGGAGGAGGTGTGGTTTAGCAAGGGTCTGCATTGGGATCAAGGTGTTTAGGGACGAACTAGAGGGGTAATGACTAAGATGGCACACCTGAGCCCTGTTGGGCCATGGATATTTATGTGCTCTCTTTCCCTCTCTCCCTCTTCCCCTCCCACTCTTCTCCATCTTGCTCTCTTTGCTGTAGAAGACAACCCAAGACCACAAAGCCAAGCAGACTGAAGTGGCGCAGCTTGTACGCTATAACGTTATTTGTTTTGAAGGGTGCCAGTCAATCGCAGCCCACACAGGCACTACAGGCAAAGTCCACGGAGGAAACCCACCGAGCACGAGGAGAACATTCAAACTTCATGCACACTGACCCGAGGCCGGAATTGAACCCAGACTCAAGAGTTCCAAGGCGACAATCCTACATGTGTGTGTGTGTGTGTGTGTGTGTGTGTGTGTGTGTGTGTGTATTACCTGGGTGACCTGGGTGACCTTCTCGGAAACATTCTGCGTGCGGTCCTTAATCTTGCTAGGGGCAATAATCTCGATCTCGGTCGGTGAGGGCGGTCTGACCCGTTCTGCCCCGAACGACAGCGTGACCTGCGGGATCCGTCCAATGGCGCGATGCCGCATCAGATCCGAATCCGACGTGGAGTTCACGTTATTGGGCTTCAAGGCGTCTGTGGGTGAATATCAAAGCGGAAATGTTGCCTCGTAGATCGCATACAGTCTACTGTACATCATATACAGCAATTTCATGCATCTGAAGCTACATAACTATTATTATAAATATGCAATTTACTATTCAGACTGGGACGAAGTGATGACAATATAACACCAACAAGATAAATGACGTTAGCATATGCTTGCCTGAGATACCGCGGGTACTGTCAGTACTTTTATAACCCTGACTATAACGGCAAACCTCAATGATATTATGCACAACTTGTATCATAAAAACTTCAAGTACTGCAATCTATTTTTTTTTTTTTTTTTTTTTGCAATTTTACCCACCCACACTTCTGACACACTTAACAGACCTACTGCTCTTTGTTTCTCTGGAAACAGTGCCGTTCTGTCTACTTCTACATGTAGCATAGCAAATAGCGCACAAGCAAAAGCATATGGTATGCAGATAAATATTTAAATCATATGAGAATTCATATGAGACATACGCTTAAATATATTGACAGATGTGCCAATTTAAACCCACTGCCCTTCTCTTACTTACGCATACTCGCACACAAACATACTGTACACACACACACACACACACACACACACACACACACAGCAGCCTGTCTTCAGCAGCCTCGATTACGAAGTCTACAAGTAATCATTGGCATACAAAGGTCCTGATTGCATCACCTGCCCAGAGATCAGTAAGCCACGCTCCTTACTGTTCCATATTGTTCCTTATGGAGCAGTTCCCTCACATCGCAACACATGACTAACCTACACTATGGATAGTCACTCAAAATGCAAAACCATCACCAAGTGATTGCGCTGCATGTTGCACATGCAGAAAAACAATTCCCGCTTCTCTGCGGTAATGAGATTTCCGTTGTTCCCTGTGATGTAGCGACGATCAGACGGCATCGGAGCTGGTGAGAAACCCCTAATCAGCCGTAATGAATGCCTTTCATCCCAGACTGCTTTGTAGAGCCGCAGGAGTCTGGGAGGTCAACGCTGTATCATGGTTCTCCCTGATCACCCTGCCTTCGGGTATTGTCGGAAATACTGTACCGTAGTTATGACATGAAAGCGTTGGCGTTTTTTTTCCGAGACATCTTCGTTACTACTCATAAGGTCATGTTCCTTTAAAAACCAGTCGGTATAATTTGTCCTTCTAAAAGTGTGCTGCGCCATTGGGTTGGCCTTAGAGAAAGGCGTAATATAAATCTTATTCTATAAAGTTATTGGTAATACGCACTCACCCACTAACTCATCATCTATATCGCTTAATCATATATTCACCCAGGTCACCGTGGGGCCTGGAGCCTATCCCAGGAGACTTAGGGCACAAGGCGGGGTACACCCTGGACAGGGTGCCAATCCATCGCAGGACACACACACATACGCACACTCACACACTCATTCACACACACTACGGCCAATTTGGGAACGCCAAATAACCTAATCGGCATGTCTTTGGACTGTGGGAGGAAACCGGAGGACCCGGAGGAAACCCACCAAGCACGGGGAGAGCATGCAAACTCCATGCACACAGAGACCGGAATCGAACCCGGATCCTGGAGGTGCAAGGTGACAGCGCTAACCACTGCACCACCAATGCCGCCTTTATTGGGAATAATAATCCTAAAATTGAAAACTTTAATTTTAGTAATTCTGGGAAAAAGAAAAAAATTGCCAAATGTTACTGATGGTAATAGATCAAGGAGCGTTGCTGCCGCATAGCTCCAGGGCCCCTAGTTCGATCCTAAGTTCATTTCTCCACATCCATGCCTATATATATATATATATATATATATATATATATATATATAGTCTATATATCTATTCATCCATCTAGGAACCTCTGTAGTCAAACTAGGGACCGTCTAGACCAGGGGTAGGTAAGTTCAGATTTCAGATCAAAAACTCACTGGCCTCTGGCCTTAATTCTTGCTTGCTTAGATGCGATTGATTAGGGTTGGATCTGGAGAACCTCTCTTGGACTGAACTTGCCTATCCCTGACCTAGGCCAATGGACATTTACATTTATAACTGTGGTAGGACCCCGGGTCAACATTAACACATTAGCACGTCTTTGGACTGTGGGAGGGGAAACAGTAGCGCAGGGGGAATATGTGAACTCCACAGACCCCAAGGTGGGAATCGAATCCAGACCCTTGAGGTGCAAGACTACAGAGCTAACCATAAAACTGCTGTGCCACCTCTACATACAGTATACCAGGGACTCCTGATTCCCTCGAGGTATGAAAGTGTGTGGGTGAACTGCCATTCTGCCGCATCCCTTGCGTATTCCTGCCCCAAATCCACTAGGTAGTCTCTGAACCCACTCTAAGCGAGACGAGTGAATCAATTACTACTAGCTCCTTGCCTTGCCAACGTAATTTTCTTTGGGGCTAGTCCATGTGCAGGGCATGCCAGTGTGAACTCTGGTTCTCGGAAGTGTTTCCTTACTCCAACACAGACAGCATTTCAGTTTCGTCCTGATCTGATCAGGCACAGCAAGCCTGTGAATAACACGAACCAAAGCTGCATATGTAACAGCATATAAAAAAATTCCAACTGACCGCTGCATTGGTCCCTGATGGCGTCGATGTCGTGCAGTGATGAGGCGCGCCGCAGGCTGTGCACGCTCTCCCTGGAGTGTGTGCGCGAGTGTGTGTGGGGGACCTGGGAAACACCGGGCTCCAGGGTGGCGGATGGCAAGGTGAACGAGTGCTCCTGATGGATCAAAGCTTGCGTTTCACACTGCAAGGAGCTCTCTTGACATGGCGTAGGGAAACTCTTCAGCGGCACATCCTTATCAGGAGGCTAGAGAGGAGACAGAGAGAGATTAATTAATTGATTGATTGATTGATTGAGTTCATTAATAAAGTTTGTAATATGTGAGTATATAATAGAGCTATAAAAGAACTGCGCATCTACCTGGAGATAGTCCACAACGACGCCTTCAAACTGATCCTTGGGATAAGCAGGTTGCCGTGTGACTCGTAAAGACGGCATTCTCAGCCTCAGCTTACGTTTCTGAGCTGCACAATAGACACAGCACATGGTGCCAGGTTTAACTTGCCCAGAAGCTAATTTTTTTTAATCTTCTTTTTAAAAATTCTCTGAGCATAACACATTCGACAAAGAACTTTCAATCTTTTAATAAAGGCCTTTAAATAGAACAATCTGATTGTCCAGAAGAGAACGGAGGTTTAAGATGTTGCTCAAATCATTCTTTTATCATTTAACATCAATCATTAAAAAAAAAAAAAAAAAGACTTCCTACAGTCGTCTTAATCAGTTCCTTTATCAGGAATCTGTTTCACTTTTGTTCTTAATTGATAACCGGGTTATGTTTGTGACTTACATAAACCGGTTATGCCTGCTTTTGATTTTATTCCTTTAGTCATGCAGTCAGTCAGGACAGCTTGTTTTCTTAAGGCCGCACTACGATAACTCGATAAGACGTGTGCGAACCCAGTTCTGTTTCCCAAACACCATCGCAGAGTCGCTCTACATGAACCAGGCGCTTTTGGTTTTACATACACCCGCCTATCAGACATGAAAACACAAAACATGTAGGTTCTTGTGTCACCGGGGGAATCTCTGGCCCCTCAGGCCATGACTCAGCAACACCTCTGGGACATTTTTGTCCAGCTTATTTCATGGCCACTCGATTGAGATCGGGAATGTGGAGGTTGGATCGACAACCTTAAAGTCTTCGCAAAGTAACCCGAGGCCATGATGCACTGAGTGTTCTGATACCTTTCTTTCATGCCTTTCCAGCAATTTGTTCCACGTCGGCTTTTCTTTGGGATCGGCTCAGATGGGCGTCGATGGGCCTGGGTGCGCATGACGCTGTCACCAGTATACAATTGGTAACAAATGTTATTCAATTCACTTGATGGTGGTGTTAGTTTTGTGGCTGATGGGTGTATAATTAAGTGTGGGTTCAGGTTCAAAGTCTCAACAAATTCACACTCACTCACGCACTCATCGCCTATACCGCTTCATCCAGTGTACAGGGTCGTGGGGGGCCTGGGATCTACCCCGGGAAACTTAGGGCATGAAGCGGGGTGTCATCCTGGACAGGGTGTCAATCTATTGCAGGGTACACACACATTCTCACTCACGCAGTATGTAAACCCACCAAGCACAGGGAGAACCAGCAAACCCCATGAGCATACAGACCCCATGGAGGGAATCGAACCCGGAACATGGAGGTGCAAGGTAACGAGGCTTACCAACCTTCAGCCAATTCACTTTCTCAAACACTCAAAGTCTATAACGCTTCCTGTACAGGATCGCGAGGGGCCTGGAGTCTATCCCAGGAGACTTGGGGAACAACGCGGGGTACAGCGTGGACAGGGTGCCAATCCATTGCAGGGCACACTCATTCATATAGTATGGGAAATACAGACCCCTTGGAGGGAATCGAACCAGGATACAGCGCCCCTGGAGGGGATAGAATTAAGTGGCAGCTTTGACCCGAACCTGCAACCTTCCAATCAGTAATCCAGACCTTTATCCATTTGAGCCACCAGTTTTCTGGCTGGGCGTAGAGTGATACAGCATGATACAGCATCCCTGGAGCAGACAGAGCAGCGGCAGCCTGGTGGAGTAGGGTTTGAACCGCCCAGCTCCCAATCAGTAACACGGAGCCTTACACCACTGAGCTACCACTACTCATGGAGCACACGCTTTTAATGCGACTTAAACCCCTGGTCCACTGGTTTCCACAGAGACAAACGAGAACCCGTTTACAAAGCAAATTTCACACCTCACTCTATCACACATTCTTTCGAGCCACTCCTACAGCTCGACTAAACCTACCCCCTCCAATCATGACACAACGAAGACAGGATTTAGACCAGACAAGACTGCAGGATGCCTTCAGGACGACGATGTCTGTAAAATGCTAACACTCCATCCGTCCTCGTAAAGTCCTCATACGGATCATTTTGAAGGTGCTGTAAAACGAAGCCTAGTCCGTATGATTGCTTACGTTGTTTAGTCACATTTTTATTGATTCCCATCCACTGTATGCTGAGAAACATTCTGATTGTAAACCAGACACTGAGCCGATACGGATATCGACGTGCCAGCTTGGGAACTACGGCAGGTTTAGCGCAGGTGCATGCACACCATTATTAATTTGGCAAAATCGACAGGCAATAGATCATGCTTTAAATGATCCATATGCTTCCGGTCATTTCCATCAACTGCTAGAAACACTTTCATCAGAATTTGTCGTTTATTCCATTAGCACTAAACAGGTGAAGTTTTCCTTTTAGTCTTTTACGTAATGCTAGTTGTCGCTCCTACTGTATATCGGTATACTTTTTGTTATTTCGCCTAATTGCGCAGACATTCCTCGAGTGCTGCGTTCACACACAACAGCACTGAATCACTGTATATAGTGTATAGGTGTGTGTGTGTGTGTGTGTCTGCATATCGTGCACTGCTTTAAATATGTAAATCTCATTAAAATAGTAGTTAAATCATTAGCGAAATTAAAATCGTTCATGGTGATCAAAGAGGAAACGACATTCTTGTCAAACAAAAAATGTTTAAAAAAAATAAACAAAAAAACTACAAATGTAACTTTATTTGGTGTAAACAGAGGCTTTTAATCATGAGCACATTAGATTCATTTTGAGAGCCAGACTGATATCATCTCTCTCTCTCTCTCTCTCTCTAATATCGCTATGGCAACGTCGGTTTTTGATCCTGTCAGACTTCAAACTAAATTCAGAATCCTTCAACTGTAACTAATCTTTCAGTGCCATTTTATGACGCTTAATTAATGGCACTTAGTAAAGAATGACACCTATCCGTGACCCGCAGTAGATACTGATTCAAAAAAGTTTGTTAAGATGCAGACGGAGATTGAAACCTCAATACATGCACCACACAAAGTCGTGCATAAACATGCACACACACCTTTTTTCAAATATTTCCTTGAGTTAAACATAACCTGATGTAATCCGTGCACTACATTTCATATACTTATTTTGTGAGAAATTTGCCACACACACACACACACACACACACACACACACACACAAACACAAACCTAACCTGAAATACTGAAGCACTTATATCCAGGATCTTAAACGGCTTACTCATGATAGAATAAACAAAACACACACACACACACACACACACACACCTGAGCGTATCCAGCCCTGGGTGACTCGCTGCCTGAAGCCCGTTTTTGACGCAGGATCAAGCAGTTCCTCGAAGTTCAAGATGAACATGATGACCCCGCCTTCTTCGTTCTTCACCGGAATCACGTCTATCAAACATGACCGACATGTCCCTGAGAGAGAGAGAGACAGAGAGAGGGAGTGAGCGATAGAGAGTGATTAGTAAGCCATTGGCTTTGATGCAGAGCTCTGACAGGCGCTACATCTCATCCGGAGATGAGAGGCTCATGATCTCATCTCATCAGAACCTCCACATAATGAAAAAAGAAAGTCTAAAAATAAGTAAAGAAATTAAAAAATAAAAAATTTTCAGAGATGTATAATTGATGATCCGGTTCCTGATGTTTTCTGTTTGAAAAGGAGGAGTTTATTTAACAGTTATGGAAGGGCTCTCCGGCGTCTCTGCTATAAACAGGCCTCAGGAGGACAGAGGAACTTTACACTTTCCAGGGTCTCCGTAACATGACACGTTAAGAGCAGCGAGAGAAATAAACCTGGAGCTGGAGAAAGGGATGTTTACAGCCTCTGTAATATAAGTAACGTCTGACTTGCCTCAGAGACGTCGCGTAACATGAAGTGTAAATAAACGTGATTCAAGGTATTTAAATGTGATGCTCTTTAATAAATGAAAAATGGCCATGTGGACGAGGAAAGCAATAAAGCACGTACAGCATTACATATCATTCCTTACATAATGTCCTCTACAGCGGATCGGCGGTGGTTAGCTTAGTGGTCAGCACAGCCGCCTCGCACCGTCACTGTTTGGGAACGCTTCCCGCTTCGGATCTGTGTGTGTGTGTGTGTGTGTGTGTGGAGTTTGCTTTTTTTCGTCCGGGGACTCCGGTTTCCGATTCCGACTCCGATTTGGCTAATTGATGTTCCTAAATTGCCTGTAATGTGTGACTTTGTTGACTAAAAAATGTCTACCACGGTTGTACAAATGGGAATAAATACAATGGTCACCATTGGCCTTCACAGTCCCTAGTTGAGCTACAGAGGTTTCGAGATGGATGGATGGAACATAATGCAATGCACTTTTCGTCAAGTTGAGGACGGATTCCTTCTCAACTATCCGTTCCGTGTATCAAACAGACTGGCGTTCGTACACAGCCGGGAAACGAACAAAGTGGCGCAAACCGCTCAACACAACCCTCAGCAACAGGAGACCTTTGTGTTCCATGATGTTTTCTTTAGACATTGGGGCAGTGGTGGCTCAGAGGGCTAAGGCGCTGAGTTACTGATCAGAAGGTTGGCCGTTCGATTCCTAGCTCAGCCAGGTTGCCATTGTTGGGCCCTTGAGCAAGGCCCTTAATCCTATTGGCTCCAGGGCTGACCATGCGCTCTGACCACAGTTACGCTGGGATATGCTTCCTCCAGGTACTCCAGTTTCCTCCCACGCTACAAATACATCCAGATTAGGCTGATTTGTGTTCCTGGAGCCCCCCCCCCCCCCCCCACGACCCTGTATACAGGACAAAGCGGTATAGACGATGCGTGAGTGAGTGATTCGGGTAGCTCAGTTGTTACTGTCATTGACTTGACATACAATGTGGTGTGGTTTATTCTTTTGTTCAACAATTCTCCTCCTGGCCTCCGAGTGGCGCAGTGGTTAAAGCGCTCGCCCTATCATCCGGAGATCGCTAGTTCGAATCCCGGGTGGTGCTGTAACCTCTCGCAGCCGGAGGTCTAGAGAGAGCTGATTGGCCGAGCTCTCTCAGAGGGGAGGGATGAGAGGTACTTAGTGCTCCGATATTAATCACGGCTCTACAGCCAGTCAGGGGCGTCTGTGAGCTCGCGCAGCGGAGGGAGCGGATAGCGCTGTCCTCCGAGTGTGTTACGCCGCCCCCAACGGTGCGCGAGCGAGCAGTTCGAAAAGATGCGGTCGGCTGGCGTCACGTGGCTCGGAGGAAACACGTGATAGTCTTCGGCCCTCCCGGCTGAGTGGTAGTAGTAGCCTTAATGTGGGCGCCCCCTAGTGACGGGGAGGAATTGGACAAATCGGGGAAAAATCCACAAAAAAAATAAAATAAATAAAAATAAAAAAACAATTCTCCTCCTGTACTACAGGCTCCTCCTTTGAAGTTTGGTGACGTTCAGGTATACAGTGTGGCGTCTATTTCAGATAAATATTTAAACCACAGAAAGCTGCAAACGTGTGAGCATGCTCAGAAACGTCACCACGGACAAATAAAACGCTAGTACCCAAACACACACACACACACACACACACTTGGCCAGTTAGCACAGCGTGTCACAACGTGAGAAGTTTCACGTCGTGTCCTGTATCGTTGGCCGGCCTCGTGAGCCAGACGTCTAGCTTTCCTCTAGAGAGTCTGGGACTTCTCATAGGAAGAGTCTGTTTGACATTGCGAGCGGCCCGCCACGCTTCCTCGCCACTGTTTCAAACAAAACTCTAATAACTTTTAAAGACGTGAGGTTTCTTTAATCCGCTCGTCCTGCTCTGAGAACCTTGCTGCGTTTCAGTGGTTTGGATTTTTGGCGAAAAACGCTGTTTGGAAAGAGGGGAAGAAACCTGAAGCTTGTGGCTGGAAAAGTGTGAAGAAATAATAATAATAATAATAATAATAATAATATGACAATATCAGGTTCTGTTCATATTTCTGTTCTGGAATAAAGAAAAAACACTTTTTTGCTTGTTTCTCTTCTGCTTTTTTCGATTTTCTAAAAACTTTTTTTCTTAATCAATCAATCGATCAAACACGCTTTGGCGTGAAAAGGTCCTAAAGCGTGACATGTGAGCTGCGCAGACACACATATATATATATATATATATATATACGGAACATTTCGTCTACTTTCCATGAAAAAGAGCATAACCTGTCACATTTTCACGAGAAACCTGGTTTAACTCAGTGGGAGGAATGTACGCTGAGTCTGAGACTGCGCGAGAGACTGAGATGGAAAAAAGAAGCAGCGATGTGACAGAGAGAGAGAGAGAGAGAGACAAATGGATCGAAAAAGGAAGAATGGCGGGAGGCGGGGTGGACTGTTTTGGCGATAAAAAGTGAGAAAAATAGAAAGATGGACAGATTATTGCTTAAAATATCAAACTGGAAGTGTATGAGAGGGGAATGGAGATCAAAGAGGGAGGAGGCAATTGAGGAGAAACGAGTGGCAGTGAAAGGGAGGAAAAAAACAGATGCAACAGCGTGATTAGCCTCTCACCCCACACACACACACCACCACACACTCTTCAATCGGTCACCAAGTACTCTAAATATAGATCCCATCTGTACACTCTACACACACACACACACACACACACACAAGGAGGTTGTCAGTTCTGACTCTACCTGTTTAAGTGAAAACCTGACCAAAACACAACTCTGTGTGTGTGTGTGTGTGTGTGTGTGTGTGTGTGTGTGTGTGTGTGTGTGTGCGTGCCAAGAAAGCAAAAACTGTCCATGCTCATCTCTTGTCAATCAGAGTCACACCAGGCAATCGGAGCTCATGTATGCAGAAGAGGACGGACAGCGCCGTGACACTGCCGTGACCGTTTAGTAAACAGCATCCACAGTTCTAGTTCCCCCGCTCCGTCCTCGTTCCCTCCGCGTACCTTCTTTGGAGTAGTACACGATCTCCACCTTGCGCTCCTCGGAGCCGAGCAGGGCCTGTGCCAGCTGAGCCAGAGCGCTCTTCATGGTGCCCGGTCCTGCCAGGAAGTGACACGTGCACGGCTGCTGCATGATCTCGGCCCGCGAGAAGCCGAACATCTGGCAGAAACCCTCGTTGCAGTAGATGATGCCGCAGTTCTTCATCTGCGCGTTGGCGATCAGGAACTTGCGGTCTGAGAGGCAGACAGAGGAAAAAGAGCTCATAACAATAACAATAACAACAATAACAACAACAACAATAATAATAATAATAATAATAATAATAATAATAATAACAATAATAATAATAATATCACAGCAAACTTTACATAATCTTATTAATGATAATATTTAAGGTATATCATCAGTCAGCAATCGTATCAGATGGTTGTATGATTATTTTTTCCCTCTTGATTGATTGATTGATTGATTTGATTGATTGATTACTGTTTTGGGATTTATTTTGTCATGTGTTTATCCAGACAATTTTAAAAGAAGTTACAATTTTAAGATCCTCAACCGTACAGAATGTGATTTCTGTGTATTAATAAGTTAGACAGAGAGTTCGGCCGTACAGAGAGACGCACAGACGTGAAATAATAATAATATCCCCGATCACAGTAAAGATCAGCGGATTACAGTTTCCTACAGGTTTCTCTGGAACCTGTAGGACGTACGACTTATTTTACATTTGACCCTCGACTACGAGAAACGCTTCGGTCCTCACATTAAAATGAACTATAAACCAGGAATAAAAATAAATCTAACAGGAACGTGCGAGCCAACGAAATCTATTCCGGTAAAAGGTGCGTTACTGTAGGTCATGTGTGTGTGTGTGTGTGTGTGTGTGTGTGCGTGAGAGAGAGACGGTGGGGGGAGGTTTGAATCTGACTGATTGCAGTTAAACACACTGAGAGCGAGTGAACAGTTCCAAATAATCTCTGATGAAATAAAAGCATGGTCGGCTTTGACAAGAACAAAAACGCCTGCCGGTGTCAAGAGCACGTCCCTGAGGAAGCGCACAGAGATGTGCTGAAGAGACATGAAGAAAGGCTTTTAGGTGTCCTTAATTTTGAAACATTCATAACATTTCTATCTTATTTGGACACGTGCAAGAATTTAGTGAAATTACCGTAGATATTTAGATATTTAGATATTTAGATAGATAAGCAGCATATATATACTCACACACACACACACACACACATACATGCACATACAGACATGAAGAAAGAGACGAAGAAAGGGGAAGAGGCTAAGGAGAGAAGATGAAGACATCTGAGGATGAGACGAGGAGACGTGAGGCTGGCTAAAATGGACCCAAAAAAAAAAAAAAGGACATAAATTTGATTCATTTGTCCATTTTGAGTGCAGGGTCACATGAGGGTACACCCTGAATCCATCACAGGACACACACACACACACACACACACACACACACACACACACTCCAGGCGATTTGGGAACACCAGATATGTCTTTGGACTGTGGGAGGAAACTAGAGAACCTGCAGGAAACCCACCAAATATGGGGAGAACATGCAAACAGGTGGGAATCGAACCCAAACCCTGGAGGTGCTAACCGCGGTGCTAACCGCTACACCGCCACGCTGCCGTATATACAGTATGTTATAATGAAAAAACTCATTTAAGAAAAACAAAGACAGTATAATTCTCAGAGGACAAGGTGAGAACAATGGGGGCGTGGCCTAATATTCAAACGAGACATGCTTAATTGCAAAAATGAGACATAGGAAGAAGTGAGACTGAAACCGCTAGTTCATGTCATTGTGATTTCTGCTTAAATGTCTTATTTCCTCTTGCGACTCTGTTCACCTGTGCTGCGTCCATTCGCGTACTTACAGTATACTTACTCAAACCATTATGTTTTTATTGTTTATAGTGAAGTATTGCTCAATGTTAGCCACGACCCACTCTGTAGCAAAAGTGAAAGCTGTATCAAAAATAAATAAATAAATAAATAAATAAAGAGAAATTTTCATTTTGGTTTGACTTCCGAGGGTCGGTTAAGAAAATCCAGGACTAAATCTTCCCTTAACTTTTTTTTTGTTTTTTGTTTTTGAGTCATTTATAAGGCAGTGTCTGTGAATATACAGAACAGTGTGTGTGTGTGTGTGTGTGTGTGTGTGTGTGTGTGTGTTGTCTGTTGTTTAAACATACGAAACAGTACAATTAAGGCTGTAGGAGTCGAGAGCATTCTTGGTCGTGAGACCTCTTCCAACTAAAGTATTGACCCTGGCAGTTGTCCTTGGTCTTATCTCAGTGGTGGAGATCGGTCTTGCTAAATATGGTTCGAGCCTCAGCTGTGGGTTTGAGCAAATATTTTTTCGTTTTTGTCTTTTAATTTTTTTTTTTTATCCACCAAAATGACGCTCCTTGACGCAGATTAGGCTAAGTAGCTACCGGGAAGAAAAAAAGAAAGAAAGAAAGAAAGAAAGAAAGAAAGAAAGAAAGAAAGAAAAAGACATTTTTAATGGTGCTTAGGGGGATGAGGAATTTTGAGATTCCATCTCAGCTGGTCCTGATCCTGGAGCTGATCCTGGTCTTGAGTATAGCGCTAGTTAACAGGGAATCAGGCCTGATAAAGTTCAACCCCGGTATAAACACTCCGTCGTCATCTGTATACTCGTAACCCCACCGTGTTTCCGTCCAGCTTCGGTGATTGTGGAAGCTTCAGTACAAGCCAAAAGTTTGGACACACCTTCTCATTCAAAGAGTTTGAATTTGTATTATGGCAAGAAAAAAGCAGCTAAGTGGAGAAAAAAACGAGCGGCCATCATTACTTTAAGAAATGAAGGTCAGTCAGTCCGAAAAATTGGGAAAACTTTGAAAGTGTCCCCGAGTGCAGTCACAAAAACCATCAAGTGCTACAAAGAAACTGGCTCACATGCGGACCGGCCCAGGAAAGGAAGACCAAGAGTCGCCTCTGCTGCGGAGGAGAAGTTCATCCGAGTCACCAGCCTCAGAAATCGCAGGTTAACAGCAGCTCAGATCAGAGAGCAGGTCAATGCCACAGAGTTCTAGCAGCAGACACGTCTCTAGAACAACTGTTAAGAGGAGACTGTGTGAATCAGGCCTTCATGCTAGAAGATCTGCTAGGAAACCACTGCTAAGGACAGGCAGCAAGCAGAAGAGACGCGTTTGGGCTAAAGAACATAAGAAAGAAAACTCGCTGAATGAGAAGGGAAGGGGTGTCCAAACTTTTGCTCTGTACTGTATTTTCTGCCATGGCTGCTACTGTAAACTCAAGCACACAACCCCTGCATCCCTCAACCCGTCCCTCCTTCTGCCCGGAGTGTAACATCTCACGTAGCGTGCGAGGATCTGCGCTCGACAGTTTTTCCTCCTGGCGCGTCACGGAGAACCCGACCACGCTGTCACCTTCTGTTTCTCCGCCTTTTCTCTCCTGTTTCCTCCTCTTCTTCTTTTGTTCCTGCGTTGTTCCCCGACCTTTCCGACAGGCTGGTCGGAATTGGTTGTTAATTGGTTTTTGCTGAGGAGAACTTCACGTCTATGCTCGTTATCACACTTTAATCATGCTTCTGCGGAACGTAACGCGCTTGGCCGGTTGCCTAGCAGCAAACAAAGCGCACTTACGGGTTGGAACCGAGGCACGGAAGCTCACACATCCTGCCTTACATCCTGTGTGCGGTATAATGCTGAGTAAATTACACACGAGGAGGTTTCCTCGTTATTTCTAAAGCCCTGATGCGATGAAGCTTAATAACCCCTGTGTGCACGAAGGCTATACACCCCAGAGTAACTGAACCGGACAGATGTGTTGATTAGGTTTCTGTAAAAGCAGATGTGACAGCAGTGTCAGGACGAGTGAGAGATTTATTTTAGTTTATCGTTTCCATAGTAACTCCATAGTTCACATGGATTAGTATGATGAAAGCTCGGCATAATCTAGGTTTAGAGCATTCAAGGTGTCAAATACAGTATGTTTCGGTCTTTTGTGTAAATTAAATTGAAGAAAGGTTTATTTGCACAGCACTTTGTTGTAGAACCATCATTGTTACGAAGCGACGTTACTGAATCAAAAGAAAATTATGGAAATGGACATGAAATTTGTGAGAAAATATGTACGGACTTTGATGGATAGCTTTTTAAAAAAGAAAAAACTCGCGGGAGCAACGCATCTGTCTGTAGGAACTGTACTGTACACACAAAGATTCACCAACATCACTTGCACATTACAGGAACTCGGCTGGGGATCATTGCCACGTTCCCCCGTACAGTCCTGACCTCGCTCCAAGCCATTTCCACACGTTTGGGCCATTAAAGGAGTTCCTGGGAGGCCGGCGTTTCAGACGTGAACGAAGCAGGTGATCCAATCATGGCTTCGTCTTTCTGAGCGAACTTTCTACCTTGATGGTGTTGAAGCGCTAGTGAAACACTGGGAGAAGTGCCTTAGTGTAGCAGAGGATCATACGGAGAAGTAAAGGGAGTTTTAACTCTCAGAACTGTGCTCTATCTTTCAGTGCAATCAAAAGTCCCAGTTTGACTTGAACACCCTTCGTATCAGAGGGGTGTAGAAAGCACTTTTTTTCAACTGTAAGTAGCTCAAAAAACAAGTACAAAAAAAAAAAAACCCCAAACATGTTAAATGGTGTTAGTTTGTTGATTTGGCCCTAACTGGACATTCTGCAGCGAGTCTGCTCTGAGCTGCTCCGGTTAAGTGTGAGCGTACGCGAGGTATCGATTGAGCTTCACACCATCATGGATGTGCGGCTGCTCCGTTAGCAGCACCCGCCAACTTTTCAGTGTGTGTTCTTATCAGAATGATTTTGCGGTTTTATTGCTGTTCAACCGTTCGTATTTTAATGTTAACGCATTTATGGATCGTCCTTGTATTGGTAGCTTGAATTTGCGGTTTTCACTCCTTTCCGGAGGAAGAAGCACAAAATAGACCAACGTGGGTTTAAAAGTTACACTGTGTCTGCATAATATATATGTTAGCCCAACTTATAACCACACCTCCTTCACTGGAACAGAAGAACAAAAGGCCACACCTCCTTCACTGGACTTAAAGACCAACTGGCAACACCTCCTTCACTGGAACTAAAGACAAAAAGCTACACCCCTTAACTGAAATTAAAGACCAAGGGCCACACCTACTTTACTGGACTTAAAGACCAAAAGGCCACACCTCCTTCACTAGAACTAAACATATAAAGGCCACACCTCCTTCATTAAATATAAGACCAAAAGGCCACACCTCCTTAACTGGACCTAAAGACCAAAAGGCCACACCTCCTTCACTGAAATTAAAGACCAAAAGGCCACACCTCCTTCAATGGAACTAAACACACAAAGGCCACACCTACTTCACTGGAACTAAAAACCAAAAGGCCACACCTCTTTAGCTGGACCTAAAGACCAAAAGGCCACACCTCCTTCACTGAAATTAAAGACCAAAAGGCCACACCTCCTTCATTGAAATTAAAAACCAAAAGGCCACACCTCCTTCATTGAAATTAAAAACCAAAAGGCCACACCTCCTTCACTGAAATTAAAGACCAAAAGGCCACACCTCCTTCACTGAAATTAAAGACCAAAAGGCCACACCTCCTTCACTGAAATTAAAGACCAAAAGGCCACACCTCCTTCATTGAAATTAAAAACCAAAAGGCCACACCTCCTTCACTGAAATTAAAGACCAAAAGGCCACACCTCCTTCACTGGAACGCAACACACAAAGGCCACACCCCCTTCATTGAAATTACAGACCAAAAGGCCACACCTCCTTCACTGGAACCAAACACCAATCAGCCACAGTCACTACACTGGAACTAAAGACACAGAATGTATCCACCTCAATGGAACTATAGATCAAAATGCCACACCCACTTCACTGGAATCAAAGACGCAGAGTCTTTCACACCTCTTTCACACAAAGCCGCACTTTTCCACCCCTTCACTAGGAGACAGACTGGCACTCTCTAGACTTAGTAGTGGTGGCTTAGAGGGCAACGGCACTAAGTCACTGATCAGAAGGTTGGCGGTTCGGGCCCCAGCTCCACCAGGTTGCCACTGTTGGGCCCTTGAGCGAGGCCCTTTACCCTGTCTGCTCCAGGGACGCTGTATCATGGCTGACCCTGCGCTCTGACCCCAGTTACGCCAAGAATGAATTTCACTGTGCAGTGATGTATATGTGACAAATAAAGACTCAACTTAACTACTACCGGCTGTAATAACTACACGCTGTTTTTACTGGAATTTGAATCATTATTTTCTTTATAGATTGTGCATAAACTGTTCCTTTTTTCATTGTTGCTAAGTGCTTTTGATTTCCATGCCCATAGCATTGACTCTGGTTTACTGTATGTCCGCATTATGCATGAAGCCATCAAAGTTTTACATTATATATAAAAAAATCAAGTCTGAACTTGTGTATCTTCTCACCTCTATCCATCATCTACACAGACGTACGTAGACAAATGCATACAAGATAACGGTAAATTTACTCGACTGTCCCAATTTAATATTTGCCTTCAGCAGCCCGAGCCGTGACGGGTTGGCCGCAGATTAGTTCATTACCCTGATCTAGCACTAACTAGTGTCGGAAAGAACTATATATAACACCGGGCCTGTGGTTCACACATCAGGCAGCCTCTCACAGCGGTGGAAAAGATAGCAGAAGAGTGAACGAGAGAGAGAGCATGACAGAGCAGTATGACAGGCTGAGAGAGAAAAAACAGAACGAAAGAAAGAAAGAAAGAAAGAAAGAAAACGGGTGAAAGGTTCCCTGAGCCTGAGACTAATTTGGACGAATATCTCTGGTCATGTTCATGCAAATACTGCTATTATAAAGTGTGTGTGTGTGTGTGTGTGTGTGTGTGTGTGTGTGTGTGTGTGTGTGCAGCGTGTGAGAGGTGAAGGAAATTAAGCATAACACGCTCTCTCACACACACCCACAAAGCTATACATAGATATACACGCTCCGAAAAAGAGTACTCAACTTCAACTTTATTGTTGCTGCCTTGAAGAGTCGAATGTTTGACTCATGTACTGATAGTTCACCTCTAAAAATGGATGTTTTCTCTTTATTTGTACAATTTTTCGATACGTTTGCGGTCGGAAATCGTCAAAAAGAATAGCCGGTCTTAGAAAGCACGAAGGAAACGCGTTCAGTGGTGGAAAAATTTGCTGCTACGTGACCTCTGTTTTCTCAGACCTCGAGTGCTGTAATGACACACGTCTAAAAGCCACCAGCAGGAAAAAGGCGTGCAATGAAGCCTGAGATGAAACACACCAAACAGCTACGAATAAAGCGTGCAAACTGGAGCGCTTCGAGCTGTGTTTATGCCATGCATAATAATATACTGTATGTCTTCTGAGCTGATCGATCATTCAAGCACGACTTAGCATTATCGCACTCGAGATCGTGCTGTTGTACTGAATATCAGCACTGAAGATATCCCAACCATGTTGATAATAAGTACAACAGCACGATCTCGAGTGTGATATTGCTTTTATACAACAGTTCCACAAATCAGACACCATTTATTATCAACAGATTATGACAAATTTGTTTATTTAACTGGTTATTTTGCTCCGAAAACACATATCCTTCAACGACTGGCGGGTTTAACAAGCCGTAAATGGCGGAGCTGGCGACTGACAGTTAGTGTAATTAACTGGAGTGAAAGTAGTTTTAAATTCTGTGTACAGAACAACACGGACAACTCAGAGACGGCGCATTGTTTAAGATGACGTAACGTTATCAGGTGTGTGTTCTTGCTGAGAGTCCTTCTGTGACTGGTTTTGCATGTGGCTTTTGGCAGGCAGCTGCTCTCCCCTCTTTCCAGTACTGCGCTACTGTACGTACCGACCTACTTCCATCCACGCTGCGACCAACAGTTCAACAGTGTAATAAATGATTGTAGAATACCGAGTGAGACATATACAGTAGTTAAACGTCCCCGTGCGGTTATGCTCTATTATCACCACTCGTGGAATAAGTGGTTACATGGTCAGATTACATGGTCGGAACTGACTGTTGTATAATTCTATCAACTTTTACGTCAGATCTTCCGTCAGTGGATCTTGGTGGCACAGAGAAACACACCATCGCATGCATGTCTTTACTGGCTTCATTCTGAAAACATTACATACAAAACATGCACCTGACTAAACAATCCATAATAAAAGTAAATATTCGGGCGACATGTAAATGTTCTGTTGATTGATTGCCTTTACTTTGGAGTGCCCACACACACACACACACACACACACACACACACACACACACACACTTCAGATCCGCATTTCATTTTGACCTAAAGGACTTTTATAAAAGGGGTGAATAATTAAAAGGACACACACACAAGCACAATACGATAGACACACACACACACACACACACACACACACACACACAATAGATTTAGATCTCCCTCATGCAGACTTATAATTTGCATCTCTTCATATTATTATCTAAAGTCATTTGCATAACAAATTCAGGCTACAATTCAAATATGAGTGCAATTTAAAAGATTTTAGTAAAAAATGATTAATTGTCACATTTAATTTATTAGAAAGATGATACATTTTATATGCATATGGAGTTGATTTAAATAATAATAATAATATCGGATTTATATCTGTATATGATTATTCTGAAAATAGTTAATGTCAGGGAAATTGAAATGACCTGAATTAGGACGAGACTAGTTGTTAAAGTGGTAACCATGGCAACGCACTAGTTAGTACAGTAATACAGTAGTATGCATGAAGGATCGTGTAGATGGCGAAGTTACGTTACTTTGCGCCATTTCTTGCAACTTTTTTTTTTTAAGAACTAAAAAGGTGTGTGTGTGTGTGTGTGTGTGTGTGTGTGCTGTACTTACTCTGGCCGTCGAATTTGCGGATGATGGTGTCCAGATACGTGTTCTGGAGAGCGACGTGTCCCCGCCGCACGGGCATTTTAACACTCAGAAAGCGGAACTGAAACACGGAAAGGAAACGAAATGTCCCGAGACCCGGGAAGCTGAGGTTCCGCTTCGGCTACAGCACACCGGCGAGGGGGACGGAGGGACGCGTGAGGGTGAGAGAGCGCATAATAACCGCTGAAGAACAGAGAGAGAGAGGGAGAGAGAGAGAGGGAGAGAGCGAGCGCGCACGGGAGTTGTCGCGCGCGTCAGGGTAATGTCACCGAGTTCCGGCGGTTGCCAAGGAGATTAAAAAAGCAGCGCGTTCTCGATTTTTTTTTTTTTTTTTTGTAATTTTTAGAATCACTGAGAACTTTCTCGCTGTTTCCTGACGAATTCTTTTCTAGAGATGAAAGGTGTTCGAGACGACCCGAAACCTGCTCTGATAGCAACAAAACCCGCCAAAACCGCGCGCTTCAATAAAAACGAACAGGACAAGATGTTTCAGCCACAAAAAAATACAAATAAAGCAAAAACAATATAAAAATAAACACACACACACACACACACGCTCCAGGTTTAATCTCTCCTTCACCACATTTAGCCTGCGGAGAGCCCGCGCGCGCGGCACAGCTGTCACTGTCTGACACAATCCAGATGTGTGCGCGCTCTCCACCTCAGCATCTCTCTCTCTCTCTGTTTTCTCTCTCTTTCTCATCTTATTTCTTTCTCCATCCCTTTCTCCTTTTTACTCTCTCTCTCTCTCTCTCTCTCTGATCAGTTGAGAAGGGCCTAATAGCATGAATAAAAAGAAAAAAAAAACATTGGAACAAAAAAATTACACTGGTTCCAAAGCAATTATGAAAGATTGATTACATTATAAACAACATCAATCTGCATTTATAAACATGTTAAACATAGTAGGTAAACGATAACAAAATTAATCAATATTAACAACAACACCAACAACAACAACGACGATGAGAAACTATAGGTAACCATCTGAACAGTGGTGATACCTTTCTCCTCTTTTTCTCTCTCTCACTCTCTTTCACTCTCTTAGTTAATTTCAGAAGGGCATTGTTGGCATGAATGTTAACAATTATTGCCAAAGCAATTATAGAATATTGCTTACTGTACATTATAAAAACTACCATTCTGCATTTATAAACATATATAAACATTATAAACATATTGAATATGAAATAACATAGTAGGTATGAAGAATAACATAATTAAAAAAATAACAACAGCAAAAGAAAAATCAATGTTAACAACAATAAAAACAACTATTTGAACAATGGTGATGTTAAATTGTAGTTCTCTCTCTCTCTCTCTCTCTCTCACTCTCTCTCTCTCTCTTTGTGTCATTCATCCCTCCATGCCTTTGTGTTAGTCTATAAAAGTTGCATATAGGTGTCAAGCAGGTTAAAATGTCACAAGTCGTCTTGTGAGTGAGGATGATTTTTGAGTTTATTGATAGGCTGCTTTTTTTTTTTTATTGCATTGAGCATTTACACATCACCACCTTATTTATCACCACCTTATTTATCACCACCTTATTTATCACCACCTTATTTAGGCTGAGAATGTGTACACATGCGTACTATGTGTATGTCAGTACTTACTAGTACAAGTTAAGTGCCATTAACATTATAGAACATCTGATAGCAACTGCATTTAAAACTAGAGCAAGAGTTCCAGAGTTCCTGGACCACTCCCTAGTTTGAGTTCCCACCGCACCACAGGAACCATGATCATTATGCAAAGTGGCATTTCATAACCATTATGAAAAACATATCAAGCATGTAGGAGGCTCTCTCGACTTCAATTTGTTGTGCAAATATGAGGATAATATTAAGCAGGTTTCAATACTTTTTGTCCACCACAAACAATTTAGATTTTACAAAGAAAAAAAAGGTTTGGCATCATCCATCATAATCTGCTTCTAACAAAGTACAATACACATCGCTTACTGTACTTCAAAAAGGTCAACTAGTGCATGGACACTTGATCATTACATCCCAATACGTGTTTCTTCAACCTGTTCCAAACCTGTTCCAGCATGATGATACTCAATGAAGAGGAACTATTCAAAAGCTAACGCAGACCTGGCCATGTTTTTCTTTACATTAAAACCAAGCACACCATTGTTACCCTTGTGAAATTCCCAATAAGTCTGATGTGTCACATGACCCTCTTCCTATTGAAAAAACAAAAGTTGGATCCAAGATGGCCGACTTCCAAATGGCCACCATGGTCACCACCCATCTTGAAAAGTTTGCCCCCTCACATATACTAATGTGCCACAAACAGGACGTTAATATCACCAACCATTCCCATTTTATTAAGGTGTATCCATAGAAATGGCCCATCCTGTAGGTCAAAACTACTGCATGGACACTTGATCATTATATCCCCATACGTGTTTCTTCAACCTGTTCCCAATCTGTTCCAGCATGATGAAAAAAGCTAAACGCAGACCTGGCCATGTTTTTCTTTTTCTGTATTTTAAAAAGTTATCTGTTCATAGCATAGTTTCTGGTTTTGATTGTTCTTAGGACTATAACTGTTGGAAGATTACACATAATATCTCCATCTGGCTCTGCCACAACGTCTGGTGTTCAAGGCTGCTCAGGTGGGGGTAGTTCCCAGGTTCAAAACCTAGCACTACCATGTTGCTCATGTTGGGCCTCTGAGCAAAGCCTTTAACTGCTCAGAAATACAAAGAGATAAATGAATTGTACGCTGCTCTGGATATGTGTAATGTAATAATGCTGTAAAGTAAATGTTATCGATGGCTTAAAGAGCACATAAGAGTGGCCTCTTTGTTCCAAATCAGATGACCTTCAACTACAGTATTTTAGCTAGCTTTTATGGAAATTCTAAGAAAGCTAAAATGTATGTTCTGCAATGCACACGTTATTTTTAACACAGGTTCCAACACAATGTAATACTTCCAGGAACAAATGAAGTTGCCATCCTGATTTGTGGGCTCAGTAGAGTCCTTCAGGTTGGTTAGAGCAGTCCAGGCTATTGAACACTTTATTAATGTTCTGGGTGGAAGATTAAAGCCTTTAGTGCCAAAGACTGGTTTTAGGTTCAGGTCCCAGTGCAGCACTCAATTATTTTTTATCAAAGCGTACCATCAGCCCCTCCTTCTCCACAGCCACCGTGTTCCCAGTCCAACCAGTCAGCACCAGTAACCTCTGTCGCAGGTCTGTGTGAAAGTGTGTATGATGTTCTTTCTGAGGACCCAAAAGTCTTTCTGGAACTGATCCAGATACTTCACATGCAACAGGTCTAACCAGACGTCAGTCTCAGCACCTGGTCTGCCTGCTTAAGCCCCGGTCTATACTGCATATCAGTTTCAACCCCCGATGCAGTCTCTCTAATTGCTTCTGCTATCAGATCCTGTCATCTGGCCTCAAGTCAAGTCTTTTCCTCGCACTAGTTTCTGTTCCTGTTCCCGAATCTATTGGTTACATTGCTCTTGATTTAGTCACTGAGTTTACAGTAGGTCCAGCTTTTAGTTTTCAATCTAAGAGCGCCACCTGGTGTTCTGGAGGATCCAGGGCTACTGTCCATACAGTCCTACATTTTCCTCTTGGGTGTCACATTAAGATTTACCATTTCATATGATATTTTATCATTTACCATTTTTCCTCATATATAATTTTTTCCCTCCAAAATAAGATCATATATAATATATATATATATATATATATATATATATATATATATATATATATTATATAATTTTTATATATATATATATATATATATATATATATATATATATATTTTTTTTTTTTTTACAGGCTGAATAAAAAAAAAGGTTCTTATTAGGACATTTCTTGTGCTAACCTAGAAAGCAGGATGTCTCTGAGGAAGCAAAAGCGAGAATTGCCCTGAATAAAGAGAACGATAGAGGAGAGGAAGAGGGCAAGGACACTTAAAATAAAATAAAAAAAATTATAATAACATGCTCAGAGCACATGAGCCTGGAAAGACAGAATATGAAGTGAAACAGGACAATGGTAAAATATTACTATATCAGAAAGTAAAGGATGGAAAATGTCACTTATGGGGAGATAAAAAGAAATAGATGATGATGATGATGATGATGATGATGATAATGATGAAGTCAATAGTAATGGTCGCAACCATTTTCAAGGTTGAACTGAAGACCTTGTGGATTTGCAGCCCACTGTGCCACCATACCCGCCGTCCAAATTAGATCAATCTCAGGAAAATAAAACAAAGAAAGGTCAGGACAGATTCATTAATTATTCTGGCATTTGTGGAATGACATCAGAAAGGTCAGAAATAAAGTACTCCCATGTAGATGATTTATTTGATTAAGGTTGTTTGAAAACCCAGGGAATGCTAATGGAAATGCTTACTAATAGAAAAACATAACCTTACATTATATAAGTTACTTCCTGTTATGTTAGTGTATTTGCATGGACACTCGGCCACAGTATTGGCGCCAGTTTTATTTCTTTCTTTATGTTATACAAATAATATAGAAAACGTGTGTGACAAAGAAGCTACTTCTGAAGTTTATGCAACATGGAAGTGACCAAAAAATTCCTAAAAATGCCTAAAAAATTCCAAGTTGCTAACTGCAGCCGTTTTGGAGAGATGATTTTATACATGCCGCCCAAAACGGCCATTTTCCACCGTTATACTGTCTCGCTTCAAACAAATCATTTAAAATGCTAATTATTCATATTTTTTATGAGTACTGATACTAAAATTGGTGTACGTTAAAACATGTTGCTTAAATGAACGCATTCCGTGCAAAATTAAGGATTTTGACCCCCCCCCCCCCAAAAAAAAAAAATCTGTAGTGTCCGTAACCATGTCGAATTCATGTTGTAATATTTGAACAATTTCCTGGTTTTTATATTAACTTCTTAAGATCTAATCTAAATCATTTCATCTGAATGACAATTGAGATCATTGAAACCGAAGATACAGACACTACATAAATAAATTCTATTTAGCAAATGTGTTCCTTTTTATCTGATAGAAATATAAATGCGGATGCATATTTACAAGAAGATAAGAAGCATTATGTGTTATGAACAATGGTGTTATATGATCCGATCTGAAAATTCACTTTTTAACCTACAGTAGGTGAGACACTCTTCAGCACCACACCGTGTTTAGTCTGATTGCATCTAAAATTACTGCCAGAGCTGCTGTTTTAGAAAATTAATCAACACCTTCTGATGAATCAGGTGCTTTTTTGAAGGATCGAAGTTCGAATCCAGCCTTCAGATCAGTGTGCGTGGAATTTGCATGTTCTCCTGGTGCCTCGTGGGTTTCCTCCCACAGTCCAAAGGCATCCAAATTATCAGGCCAAATTGCCCGTGAGTGAGTGAGTGAGTGAGTGAGTGAGTGAGTGTGTGTGTGCATGGTTGTGCCCTGCGATGGACTGGCACCACAACCATGGTGTATCCTGGGATGGGCTCCAGACCTCCCACGACCATGTGCAGGATAAATGGAATTAAGAACGAGTGAGAGTGAGGATAGGGATCTATGTGTGTGTGTGTGTGTGGGTGTGTGTGTGTGTTACAGGGCGTGTTCTGTGTTTTATATCAGTTGGCTTGATGAGATCAAGGTTTAAACGTGGACATCCGCGGCTCGTCTCCCCCTGTCCCCAGAGACAGCCTGTGAGTGAGACGGAAGTGGACGTTTGCTATATTTGGATTGTTCAAGTCAGACGACAGAACGGAACTGACTTATGGCTTGCCTTTATAGAAAGTATTATTGCCATCCAAAATCATAAGTAGTCCATCAACCTACACTGCAAAATTCCCAGTGTTGATTGAACACCCCAAGGGTTTATATATGACCTAATGGTCACGAATGTACTCTGAAAATTTTTGCACCAGAGCGCCAGAGGTGATTTAAAACCTGAGCGTGCAAACATGAAGGCGTCAAGTCAACGGTTCGATTTTTCAGAATAACAGAAAAAAACCCTTTTCTATACACCTCTATATAATCCCCTGCTGCGCTAATGCACTTATCGGTGTGCTTGGATACCATCAAGGTAGGACGTTTTCTCAGTAGACCGCCTGCTTCATTCACGTTTGAACAGGAACAAGTTGGAGCGGGAACTCCTGTAACGACCCGAACATGTGGAAACGTCTTGGAGCGAGGTCGGGGCCGTACAGGAGGACGTGGCGATAACTCCCAGCCGAGTTCCCAGTAACGTTCCTGTAAAGTGGTGTCGGTTAATGAGTGTGTGTACAGTTCACACACACAGTTCCGCAAGTTTTTCAACAAGTTATGCGGCAGTTTTGGAGAATCAAGGGTTCCGACTCTCGAAACGTTCACGGGAACGACTGCAGTGGGCTCCGAGCCGCCTCGGCCTGGGATCGTCGCTCACAGACTTACAGCCTTGTTTAAATCGTTTGCACCGCTCGAATGTTTTACTGCGGCTGAGAGCCTCATCACCGGACTGAGCTTGAAGTCTTCTGTAAATGTCGATCAGTTTTATGCCTCCATTCGCCAGAAATTCCATCAAAGTTCCGGTTTGACTTCTCGTATTTGAGCAATCGCTCCACGGTATTAGATGATTGACGTTAGAGGACGCGTTCGAAGATTTAACTCTGAGATTATGTAAAGGATTTAGCTTTAGCGGGATAGATTTATTCTCCTTGTTAGACGCACTTAAACATTAACATTTCTTTTTTCAGAAAAAACTTTTCTATTACGCTTTTAATTGCTGTGAGTGCTGTGAGTACTCCACTTAATTTTGCTTCAGCCGCTATGAATAAAATAATCTGAATGGATAAATGTGAAATGTAATTTGAGTGTGAGAGCAGAGTGGTAGTGCTCCGTCCCCAGCCGTCCTCCACTCTCCTGTCCGACGAGAGGACGGTTTTATCTGCTCCACATACCTCAAGCTGCACAGACCTGCGCCAAAGCTCTGGTGCTGATAACTCCCCATTCTGCAAACATGCACCACACACACACACTCACACACACACACACACACACACACACATGCTCGCAGGATAAGAGCGTGTGGGAGGGGGGCATACTCTGCACAAAAAAAGAAGTACAGTCACAACACATCCTGAGAACACAAACACACACCGCAAGTGTCTGGATAAACAATCTGCAAAACATTAAAAGGGTCTCCATGGTTACGCTGTCAAACCGTGGGCGTTGCCTTAGTTATACCTTCATCTTGAAGGCTTCAAGTGTTTCTCATCTCCTGTGGTGGAGCCCGACGCTTCTTCCCCACGTCCGAGCGCCAGTGACGGGAATCCGGCGGATCGTTCGGATCAGATCACCGATAAAGAGTCGAACCGCGGACTTTTCTTCCCGTCCTGACCAAGATGGAACTATTTTTGGCTTGAGAAATATATGCATGTTTTCAGGCACAAAGACCGCTCACGTGCTGTTTGGACAGATGAACGTAAACAAAATGTTGTATTTAATGCGATTAAAAGACATAAAGCTCCGTGGAAAGAATTTTCTTTAAAATGCGCTCAGCCGAAACACAGTATTGGTGCTGATTTCATTGAATTTCTTATGTTATACATATAATACACTAAATGTGTGTGTGGAAAAGGAGCTACTTTTGAAGTTTATGCAACAATGGAAGTGACCAATCTTGAGAGATGATTTTATATGTACATTTTTCAATTTTTCGAAAAAATTTTATACTGTCTCGCTTCAAACAATAATCACTTAAAAATGCCAATTATTCATATTTTTTTATGAGTACTGATACTAAAATTGGTGGAAGCTTCTAGCAGCATATGACCTGTAAACATTGCTGCTTAAAAGATTGCTTTTTTTTTGGTAAAAAAAAAAAAAAAGAAAAAAATCTTTAAAAAGAAAAAAATCTGTAGTGTCCGTAACCATGCAATTTTTTAAAATTTTATTTTGCATAATAATTTCAGGTTTGTCAGGTTTCGATGTGACATCTAAACTGGCCAAGTTTCATCTGAATGACAGTTAAGACCAAAAAAGTTCCGGACAAAAAAAGTTCTATGGACATAAAAGGGCGGGAAATTCTGTTTAGTATGTTGTTGTTTTTTTTTATCTGATAAAATATAAATGTGTATGCATATTTACAAAAATGATGCTTGGATCAGCAGATTAAGTACCATTATGTATTATGAAAAATGGTATAATATATGATCCTACCTGAAAATTCACTTTTTTACCTACTGTAGGTGAGACCTTTTTAAGTCCGTTTTTAGACCTAGGTGAGGTTTTAGGTGAGTCACTTTTTAGCACCAATACCATTTTGGCCAACAGCGAAAGTAATGGCCTACTGTACATCTACTGTTTGAAAGAAGAAGAAGGGAAATAAAGCGGAGACTTGTGTGTGTAAATCATCTCTCAACATTCATATAAGAAGACGAGCCAACTCGAGAAAAAGGCTTAATCCAGAGAGACAATACTGAAGTGCTAGTGTGTGTGTGTGTGTGTGTGTGTGTGTGTGCATGCATGCGTGTGTGTGTGTGTGTGTGTGTGTGTGTGTGTGTGTGTGTGTGTGTATGCATGTGTGTGTGTGTGTGTGTGTGTGTGTGTGTGTGTGTGTGTGTGTGTGTGTGTGTGTGTGTGTGTGCATGCATGTGTGTGTGTGTGTGTGTGTGCATGCATGTGTGTGTGTGTGTGTGTGTGTGTGTGTGCATGTGTGTGTGTGTGTGTGTGTGTGTATGTGTGTGTGTGTGTGTGTGTGTGTGTGTGTGTGTATGTGTGTGTGTATGTGTGTGTGTGTGTGTGTAAGCAGCGCTGCAGGATCACACCAAGGTTAAATATGAAGAGATGTCTGATTACTGATCTGAAGAGCTCCTTGTTCTCTTCCAGTAAACTCCTGTCCTAAAAGCTCTGAGCGTCTCTGATCTGCACGCATGAGATATCAAGCCTCCCTATTTCACTCTCTCTCTCTCTCTCTTTGTCCCTGAGTTCAGATAAGACTTTTCCCTCACCCATGATAGAGCAGAAGCTCATCGCGTGGAATGTGCCGAGCAGGAAGAAGAGCGGTTCAGCTTGGGTGCAAAGATTATCAGATGCAAATCATCCTGTACTCAAGAGCTTAATTTGCTAATGAAGCCATGGGTCAGAGGTGTGTTCTGCCTGCGTACAGTATGTACATGGCATGCTCACTAAACACGATAGGATCTCCACAAAAGGCCACTATTTATTTTTAGTTGTTAGTTTTATACCATAGTTACTTTTTATTATAAAAGGTATGAGCTATGATGAAATATTTTGACGAGTTGGCAAATATCTCCATCTATTAAGATCCATTATAGTGGCATGGTAGCTTACTGGTTAGCACTGTCGCCTTGCACCTCCTGGGTCCGGGTTCGATTCCCCTCTTTGGATCTGTGTGCATGCACTTTGCATGTTTGCGTGCTTAGTGAGTTTCCTCTGCATGCTCAGGTTTCCTCCCCCAGTCCAAAGACATGCAGATTAAGCTAAATTGCCCAAAGTCTGTGAAAGAGTGGGTGAAAGTTGACCAGAGGTCCTTCCATGATCATAAAATGGGAATAAATATTGTACAATGATAATCACCATTGGCCTCCATGTTCCCTAGTTGGACTACAGAGGTAGTTGGATGAGATGGATGGATTAAGCATTGCTAGTTCCTCAAAAAATTTCAAGTCGTCATAAATGTTAAAGAAAATTAATACACACCATTGGACCAATCGAGCATCCAGAGGCATTACGGTATAACATATTAAGGATCAACTTTTACTTGTGCAGAATAACAAACACAGTTATCAGAGTAAAACCTCCCTTTATGTCTCTAGATAATCCCCTGATACACTAATGAACTTATTATGAACTTATTATTATGAAGTTTTTTTCTGAATGATGAAAGGATGAAAAGATGAAAGTCTTTTAATGGCCCAAATAGGTGGAAATGGCTTGGAGCGAGGTCAGGGTTGTATAAGGGATTATCAGACAGGTGCGTCTTTTCTGCAAGTAAACGTCAAGTTTTCCGTCAATTTTCAAAGATCAGACGTTTCACTTGCTGAATGTTCACTCGAGTGACTGCAGTGGGCTCTGAGCCACCTCAGCCGGGATCATCATTCACAGACGTGAACTTTAATCTGACAAAGGTAATAATAAACAATAATTCTATGAATGTTAACCAATGAAAGTCAGACATTTCTTTTCAACCATGCTTCAACGGAACTATAAAAAAATTAACTCATGGAACAGGCCTGGACAAAAATGATGGTACCCCTAACTTAATAGTTTGTTGCACAACCTTTTGAGGCAATCACTGCAATCAAACGCTTCCTGTAACTGTCAGTGAGACTTCTGCACCTCTCTGCAGGTATTTTGGCCCACTCCTCATGAGCAAGCTGCTCCAGTTGTTTCCGGTTTGAAGGGCGCCTTTTCCAGACAGCATGTTTCAGCTCCTTCCAAAGATGCTCAATAGGATTGAGGTCAGGGCTCATAGAAGGCCACTTTAGAATAGTCCAATGTTTTCCTCTTAGCCATTCTTGGGTGTTTTTAGCTGTGTGTTTTGGGTCATTGTCCTGTTGTAAGACCCATGACCTGCGACTGAGACCCAGCTTTCTGACACTGTCCAGCACATGTCTCTCTAGAATCCCTTGATAGTCTTGAGATTTCATTGTACCCTGCACAGATTCAAAACACCCTGTGCCAGATGCAGCAAAGCAGCCCCAGAACATAACAGAGCCTCCTCCATGTTTCACAGTAGGGACAGTGTTCTTTTCTTCATATGCTTCATTTTTCCGTCTGTGAACATAGAGCTGATGTGCCTTGGCAAAAAGTCTCATCTGTCCATAGGACATTCTCCCAGAAGCTTTGTGGCTTGTCAACATGTAGTTTGGCATATTCCAGTCTGGCGTTTTTCTGATTTATTTTCAACAATGGTGTCCTCCTTGGTCGTCTCCCATGTAGTCAACTTTGGCTGAAACAACGACGGATGGTGCGATCTGACACTGATGTTCCTTGAGCATGAAGTTCACCTTGGATCTCTTTAGAAGTCTTTCTGGGCTCTTTTGTTACCATTCAGATTATCCGTGTCTTTGATTTGTCATGAATTTTCCTCGTGCGGCCACGTCCAGGGAGGTTGGCTACAGTCCCATGGATCTTAAATTTCTGAATAATATGTGCAGCTGTAGTCACAGGAACATCTAGCTGCTTGGAAATGGTCTTATAGTCTTTACCTTTAACACGCTTGTCTATAATTTTCTTTAGAATCTCCTGAGACAACTCTTTCCTTCGCTTCCTCTGGTCCATGTTGAGTGTGGTACATACCATGTCACCAAACAACACAGTGACGACCTGGAGCCCTATATATAGGCCCACTGACTGATTACAAGATTGAAGACACCTGTGATGCTAATTAGTGGACACACCTTGAATGAACATGTCCCTTTGGTCACATTATTTTCAGTATTTTCTAGGGGTACCATCATTTTTGTCCAGGCCTGTTCCATGAGTTTATTTTTTTTTTAAATAATTCTGTTGAAGCATGGTTGAAAAGCAATGTCTGACTTCCATTGGTTAACATTCATAGAATTTTTTTTATTATTACTTTCGTCAGATTAAAGTTATTTATGTGACCATTGTCAGTTTTTCTTTCATTGACCGAAGGGTACCAACAATTTTGTCCACGTGTGTACAGCGTTTTTTATGTCTCACTGCAGCTAAGAGCCTCGTCGCCATACTGAGTTCGAAGCCTTCTATAATGATATTATAATTAATAATGTCAATGAGCTTTACATCGCGGTTCACCGGCAATTTTGAGCAATTTGTCTCATACCTCATACATACATGGGTCCATTATTATTAACTTTTTAACTTCAGCACAAAATTTATTGTCGGTTTGAACATGAGCACGGATTTTCATCTTATTACAGGGTGTGGATTAGAGAGCCGCACCACGGGATGTAATAATATTAATAAGAGCCCTTACGCAGGGCTTTTGAGGGAGTCAATGAAATAGGAGTTTTGGAGAGTGCTTATGACATGCATGGGAAGACCCTCCTGTTTGGAGTGATGATTAAGTAGGAACTGAAAAGAAAACGAAAAAAAAAAGAAGCTGAAAACAGAACAATAACAGAGCTCCACCATTTCTTCAAGACCTGACAGCGCTCTGTAACCCAAAAATAAAACTCTTGATCCTCTCGGGGCATTCGCCCTTACTGAGGTTTTATGTGTGTTGTTATGTGCTTTTATGCTTTGCACTTGACTTGACAGGTGTTGTGCCGCTCTCATTCTAGTTCGCGGCTTCTTGCGTAGACTTGTCTAGGTCTTTTGCCTTGTTTTGTTCTGCTCATGTCCTTGTCTTTCTCTTTGACCCTGATACCTTTACCGGTGCGACTGATCGCAAAAAGTGCGCAGTTATCAAAGACGTTAAATAAACTCACCTGGCAACCATGTGTCTAGATGACCGTGCCTCTGCCTGTTCAGAACTGTGCTGGGTAGCAGCCTGCAGATCTGCCAGTTCTGAAGAGTGCAGAGCATCTTTGCGCAACTTGGGTTCTGCCCCTCACGAGACCCATGTCGTTACAGTACCATAACCCCCCCCCCAACGTACAGCTCCCAACATCTGAGAGTCAGTCTGGACCCAACAGAACTTTCTTTTTAATGAGTTCAGAGTCCAGTGTATGCCAAGCCTGGTAGTCCTCCACTCAACATCAATATGTCATGCCATGGGCAGGTATATGGTGGAGGCTAGGGTGCGAGGTGTAAACCAGTTCATATCGGGCGTTGGATGTGGGTCTGCAGTGTTAGAAGTTCTCAGGAGAGGGTGCTCAAAAGTCTCCCACTTGGAGAACACTTCCTTTCTCCCCCCTACTACTGCCCCTCAGGGCTACTGGGGCAGGAGGTAGGGGTTGTGATATTGTAACCAGGGAAACCCCAGCACTACTGAAATGAAATGAAAATGAGATTCGCTCGGAGTGATGTCCGATCCGTAGTGTAACTATGGCTGTCCACTGTGTCACAAACCGCGGCTTAATTGCCTGGCCAGCCAGGGAGACCAACAGGATAGCAGAAGGGAGCAGGCTAACTGGAATGCCCATGAATCAATTAGCGGCTCCAATCAGGCTCTCTAGATTGCGGGCCCTGAAAGCATCGCTGTCAGAAGGAGCACTGCATGATGTGGTCTTGACTTTCGGGTCGAGACTGACCCCGCCTTCCAGGGGTGACCCCATCTGTGGCTTGAATCGCCACAAGCAAAAATAAAAATATTTAAACTTTCGGTAAGAGCGAGCACCCCAAGAGAATATTAAGCTTATTTTTATTTTCCAGAGCCCCGTCCAGTCGCGAGGAGGAAGGTCTTCCCATGTGTGTCATAAGCACTCTCCCAAGTTGCTATTTCTTGACCCCCTCTGAAGCCCTGCGTAAGGGTGTGGCTCTCTAACCCGCGCCACGTAACACATCTGTGTGAAGTTTCACTTGCTCTCCCTTTCTCCAAGGTTGTCCCATAAAGTAAAATCACAGGATTCTTTGAACATCTGAGTTCATTTGCATCCAACTGTAGGGGGTTAATTTTACCACTCTGGGTGTTAATTCATCACTTTACTCTGCACCTCCCAAAACATGGTTTGATGGGTTGTTGACTATTAAAGTAAATTGCCTCTAGGTGTGAATGAGTGTGTGAATATGTGTGTACATAGTGCCCTGTGATGGACTGGCTGTCTTCCTGGGTTTATTCCCGGCTCATGCCCAGTGTTCCCTGGATAGTATCTGTATCTGAATACCGGAATACTGTATCTGTCTAGTGATTAAAAATGCTCGAGCAGCTGTAATGTGTTGTTTCTCACCCACGGATGTCTCCAGCAATCAGTAGTCAGTCAGAGATAGTTTGTCTCGGTCCCTCAAACCGAGCTTGGGTCTCTTACACATCCACACACACTCACACACACATGCACACACATACGCACACACACACGCACACACACACGCACACACACACACACACACACACATGCACTGCTCTTGTTTGATCCGTGACTGTCAGACGACACACTGTCAGCCCCTATTAGAGTCACTGTCTGTTTTCCAAACAAATGAGTTCTTTCTGTATCAAACACACAACTGCTGCAGAGTTAAAAGAGGTGCTTAAAGCAATCCATTTGAATTATTATTACTATTATTATTATTTCAGTTGTTGTTATTATACTGAAATATCTCCCTAATGAACATTGGTGATTACTTATATAGCTTTTTTCCCCCCCCCCATGTTTAGTCAGAAGGCATTAAAACTAGAATTGTTCGTCTGTATACAATGTTGTGAAAAAGTATTTACCCCTTCCTACCTGATTTTATTTATTTTTTGTCACATAGATAACAGGAGTAATCACAAAATGCAATTTTCAAATGATGATTCTTTTTAAAATGATGATTCAATTCAAATGATGGTTTATTTATTTTTTAAAAAGTTGTCCTAACCCCACCTGGAAATAGTAATTGCCCCCTTGCTAAATCGAGAATGACTGCGATTAATCCCAATTTTTGGAAAGTTGAGTTGAATATTACTTTCCACATCCAGATCTGATTACTGCCAGAAATGTTGAATCAAGAAATCAGTTTAATAGAACCTGTCTGACAAAGAGAAATACAGTGGAACCTTGGATTACGAGCATAATTCGTTCGGCTCATATTCCAAAACACTCCTAAACCAAATCAAATCTTCCCATAAGAAATAATGAAAACTCAAATAATTCATTCCACAGCCCAAAAAAATAGATACAGAAAAATAATTAATACAATATATAAAGTAAAAATAAAACAAATTCACCTGCACTTTACATAAGTTAAAATAAATCCCAACAGATAAGTGTTTCCATTTGTGCGTGCAGGCGTGTATTTGTGTATTTGTGTGTGTGTGTGTGTGTGTGTGTGTGTGTGTGGAATTAGTCCCTTCCCTCACTTCGTCTTACACAGTAAAACTCCTCCTCCCTCCCCCCACCTCGCTTTTTAAGTTTCACAACAAACACACACACACATGCACAACGGAAACAAAAAAGAAATCTCTCCAATGACACTAGCGTGAGCGCAGACTAACGGAATCACTGCTGTGAAGTAAAAAAAAAAAATGAACCAGCACCTTACCTTTGAAAAGAATCGCGACAGAGCAGAGTTTCTGTGTAGAGCAGAGTGTGTGTGTCTGTGTGAAGCCGGGGAGGGGGGGTGTAAAGGCGAGAGAGTTTGTGTGTAAAAAACTGTGTCGGTGTCAAAAAACTGGGCACTCGTAAACAAAGACACGCTCGTTTTTCAAGTCAAAATTTATTAAAAATCATTTAAAACGTGAAGCAGGAAGTCTGATCATGGTTTTGGTGTGCTGAGAAAACTTTCTACCTTGATGTTATAAGTGCATTAGTGTAGCAGAGATTATATAGAGAAATAAAGGGAGTTTTTACTCTCAGAACTGCGTTCTGTTATTCTGAATAATCAAAAGTCCTGGTTAGACTTCACAGTGACATCATAGTCAAAAAGGCCCTGATCCAACATGCAGGATCAGTACAAGCAGCCAAAAAATGGTGGGATGGATATCAGAGAAAAACTAAATCCTGTAATCAATGGAAAAGGCTGGCTTTGGATTTAAAAGACAAAAAATAAATTTAATTATTATTATTATTATAATAATAATAATAATAATAATAATATATAAATAATAATAATAATATAAACTATGACCAACTACTGTATGTAAGCTTTTGTTAGGAAAAAAATATTCTATTTCTACTTTCATCTTTCAATAAATCTGCAATAGAAGTGATTTTTCAATTAAAATTAATTTTAACGTTACTGTTTTCTGTAAGTCCTTTTTCATGTGCTTAAATTCAAAAGCTCATTCCAAACCTCAACCTATTGAATGATTAGAAAAACACTTCCCTTAAAAAAAAAAAACGCTATTAAAAGTATTAGCAATAAGTAATTAACTTGCTATTCTTGTTTGTTAGTTCTTTTTTTTAAACACCAAAATCCGATTCATTTATTATTGACTTGAACCGACAGATTAAAAATAATCATAAACAGCATCGTTCTATTGGGAACATCATGTAGTAAAGCTTATACACACACATAGAGAATAGTCTTCATTGAACGATTAAGAGTTTTTAACTTCAAAGAAATCCCTCCTGATAGAGAAACTCTAATACATAGAAAGTATGATATTTTATACTCAAAGAAACAAACCTGTAAAAAAGTGCAGTATATTGGAGGTCTTCTATTTACAGAGTGAATAAAAAAGTAAATAGCATTTTAAAAAAATGGAGATAAAGCCTATATTTCTAGTACAAATTGATTGAAACAAATTGTACATGTACTTTATTTCAAAGGAAAATAAAAACAGATATTTACATTTCCACGTAGACCCACCGGCCGCGTCTTCACGACTCCAGTTATACTACAAGTTCTATAGCCATTAAATATTACCTAGTTCATTTTCACCAACCCTATAGATCTATTCTAAACACTGGAGTGATTCTGCCTCTCTTAACATCTGGGGTTTAGAGGTGATGTACAACTTTTTTTTTTGTTTTTCCAAAACAGCCTCAAATCTTTCTGTAGATGAAAAGATTAAAGAGTGTGTTTGTGTGTGTGTGTTTACAAGACATTATGGCTATGATTAAGATCAAATTATGATAATCTTCATATTGGATATAAGAATAATTGTACAACAGTTAGATCCAACCTAAGAGTAATCTGATTTAACGAGAGGCATCCCAAAGGGGTGATAACAGACACGGCTAGTTACTGTAGTTCCGCCAGTTGTGGGACAATGTGTGTTAGCGACTGAAAAATAACAGGTTAAATAAACAACGAGGTCGTTCTGTCGTACCGAATATCAGCACGGCTATAATATCTTCAGTCCTCTGGCCCACGACCACATCACAGCCATGCTGATATTCAGGAGAGACCTCAAGTGCGATATCGCTTAATTCATCATCGCCACATTCAAACTGTCAAACAACAGCAATTGTAGCAAAACTGCTTTATTCAGATCAGGCACATGAGTTAAACAGGTGACGCCACATAAACGCGTTAACAGGAAAGCACAAAAAAAATTTTTTTTTTTAAACAGGACAGACAAAGTCAAGAGACAGACAAGGCTGAGGCAAAAAAAAATAAAATAATAGAAATCCACTCATGTAGCACCACTGATAATAAATTCCCCTCGCTAAGACGCATCTAAAAGCCTTTCAAATTCCACAAATGTCCTAAAACCCTCCGGATTCTGTACGGCCGTGCAGACCACTTCAACATGAAGCTACATCTCGATGTCTGTTCCACACCTACTCAAATCTAGACAACAATCATCCTCTCTAAAGGAAACAAAACAACCCCCCAAAAAAACAGTAAGGTTTCATTGACAATAAGACGTGTCTCGCTCAACAACGCTACGACACTACATTAACGCTACATTATATAGAGTACCTGCTCAGTGCTGCCCTCACACGAACATCGGATTTGTCCTGTATTATTATCGTCCCTATTATGAAGGTATCACTGAGGTACTTCGTTAGCTTGATATCAATTTTGACATTATTGTATTATTTTCCTCTGTTGTTGTCTTTTTTTCACTGCACGATTTTCACACGAATTTGGTCTCCGAATCATAAGACACCCACCTTGTAGCAACTGGGTGAAGGCTAACCAGTATGACGTGTAACGCTAGCAAGCTAGCATCTTTTTGAAACCAGAGGGCAATGCTATCTGCTCTCTTCCACATACAGAAGGTCACAGCCACATTCCAATGATCGAATAGCTTTACTGTGATTGACAGGAGAGCGATAGACAGTATGCCCCGCCCCCACACTAAGTTTTGCCGTTTTTTGTATCGCCGAACGCTTTTTTTTTTTTTTTGTATTATTGCGTCTGAACGCAATTTTTTTTCTATTTTAAAAATGTTAAACATCCGTGACTAATTATGTCTTTGGCCTTTTGATGACAGAAGTAATTAGTATTTAGGAAAGTAAGTGAAGTTTCCACAGCACCAGTCAGTGAAACCATGCAGTTTGCCATAAATGACGGAGATTCTGACGTCACGCGGAGGCAGCACTTGAGCAGGAATTAAACAGAACCAGACAATGCCTTTGATTAGATCCAATCGCACGTCACTTTGAATCCTTCTCTAACAGTCTACCTACGTTAATCAGAGACAGAGTTTTCTTCTTTATTAAACACTCAGTATGACTGATGATGATGATGATCGTCAGATAATGAGATGTTAGAAAATGACTAGGAGATTAAATGACTATTTAAGATTAAAGGCTTAAAACTTGCAAAATATATCATTTTGTTAATTGTGTTAATTGTTGCATCGTAACACTAATTGATGTTGTTTATGAGCGTTATCTCAGCGCTCGGAGTGTATTCCTCGCGCGCGTAGCGGTTCAGGCCGCTCGCTCCACGCTCGACGCCGCCGCGCCGTTACGGCAGCTCCTTCCTCTCCGAGGTCGACTCCTTTATGATCTGAAAGACAGAGAGGGACTCGGTGAGGACGGGCCGGGACGAGAGGTTTCATCCGGCAGCACAAACAGAACAGACGCCGCTCAGATTTGCACGCAAAAGTATTCGCACCCTGCCCTCTGCTGCTGGCTCAGTGTAAGTACAGGCTGTATGTGTTACATGGACTTACATGGGTACTGACAAAGAACAGGAGCAATAGGAATGATCAAAGGAAGAGAATGAAAGGAAGTGAAAGAAAGAAAGAATTGCAAGAAAACCGAATGAATTGTGAAATTAATAAATGTATCAATTAAATAGTTAATTAATTGAACAGAATAAATGAACAAAAGAAGAAAAGGAATGACCATCATGGAAGGTATTGCAAGAATCACAAAGGAAGGAAGGAAGGAAGGAAGGAAAGAAACAGAATCAAAGAAGAAAAAATCTTAGCATAATTGAAATTCAAAAGAAAGGCAAAAATACCGATTTAAAAAATGGAAGAAAAAAGAAAGACAGATTAACTGATAAGTTAATTGATTGATTGTGGTATAAACAAAGGAAGAAAGGAAAGAAAGAAGTTTGGGGAAGAAATGCAAATATTAGAAAGAATGGAGAAGAAGAACAAAATCAACAAACAAACAAATCAATAAATTATGTTTAAAAAAATAGAAGAAAGAAAGAAAGAAAATAATGAAAGAAGCATAATTAATTGTGAAATTCATCAATTAATCAATAAAATGATTGATTGATCAATTAACCAACTGTGGGATGAATCCAGAAAGGAAAGAAAGAAAAAGTTTGGATGGACGAAATTCAAAAAAAAAATTTTTAAAGAATGGAGGAAAAGACACAATTACGAAATAATAAAATGGAGGGGAATAAAGAAACTAACAAAGAAACAAATAAGTAAATAATGGTATGGAAAATAGAATTAAGTAGCAAGTAAGGAATGAGAAGAAGAAAAAGAAAGAAAGAAAGAAAGAAAGAAAGAAAGAAAGAAAATGCAAAAGAATAAAAGGAGGACAAAAGAAAATATTTTAAAAATATATTGTGGAATTAATCAATTAATCTAATAATTAGTTAACTGATTGACTGATTGATTAATTAATCCACTGTGGGATGTATCACAGAAGAAGAACAAAAAGGAAATAAGGAATGAATAGCAAGGAAGAGTTAGAGAGGGAGGAAGGAAGAGACAGATGCACCTCTCCATCACGCGTCTCCACAGTTCGTACGATGATGCTTCTCTTAGTGAGACTCTCAGGAGGTGTTTTAGTGTCGATGCTCGTCTCTGATAAATGAGAAATAAACAAAGGACGTTTATTACAGCAGAGAGACGAAGAAAAGGAAAAGAAGAGATGAATCACAAATAAAATCACTGAATCTGTCTCCATGTTGTCGGTCACATGACCTCACCAGGTCTCACAGTCTCTCTCTCTCTCTCTCACCTCTGAACTGAATGTTGGCGAAACTCTGCACAGGAACAGTGATCCTGACAGCACACACACACACACACACACACACACACGTTAAAGATCTGCCTGTGTTTCAGTCGTTAACATTTAAACCCCCGCGAGTCCCCGTGTCCTCACCGACTCTCCTCGCCTTCCAGCAGCTTCCTGTAGGTGGCGATCTCGATGTCCAGCGCCAGTTTGACGTTGAGGAGGTCCTGGTACTCCTGCAGGTGTCGCGCCATCTCCTCCTTCAGACCCTGGATCTCGTCCTCAAGGCGCGCCACCGTGTCCTGGTACGCCGCCGTGTCCGTGGAGAAACGCTCCTCGATCTCACGCAGCTGACGCTCCAGAGACTCGTTCTAGCACAGAGAGAGAGAGTGTATGGTTTTGAAAAAGTTTTGTAACCTTTAATCTCTACTGAGGAGTGTGTGTGAGAGTGTGAGAGTGTGACTCACGGTTCCACGCAGAGACTCCAGGTCACACGTCAGGGCCTGAATCTGCCTGCGGTAATCGTTGGCCTCCTGCTTCGCCTGCCGCAGAGCCTCTGTGTTCCGATTGGCCGCGTCAGTCAGATCCGCAAACTGGGACACGCGACACACACACCAGCATGAGAGTACGGTGTTAAGACAAAAAAAAAACAAACAAAAAAAATTGTATATGGGTTCATATTATGTAAGTACATGTATGTGTGTTTGTCTGCAGTGGTGTGTGTGTGTGTGTGTGTGTGTGTGTGTGTGTGATTAACCTTGGAGCGGTACCACTCCTCAGTCTCCTGCATGTTGGAGGTCGCCATGGCCTCGTACTGAACCCGGATCTCCCTCAGTGCCGCAGTCAGGTCCGGCTTAGACACGTCCAGATCCACGTGGACCTGCTGGGCGTTCAACTGGTCCTGCAGCTCCCGCACCTCCTACAGAGATAGAGAGAGAGGGAGCTGAGAAGTCTTTCCTGTCGTGCTCTATCACTAGCTCAGGCCTCCGGTGTAAAGCAGGAGACACGATGAGAGACAGTTCACCTCCTCGTGGACTTTCTTCAGGAAGTTGATCTCGTCCTGGAGAGCTTCGATCTTCCGCTCCAGCTGCACCCTGTTCAGAGCCGCCTCGTCCACATCCTGACACGGAGAGAGAGAGAGAGAGAGAGAGAGAGAGCTTTTACACATACTTTAATGTGACAAATTGAGGGACTATTACATTACATTTTATATACATATTTATATATATATATTTATTTGCACACACATCCACTCATTGATTCATTTCGTTCTTTTGATAAACAGACCCCCAAAACATCTACACACACACATTTTGCCTATAGTTCCAGTAATGGGAATATTACAGTGCAGCTAAGGACATATTATTATTATAAACAGAATGAGCCGCTCACCATCATATCTCCTACTCTGAGTCGTTCGTTCTTTTGAATCTCTTGCACTGGATAGTGTCTACGGGAGTCATATGACAAAAGAACGAAAACGACTCGGACTTGGAAGATTCGTTGAGAACCGTTCAATTCTGCTTCCTGCACATAACCTACGGGGGTCTCGCGGTGATTTGCGCATGCGCGCCCAAGAGAAACTGAACCAATCATTCTCCGAGACTACTCGTTCTTCTGAGTCATGTTCAAGACTCGTTCAAAAAGAAGGAATCGTTCATGAATGACCCATCACTGACTACGAGTCGCCCCCCCCTGAGCTCCCCGGCTGACGTCTCCGCACTCAAAAAACACCTTAGCGGCTCCCTGGTAGCGGAAACGGTGCAACTGCTGTCCCCCCCCCCCCACTTTGCACGTAAAATTGACATTAGGTGTTCCTTCCTGGTTAATTAAACCATTAAAACCTGTCTGAGGAAGGCCAGGAGTTGTTTCACACTTGAGCTCTTACACCCGAGCGGGATGGCGCCTCTCATGGGGCTGACGCGTTCGAGTTCACCAGTCTTGTGTCTGTGTGTGTGTTATTGAGCAGCACTTGGGTTACTCACCTGTCTAAACGCATTCAGGCTGTTTTCCGCATCTTGTCTCAGCGTCGTTTCGTCCTGGAGTCTGTAACAAAGTCAGATTTTGGAAACAAATATATAAATATAAAACTCCCTGATGCACACGAATGCACTTATCCCAGTGATACCATCAAGATGGAAAGTTTTCTCAGTCTGCCGGAGCCATGAAAAAAAAAACACTGAAACGCCGGCCTCCCAGAAACTCCTTTAAACACTCAAACATGTGGAGGTCAGGACTGTACGGAGGATGTGTCATTAACTCCCGGCAAAGGTCCTGGAACATGCAGGTGGTGTTGGTGAACGATTGTGTGTACCGTTCACACGGACAGATGCGTCTCTTCTGCAAGTTATCGCCAGGTCATCCATCAATTTTAAAGGATCAGGTGTTCCACTCTCTGTATGTTCACGGGAGTGACTGCACACAGACTTACAGCCTTCTTTCAAAGGTCTGCACCGCTCTGATGTTTTACTGCGGCTCAGAGTCTCATCACCGTACACCATTCGCCATTCGTAACTTCATTACAAGTCTCAGTTTTAACTTCAACACCCATTGTATATATTCTCTTTCTGCAGCTTGATTGTACTTGAATCATATCTTCCCATTAAGTTTCAAGTAGGACTTTAGTAGTAAAAATAAAATATGACACTGGATAATGAAAAGGTGCAATGAACCTAAATCTGCAAACCCAATGAATCTGCTCAAAAAACACATTAAAAATAGACATTTCTCATGTAAACAAAGGCTACGGCAAGCGAGAGCAGATTCCTTTCAGAATCCCTGGAGAGCAATATAAAGTAGACCTCTGCAGGGAAGAAAGTTGCGGTGACTTCATTTCTTTTATTAGGACCTCAATAAAACCAGTACAGTCATACAATAGCAGTAAAGTAATGAATCAGTGCAAAGTACCACAGGACAGGCCTTCTTAAACTCTGAAGTAATTCATGTCTTGCGTATTTTCCGATTATACGTTTTGTTTACTGTGGTCATGCTACCTACTGTATATAGACTACACGGCCAAAAGGAAAGGAACAACTCAGTTTGACCATTAAACACCAGAGTCGATCCCCTTGATTTAGGATCATATCCTCCATTGCACTGGGAAGGCTTTCCACTAGACTCGCAAAACCTACAGGAGCATTAGGGAGGTCAAGGAGGCTCCAGTTCCCAGTTTGTCTTCCCAGTGGGTTGAGTTCCATCATGGTTCTGTGCATAGTTGTAGCGAAGGGAAATTTCTATTTTACAGCATACAGAAACGTTCTACAATTTGGCAAGGAACCATATATGGGTGTATGCGTGCCAATTTTCAGACGGCATAGGGAAACCGCCGAAAGAAAAGGCCATCAAGTGAGTGATGGTTAGAAACGTTTTTTTTGTTGTTGAAGTTTAAACCAAGACTCTTAAAGTCAGTCTTTACATAGAGCAAGTTTTTGGTTATGAATTAAACTAATGAATGAACGAATGAACGAATGAATGAAGAGCAAAGTTGTTTTTAACCATCGTGTTTTATGTTAATCAAAGTCAATACCTCAAACTCTTACGCCATCATTTTATTATTCCTACTTTTAAAAAAAAATAATTTTTTTAGGAGGTTTAGGAGATCATGTGATATGAACTTAACTGTATGGACTGTTTTGAATATTGAGTAAGACGTCCAAATGTTTGGTTTGTTGTAAAGTAAGTGAAATGCAGTGCAAGCGTTTGAGCAGAGATGTATATACATGTAGACGTGGACATGCAGATGTTTAACACCAGCATTGCTGAGAAAAAAAAGAAGTGAATTGTTGCTGGGACAGCAGGACACATCCCCAAACCCCAACACCCCCCCCAAACCCCTCCCCCGCCCCAGCTTTAGGCTTTTTGTGAAGGCCACAATGCCCCAATGCACATTTCATTCATTCACTTGCTTTTCAATTGTGAGCCTGATCCTCCCTTCCCTGCCCCCCACCAAAACCCACCAGCTCCAGGGATCAGGCTTGTTAAAGAATCAGGCTTTAAAACAGGCAGCTAGGTGAAAATGTGAGCAAATGCTTGTGTTGTGTTATCACTATACAGTACAACACTTTCAGAGCTATCACGCGTAAAAATAAATAAATAAATAAATAAATAAATAAATCTGGCTTAGTTACCCTTGTCTGCTTTTTACTGGTCAGTGAGGACAGATTGACTGGATGCGTCTCAGCAGGGTTGCTGATCTTTGGGGATGTTTTTTTTTTTTTTACGTTCCCTCAGTGCTTTGTCTTCTGGCATGCACCAGACTGACACTCCCACTCATACCAACCTTCATTCATTAAGTTCTGTTTGCCGAACTTTACAACTAATCTCATTTTAAAGTAATAATCAAAAGTAAAAAGTCATCCATTTTTACCATAAAGTAAAAATCATCCATTAAAAAAAAAAAAAAATTTAGAAGATAGTTTTGGTACACATCCATCAGACCATCATTTCCACCAATCCAACCACCAATCAGTCAATGATCTCTTCATCAAATCCAAGCATTTCTTCAACTTTTCATCATACATCAACCACCTTTCTCATCCAATCTCCCCAATTGCCAAACAAAATCTATTCTAATATATTCATCCCTCCACCAATCCATGCAACTACTGACCAATCTCTACCAAGCTTAAACCCATCCATTGGATAATCCATCTCTTCCTCTACCAATTTATCCAGCTATTTATTAAATCCACCCATCCCTCCACCAATCCATTCATCCATCCTGACATCCCTCAATCCACCTGTTGATCCATCCATCAATCCCACAGCCTGTCTACCCATCCATTAATCATCCATCCATTTATTAATTCATTCATCTATCCATCTATCCATCCAGCCTGCTTTACCTTTGCTTCAGTGTGCCCAAATCAGCCGCCAGGTTGTCCCTCTCAATCTCCAGACGTGCCTTGGCATTGTTCAAGCCATCCACCTGCCTGCGCAGCTCCCTCAGTTCCTCTTGGTAGATGTCCCCAAGCCGGCTCGGCTCCTTCCCACGTAGCTGATTCAGTTCAGCCACCAGCACCTTGTTCTGCTGTTCCAGGAAACGTACTTTCTCGATGTAGCTGGCGAAGCGGTCGTTCAGGCCCATCATCTCCACCTTCTCGTTGGTGCGCGTCTCACGGTACTGAGCCTTCAGCAGCGAGTCAGTAGAGAAGTCGAGCCTCTCGGTTCCCAGGGACAGACGGGAGACGCTGGGGCTGGACAGGACCGTGTGGCGTGGGGTGCTGTGCATGGACAGACGCCCGAGGCTCCTGGTGATGAGCGGGGCCGAGGGGCTGCTCTGAGTCCCGAAGCGCTTACGGTAGGACGAGAGGACACGCTGGCTATCCATGATGAGGGGTAAATGGGGCCGTGGGTGAGTGGAGAGAAGGCTTTTATAGAGAGACAGGGGTAGAAAGAGGGGGAGAGGGGAAAGGAGGGGAGAAAGTGGGGGAGCAGAAGTTTGCGTGTCACTCCAACTCTTTGTGCAGGAATTGTTTATGCCTGTCCAGTCAGTGACAAACACCTTTCTTTCTCATTCTTTAGTGTGTGTGTATGTGTGTGTGAGTGCATGTGTGTGATGAACGGTGGGGCCACATGGAGACACAAAAATTCTATTCATCCCTTAAGGAGAGCAGAAAAGAAAAAAAAAATCGGCCATTGCGACAGAAAGAAAGTGAGAGATGTGAGAGTGAAATGAAACAGTCTTGTGTGTAATTGTTGGTATAACTCCACATCTCACCCTGTGTGTGGGCATTTTTAAAAGAGCACTTGCACTTGCATAATCTGCTGAGTGTGAGTCTTTCTTCTCCATTGTGCTAATCCTGGAAACATCACACACACACAAAACTCGTTGAATTGCTAAACTGCTGTCTCATCTTTGCCATACAGTCCGTTCCACTTGGAGAGGAATCCTGGACGCTGCTTCAGGCAGACCTTCTGCCGCTCCTTTTGTTCATGTGGACTTCCCTCTTCAATACACTCCACAGAGTTCAGATCAAAAGGCTGGCGTACCATGGACAAAGTTTTTTTTTTTTTTTGTCTTTTTTTCCCCCCACAATCATTTTGGTGTCGATTTGGATGTGTGTTGTTGGTCATCGTCTTGTTAATCTAGAACTTTCTCATACGCTGCGAAACAAGGGGCAAAACACTACACACAAAATAGTATGAAAAATAAACTTATGGATCATCCTTGAAGGTTCAGGGCATAGAGGTAAATGATAGAGATGGTGCAGCTGCACAGCATAAGGGCCTTCCCTGGTTATGTACTGTATAATGGTGGATAGAAACATAAATGTTGCTGCATTAGTTAGACCCTGATGAGCCTCAGGCTATTCGTCCATTCATCGTCTATATCGCTGGGCTCAGCTCCTGAAATAACGTTCTCCAAAAGCTTAATTCATTGACAAATGATGGAGTTCAAAAGCCGAATGGGGACAGCTACAGTATGGGAAGTCCTTTAGCCAGAAAGAGGAGCTCCAAAGTCAGTTAAAATGCCCATTTTCCCCAGCCATCTTCTCTTTCACTGTAGATCGAAGATAGCTACTATATATATATATATATATATATATATATAGCTTCCATTCCGACAACAGCCGAAGGCTCTCAACGAAAAGAATGCAATAACATAGTCAGTCCATTTTCTACCATTATCTTTTACCTTCGTGGTCCTGGATGAGATCTACTGTAAGATGTTACAAGGTCTGAATATCGACGTGTACACATTATTATTCAATTGTTACTGTAAGCATTTAACTCGACTCTGAATACAGTGGCACCTCGGCATACGACTGCACCGCCTCATGAATTTTTGACCTAAGAACTGAAATTTCGCAACAAATTTGCCTCGGCATAACAAGCATTTTAGCATACGAGCGAATGAACCAAGTTGCGCATACATTCAATTTTTTATTTATTTATTTTTTTTATGCATTTTGTGCCAGATTTAATGAAGACCTAGTACCAAGGGTATTAGCAAGGATGGTAGCAAGAAGAAAACGGAGCCGCTTTCAGTTTGATTTTTAAAGCGGCTGGTGCCAAGAGGAATCATAAGTTAAGGTTAAGTGAGGTTTAATGTCTATTTATTTCATATTTTACTTCATTTGCAATTCCTTTCAAAATGTTTTGATTGTTTTCATATGCACAAAATATGATTATAGTGTTGGAAATTGGTAATATTTTTGGGTGGCTTGAACGGATTATCTGCATTTACGTATTTCCTATAGTCTGAGCAGTCTTATGCTTTATTGTTGTTGTTTTGTTTTTGTTTTTGTCATGAAAAAGTTAGGAATAGTTGAAATCTGACACATTTTTGAGTTTTTTTGTGTCCAAAGACCTCCATAGAGCTCAAAGCTACAAACGTAAATATACTTCAATGTAAAGCTTAGACTACAACTACTACTGCGTTGCTATTGTTTTTGCCTTGATATACGAGCAGCTCAGTGGCTTACAGGTGGAAGAAAGGATAAATGGCTGACAGGTAAGAGTTAGTAAGAGCCATGTGAAGCGAAAAGAGAGCTACAACGTGAATGCTAACAGTGTGGTTAGCGTGATGGAGCGTCTTTAGGATTGGAGCAGTGGCGTCATTAATAAGAGAGCAGAGTGGATTGCTAAGGGAGTAAGCGTGGTTGCCTCAGATGCCGTAACTGAGGGAAGACCTTTCAGACAGTAAACATTTAGAGAGAAAGAGAAAAGAGTCCAAAAGTTTAAAACCACGAGGCAAACAAGTTTGTTAGCATTTTCCAAAGCAGACTCTTTACAGCTTTCTTCTTTCTCAGATAGACTTCTTGAGTCTTTTAAGGAAGCCAAACAGCCGATTCATGTGTGTGTGTGTGTGTGTGTGTGTGTGTGTGTGTGTGTGTGTGCGACCGTGTGTGTGTGTGTGTGTGTGTGTGTGTGTGTAAGTGAGTGAGTGAGTGTGTAGCAGTGATTGAGAACAACATCTAAATGCTAATGAGCTGCTCATGGACTGATCGCTAGACAAGGCAAATCCCTAGCCAGACTTCCCTGGCAGACCTAGTTTGTGTGTGTGTGTGTGTGTGTGTGTGTGTGTTCATTAAACAGATTTAGAAATTTAGTTATTCATCTTTACATTTAGGTCTTACATAATCGGATAAAGCCTAAAGACCTGGAACAAACAAAAGTGCAAAAGTTTTCACACCCCTACTTTCTTATTATAATCATTTTTTATTATTTGATTTTTCAATTTTTTGATAAATTTCCAACCACAACATGGCATGAAAAGTGTTTTATTCCTAACTTGTCTTGTCACGTCATCATTCCTGTATATCATGACACCACTAACAAGTCATAAACCCTCTAAAAATAAGCATATACCCCCGAGAGAAGCTCAGCTGTTGTGTGTTGTGAAGCACCAGTGAATAAAAGCAGCGATGGCGAGAATGACGTGAGTCAGCAGCAGATCGTCTAATGCCTGCTCTGCTCACAATGGGAGAGGTGGCAGCCCTGATGCAAACACACAATGCCAGCCTCGGTGGGTTTTATTGCTGAGATTAAGCCATGAGGTGAGCCATGAACGAATCTGCATCTGAGTTATTCTTCTCAGCACAGCAGCAACACATAAACATTACTGCGTTTATACTAGATGAATGCTCGCGTCTGATTGGTCACCAAGTGTTATTCATTCTGATATGTAGATGGCTAATTAGAGAGTTCCTGGGAGGCCGGCGTTTCATACGTAAATCAGGCAGTCCAATCTTGGCTCTGGCGTATTGAGAAAATTTTCTACCTTGATGGTATCCAAGCACAAGTGAAACACTGGGATGAGTGCATTAGTGTAGCAGGGGATTATATAGAGAAATAAAGGAAGTTACCCTCATAACTGTATTCTGTTATCCTCATAAATGTATTCTCTTATTCTGCACAATCAAAAGTCCCAGTTTGACTCGAACAGCCCTTGTATATGTGGAAGGAGTCTCCAGTTTTAGGACTTTGTCATGTAAATGTTAAAGAAAGACGTATTGCTTGTGAAGTTGAAATATTTGTATAGTAGTCTATATTATTTGTATAGTACTCTAGTATTTTTATAGTACTCTATATTATCTGTATAGTACTCTATATTATTTGTATAGTACTCTATAGTATTTGTATAGTACTCTATATCATCTGTATAGTACTCTATAGTATTTGTATAGTACTCTATAGTATTTGTATAGCACTCTATATTATCTGTATAGTACTCTATAGTATTTGTATAGTACTCTATATTATCTGTATAGTACTCTATAGTATTTGTATAGTACTCTATAAAATTTGTATAGTACTCTATATTATCTGTATAGTACAATATAGTATTTGTATAGTACTCTATATTATCTGTATAGTACTCTATATTATCTGTATAGTACTCTATAGTATTTGTATAGTACTCTATATTATCTGTCTAGTACTCTATAGTATTTGTATAGTACTCTATAGTATTTGTATAGTACTCTATAGTATTTGTATAGTACACTATATTATCTGTATAGTACTCTATAGTATTTGTATAGTACTCTATATTATCTGTATAGTACACTATAGTATTTGTATAGTACTCTATAGTAATTGTATAGTACTCTATATTATCTGTATAGTACACTATAGAATTTGTGTAGTACTCTATAGTATCTGTATAGTACTTTATATTCTTTGTGTAGTACTCTAAATTATTTGTATAGTACTCTATATTGTTTGTATAGTACTCTATAGTATTTGTATAGTACTCTATATTATCTGAATAGTACTCTATATTATTTGTATAGTACTCTATAGTATTTGTATAGTACACTATAGTATTTGTATAGTACTCTATAGTATTTGTATAGTACTCTATATTATCTGTATAGTACACTATAGTATTTTTATAGTGCTCTAAATTATATGTATAGTGCTCTATATTATTTGTATAGTACTCTATAGTATTTGTATAGTACTGTATATTAACTGTATAGTACACTATAGTATTTGTATAGTACTCTATAGTATTTGTATAGTACTCTATATTATCTGTATAGTACTCTATAGTATTTGTATAATACTCTATAGTATTTGTATAGTACTCTATATTATCTGTATAGGACAATATAGTATTTGTATAGTACTCTATATTATCTGTATAGTACTCTATATTATCTGTATAGTACTCTATAGTATTTGTATAGTACTCTATATTATCTGTATAGTACACTATAGTATTTGTATAGTACGCTATAGTATTTGTATAGTACTCTATATTATCTGTATAGTACTCTATATTATTTGTATAGTACTCTATAGTATTTGTATAGTACTCTATATTATCTGTATAGTACTCTATATTATCTGTATAGTACACTATAGTAATTGTATAGTACTCTATATTATCTGTATAGTACTCTATAGTATTTTTATAGTGCTCTATATTATATGTATAGTACACTATAGTATTTGTATAGTACTCTATAGTATTTTAATAGTGCTCTATATTATATGTATAGTGCTCTATATTATTTGTATAGTACTCTGTAGTATTTGTATAGTACTCTATATTATCTGTATAGTACACTATAGTATTTGTATAGTACTCTATATTATCTGTATAGTACTCTATAGTATTTGTATAGTACTCTATAAAATTTGTATAGTACTCTATATTATCTGTATAGTACACTATAGTATTTGTATAGTACTCTATATTATATGTATAGTGCTCTATAGTATTTGTATAGTACTCTATAAAATTTGTATAGTACTCTATATTATCTGTATAGTACTCTATATTATCTGTATAGTACTCTATATTATCTGTATAGTACTCTATAGTATTTGTATAGTACTCTATATTATCTGTATAGTACACTATAGTATTTGTATAGTACGCTATAGTATTTGTATAGTACTCTATATTATCTGTATAGTACTCTATATTATTTGTATAGTACTCTATAGTATTTGTATAGTACTCTATATTATCTGTATAGTACTCTATATTATCTGTATAGTACACTATAGTAATTGTATAGTACTCTATATTATCTGTATAGTACTCTATAGTATTTTTATAGTGCTCTATATTATATGTATAGTACACTATAGTATTTGTATAGTACTCTATATTATCTGTATAATACTCTATAGTATTTTAATAGTGCTCTATATTATATGTATAGTGCTCTATATTATTTGTATAGTACTCTGTAGTATTTGTATAGTACTCTATATTATCTGTATAGTACACTATAGTATTTGTATAATACTCTATATTATCTGTATAGTACTCTATAGTATTTGTATAGTACTCTATAAAATTTGTATAGTACTCTATATTATCTGTATAGTACACTATAGTATTTGTATAGTACTCTATATTATATGTATAGTGCTCTATAGTATTTGTATAGTACTCTGTAGTATTTGTATAGTACACTATATTATCTGTATAGTACACTATAGTATTTGTATAATACTCTATATTATCTGTATAGTACTCTATAGTATTTGTATAGTACTCTATAAAATTTGTATAGTACTCTATATTATCTGTATAGTACACTATAGTATTTGTATAGTACTCTATATTATTGGTATAGTACTCTATATTATTTGTATAGTACTCTATAGTATTTGTATAGTACTCTATATTATCTGTATAGTACTCTATAGCATTTGTATATGCTCTATATTATATGTATAGTGCTTTATATTATTTGTATAGTACTCTATAGTATTTGTATAGTACTCTATATTATCTGTATAGTACTCTATAGTATGTGTATAGTACTCTATATTATCTGTATAGTACACTATAGTATTTTTATAGTGCTCTATATTATATGTATAGTACTCTATAGTATTTGTGTAGTACTCTATATTATCTGTATAGTACTCTATATTATATGTAAAGTACTTTATATTATTTGTGTAGTACTCTATATTATTTGTATAGTAATCTATATTATATGTATAGTACTTTATATTATTTGTGTAGTACTCTATATTATTTGTATAGTAATTTATATTATATGTATAGTACTTTATATTATTTGTATAGTACTCTATATTGTTTGTATAGTACACTATAGTATTTGTATAGTATTCTATAGTATTTGTGTAGTACTCTATATTATTTGTATCGTACTTTATATTATTTGTGTAGTACTCTATATTATTTTTATAGTACTCTATAGTATTTGTGTAGTACTCTATATTATTTGTATCGTACCTTATATTATTTGTGTAGTACTCTATATTTTTTGTATAGTGCTCTATATTATTTGTATAGTACTCTATAGTAATTGTGTAGAACTCTATATTATTTGTATAGTACTTTATATTATTTGTATAGTCCTCTATAGTATTTGTGTAGTACTCTATATTATTTGTGTAGTACTTTATATTATTTGTATAGTACTTTATATTATTTGTATAGTCCTCTATAGTATTTGTGTAGTACTCTATAGTATTTGTGTAGTACTCTATATTATTTGTGTAGTACTTTATATTATTTGTATAGTACTTTATATTATTTGTATAGTACTTTATATTACAGTATTTGTCTAGTACTCTATATTATTTGTCTAGTACTCTATATTATTTGTGTAGTACTCTATATTATTTGTATAGTACTCTATATTATTTGTAAAGTCCTCTATAGTATTTGTGTAGTACTCTATATTATTTGTATAGTCCTCTATAGTATTTGTGTAGTACTTTATATTACAGTATTTGTGTAGTAATCTATATTATTTGTATAGTACTTTATATTATTTGTATAGTACTTTATATTATTTGTATAGTACTTTATATTACAGTATTTGTCTAGTACTCTATATTATTTGTATAGTACTCTATATTATTTGTATAGTCCTCTATAGTATTTGTGTAGTACTCTATATTATTTGTGTAGTACTCTATATTATTTGTGTAGTACTCTATATTATTTGTATAGTACTCTATATTATTTGTAAAGTCCTCTATAGTATTTGTGTAGTACTCTATATTATTTGTATAGTCCTCTATAGTATTTGTGTAGTACTCTATATTATTTGTGTAGTACTCTATATTATTTGTATAGTACTCTATATTATTTGTAAAGTCCTCTATAGTATTTGTGTAGTACTCTATATTATTTGTATAGTCCTCTATAGTATTTGTGTAGTACTCTATATTATTTGTGTAGTACTCTATATTATTTGTATAGTACTCTATATTATTTGTATAGTCCTCTATAGTATTTGTGTAGTACTCTATAGTATTTGTGTAGTACTCTATATTATTTGTATCGTACTTTATATTATTTGTGTAGTACTCTATATTATTTGTATAGTACTCTATATTATTTGTAAAGTCCTCTATAGTATTTGTGTAGTCCTCTATATTATTTGTGTAGTACTTTATATTATTTGTATAGCACTTTATATTATTTGTATAGTACTTTATATTATTTGTATAGTACTTTATATTTGTGTAGTACTCTACAATATATTATTTGTATAGGGTTAGCATTAGGATTAGTTAATATACTTTATATTATTTGTATAGTACTTTATATTATTTGTATAGTACTTTATATTATTTGTATAGTACTTTATATTACAGTATTTGTCTAGTACTCTATATTATTTGTATAGTACTCTATATTATTTGTATAGTCCTCTATAGTATTTGTGTAGTACTCTATATTATTTGTGTAGTACTCTATATTATTTGTGTAGTACTCTATATTATTTGTATAGTACTCTATATTATTTGTAAAGTCCTCTATAGTATTTGTGTAGTACTCTATATTATTTGTATAGTCCTCTATAGTATTTGTGTAGTACTCTATATTATTTGTGTAGTACTCTATATTATTTGTATAGTACTCTATATTATTTGTATAGTACTCTATATTATTTGTATAGTCCTCTATAGTATTTGTGTAGTACTCTATATTATTTGTGTAGTACTCTATATTATTTGTATAGTACTCTATATTATTTGTAAAGTCCTCTATAGTATTTGTGTAGTACTCTATATTATTTGTATAGTCCTCTATAGTATTTGTGTAGTACTCTATATTATTTGTGTAGTACTCTATATTATTTGTATAGTACTCTATATTAGTCCTCTATAGTATTTGTGTAGTACTCTATATTATTTGTATAGTCCTCTATAGTATTTGTGTAGTACTCTATATTATTTGTGTAGTACTCTATATTATTTGTATAGTACTCTATATTATTTGTAAAGTCCTCTATAGTATTTGTGTAGTCCTCTATATTATTTGTGTAGTACTCTATATTATTTGTAAAGTCCTCTATAGTATTTGTGTAGTCCTCTATATTATTTGTGTAGTACTTTATATTATTTGTATAGCACTTTATATTATTTGTATAGTACTTTATATTACAGTATTTGTGTAGTACTCTATATTATTTGTGTAGTACTCTATATTATTTGTATAGTACTTTATGTTATTTGTATAGTACTTTATATTATTTGTATAGTACTTTATATTTGTGTAGTACTCTACAGTATATTATTTGTATAGGGTTAGCATTAGGATTAGTTAATATACTTTATATTATTTGTGTAGTACTTTATATTATTTGTATAGTACTTTAAAATATTTGTATAGTACTCAGACTGTTTGAATTCAGGTCTGTCCTCCGTACATGGAGAAAAACAGCGCAATAAAGAAGCAACCCTAAAGCCAACATGCGTTTACACCAATCACGTAAAGGAACCTTTGTGAAGGTCTCATTCCATCCGGCGCTATTGTGCATCTCTCTCTCACTCCATCTTCTCTTTTAGTTCAGACAGAAAAGGCATCAATCGAGCAGCTTCTTTACAGATGCCACAATAGAGTCTATTCATAAAGTCAGCGGGTTATTTAGCGCCTCGGACCGGCTCCGCATGAACACAGACAGAGACGCCCGGTGCCAAAGGAGCTCGGCAACATGCTGTCAGCTCACACATATTCTCACACACAGACACACACTGGCTCTGTCTGACATGGCAGTATTCCTGATGTTGGAGAATGTACGTGTTCTGGGTAATATAGAGAAAAATGGATTTATGGTATATTATTTGGTTAGAGAATTACAATAGTGATATCATAGAACATGAACAATAGTTACACTAAGGTATGTGTAAACAGTGCAGAAAATGTTATATGAGATGGACACTGACAGACACTGTAATGTGTCATATATACAGTACCTTTTAGCGACAACATTGCTAATAGAAAAATGCAAGCATGGAAATAATATTACCCCCAAAACACTGGACAAGAGATAAGGGATAAGCTTTGGAATAAAGAGGTCACCTAGGTACACTGCCTGGCCCCAAAAACCTCACCATTTCAGGAGGGTCAAAAATTTTACCCGCTAAAGAAAACATAAAATGGCAGGAATTGGAAATAGGAACCTTGCTGAACTGTCAATGACGGTCTACTTTTCACAGAAATGTGTGGTTGAAAATGAAAAAAAAAAATCATAAATGGAGATTACTTAATGAAGTTGTATTGTAAAAAAAAATAAATAAATAAATGGACAGTAGAAACCATGTTTAATCTGTTAAATAGTGAAAGTAAGAGCATTTCCATGTGATGCACAATGTGATAAGACGTCAACAGCTGTGCATCCATAAGAAAACCATGTGCTAGTGAGACTCATCAGAAAAAGGACTCTTAAGTTTGATAGGGAGCATAAAGATCAGACTTTGGAAAAATTAAAAAAGGTCATGTGATCTGATGAGTCCAGATTGAGCCTATACCAGTGTGATGGGCGTGTCCGGGTAGGAAGGGAATTGGATGAAGCGATGCACCCATCATGCCCACTGGACTGCTTCAGTTGCTCAGGTCTCGCGTCAGCAACGTTATGCGGCAATAAAATAAAGTCAGCTGACGACCTGAATGTACTGAATGACCAGTACATCACATCTGTGGAGCTTTTCTTGTCTGATGGCACTGACACGTTCCAGGACTCCAGGACAGATTATTGTTTCTGGGAGGATGAGGAATAATTTTCACACATAAACTGAACACCAGATTGTGTGCTCTAATCAAAGCTAAAAACAAACAAACAAACAAATTACGAATTAATTCGGGCTAGTGCTAGTGTCTGTGCACTGTACATTAATGCAGGGTTAAAGTAAACAAAAGCTGAACATCTTTTACATCCAGTGTCTCATCCATCAGGTGATTCATCCCCCATTACTATAGGAGGAAGATCATAAATACTACATACAGTAAGGGTTGGCACCTCCGATTTAAAAGAATGTTTTTCTATTTACTCTATATGATCACTAGGTCCTTTATATGACAGTTACTTACCTAAAACAAATTTTAAAAAATCGGGACCAGGGAATTTACAAGGGGTGTTCAAGTCAAACCGGGACTTGTGATGACCTTTCTGGCGGGTGAACGAAGACGTAAAAGCTGATTGAGATTTACAGAACACTTCAGGCACGGTACGGTGATGAGACTGTTAGCTGCAGTAAAACACGTGAATGGTTCAAATGTTTTAATGAAGCCCGTACGTCCGTTCTGAGGTGTCTCGGAGCCCACTGCAGTCGTTCCAGCATCCATTCAGTGACTGTCTGGAACGTCTGATCCTTGAAAATCAGCCTATAACGCGACGGAAGAGTCGAATCTGTCTTTGCGAACTGTACATACAATCATTCACCAACACCACTTGCACGTTACAGGAACCCGGAGGGAAGTTATCGCCACATTCCCCGTACAGTCCGGACCTCGCTCCAAGACATTTCCACATGTTTGGGTCGTCAAAGGAGTTCCTGGGAGGCCGGCGTTTCAGACATGAAGCATGAAACTTTCTACCTTGATCGTGTTCAAGCACTAGTGAACCACTGGGATAAGTGCATTAGTGTAGCAGGGGATCATATAGAGAAATAAAACGGGTTTTGAATCTCAGAACTGTATTTAACGTCGTATTCACCCTAAAAAATGACAAAATTCTGATCGGAATCATTTAAAGGTGGACTTTTTGCCCTTAAATATATTCATCTGAAACATGAAAAATAATTCTATATTAATTGAATACAAAGAGACAGTTAAGAGCATACAGTTATTTTATTGTAAATGACTTTAATACATTAGACTTTGCACTGCAAGTCCTATGTCATGATACATCATCATTATATATTTCTTATTGCTTACCTCAGGGTTCTCACGATTCCCAACACTGCGCTTTTAAAATTGGTACAATACTGATAACTAGCTGCCAAAGAAAAAAAAAATCCCTCCACAATAGCAGCCAAAACTGAAACGATTGATCACCGAAGGAGATCGGGACACCGACAGTGATCGGTCAGACAAATCTGTGTGCCCTCATCGTGGGCACGTGTCACTCGAACCCTGAGCTAAACAAAGCCGTCGAGCTGAGTGGAACCGGGCGCTCTGGCCTCCACCTGCGTCTTAACACTTTCATCCACGGCTTCCGTTCACGTTCACACATCATTACAAGGTTCGGTGTGAGAGTTGAAAAGAAGGAGGAGGAGGAGGAGGAGGAGGAAGTCGTTTTTATACGGAATAAAACAACAAAACAGGAACAGTTCAGTACAGTACAGAAAACTAGTGTTAAGATCTGAAGGAATATTAGCGGCTAGAAAATGGAAATTTCCAGGACTAAACCTTAGGGGCGTAAGACATGTTACAATATCGCACGAGATAGCAAGTACCACTCTCACTGGTCCCACAGTCATCTCATGGATGTGTGCAAAGAGAAAAGAATCTGTCTGTGCTGTCTGGGTGAGACGGATGGCTAAGTGTCGCTCGCAGTGTCACTAGCCAATCACAGCCATCTGCCAAGTCATGTATGAGAAAGAGGGCGGATAGCGCTCTTTACTTTTCCACCAACCTTTTTTTTTCTTTCTACTACAGTATTTAGTGATTATTCCATGAGCGTACATCGAAAAAGAATGTCTCATCACTCAGACAGAACCTGATAATACTGTACTAATTTCATTTTTTTTTCTTTAAAAAAATCTCAATCGATCCTCTCTCGCTCTCACTCACTACATTTACATGGACAATATTTCTCAGATTCGACTGAAATCTTGCACTTTTCTCCAGGTTTAGATCAGGCTTCCGAAATCTTCCGATAAATCTCGCCTTCTGCCTTATGATTGTTTACAAGAATTCAGGCTCATCGATGATTGGTTAGACGCTTTACCAAGTAGGAAATGTGAGCCAATCAGAGCTCTTTCCTCAATCAGAGACGATGTTTGTTCTCAGTGAGAAATTTCCTTCCTGGAAACGGAAAAAGAGGATGTTGAAAGATTATCAAAGGTTTACACCGCTCTTCTCATCCGCATTGATCAGTCTCATTCCGATCTGGTCCGACTGAGGGTCGGAACGTAAACGCACATACTGTTACCTGCTTCTCGACATCCTACATCATCCAACAATAATTATCTACAAATGGCACTGTTTATGTGTTCGTGTACGTCTATGCCGATTATACTGTAACACACATCTTCAAGCCATCCTGTAGAAACAACCTCGACGCTCATTTGTCCTGGGCCACGCACGCACGCACGCACACCCACAATCGCATACACACCATACACGCAAAAAACACACACCATGCGCTTCTGCTTGGGTTGAACAACCGGAGCGCCTTTTTCCACTCAGAGATGCACAAAATGTCTTTGCAAAACCAGCTGCTAACATTGTTTCTCTTTTTGATTTTTTTTTTTTTTTCACGGGGTTTCTAACACCCGTCTCGTCTCAGGTTTCGTATTTCGTAAGACATCTCCATATAGAAAAATTGATATAAAAATATAATTATACATGAATATTTGTGTATCCAAAAAAAAAAAAAAAAAAAAAAAGAGGCAGCTGAGCACTGGGATATAAATAAAAGTGAAACAGATTTCACATTATGGAAAAAAAATTAACATGAAAAAATGGTAAATATAACAAACATTCATTTTTACAAAAGTGCATTAAAAAAAAAACAACAACAAAAAAAAAACCAACCACTTCCGCACCAAGCTTAAGGCACAACTTCCTTCACCTGGGTTTAACAAAACGTGCTTTTTAAACACCTCTGCGGGTTGAGAAATTTGGCGAATGTTCTTTGGCGTATTTCTATCTAGAAGAGCAAACACCAGCTCTGACTAAATACGAAAAACAGACGTTCATAAGTAAAACACGTGATACCTTGGGTTCGAGGCAGCGCTGTGAACTGTAAAAGGAACTGAAACCCGGAGTGACCTCAGATCTGTGTTGTTCAGACAAACATCCATCAGCAGCTGTTTCTGAATATTTAAATCGAGGATCGTGTGAAATACATTTTTACTTATTTGATTCATAATTAAAGTCAAGTGAAATGTGTTATGATCATCCAGAACTGGCAGCCGAGACAGGAAAACGAGCACCTACACCATTTTGGTTTTAAGGAGAAAAGGGAAAGGCGTAATAATAGTAATAATCATAATATTTGAAACTGTTGAACTGAGAACTGTGCAAATAAAAAAGTTATTCCATTTTAATTTGCTCATGTGGCGGTTATTTATAACTCCTTTGCTATCCCGTTTGGTTGTCTTAATGTTAATTTGGTTAATAACGTTACTCATATTAGGACTGTACTGGTATTAGGTTGTATTTGAAAGTAAGACTGACTTTGATGAAATGACATCGGAACAACGCTGACTACATGATGATGGGATGACGTTGAACGAATGCTTCTGACAACAGAATGTCTCAAAAACGACTTCAAAAAAAAAAAATTAATACCAAACCGATGACCTGAGCGAGACTCTCACTCCAGTTGCTGCAGTGAGGGCACTGTGTGTTTGGACCACTAGGGGGCAATGGGTGCCACAAATCATTCCAGACAGTAGCAATTTACTGAAATATTACATTGGAAAGCAGCCAAAAACAGTAAAAAAAAACAACAAAAAAAATCCTGAGATGTATTCTGTGAAAGCAAACATGACGCAGTTTGTACGCTGTGTGAACACCAAACTAAAGTAAAGTAATTACTTTAATAAATAAAGAGCTAAAATGATCCTCAGTGTAACATTTCCTAAAAGAACATTACGACACTGACACATGCGTGACATGAGACACACTCGCTGTGTGTGTGCGTGATGCTGACACGTTCCGTCCCAATCACAGATCTGAATTCTATACCCTGTTAGATACTTAAATGGGTGTGATGTGCTCTGAGGTCGTGCAAATGGACGTTACAAATAAAGGTTCAAAAGATCCTTTCGTTTTGAGATTGTATTTGCAGCATGTTTGGGGTCGATCGTTCAACATTATCTCCATGTCTACTTTATCCGAGTCATTCTAGCGCCATCCTGACAATGAATGCCAACTACGTTTCATTATTTTACAGCATCCAAAGGTCGCTGTTTCTTCTAGCACATTCTGATATGATGACTCATCCTCGCGTATGAGAAACGTATTAGCTAATAGAAGGTTTTCAGTCATGATTGGCGATTTCACCTCTTCCTGTGCCTCTCTATCCTGTGGGGTGCCACAGGGTTCTATTCTTGGCCCTCTAACCTTTTCGCTCTATACGCTCCCTCTGGGATCAATCTTTAAGCAGCACATCTTTTTCGATCTTTCCAGTTACGCAGATGATACACAAACTTATATTTGGAATACTACAGAATTCGTTACCATTTGAAATTCGATCTGTTGCAGACCGGGCCCCTTTTAAATCCAAATTTAAAACACACTTATTTACACTAGCTTTTAGTATAATTAGATTAGATCGTGTTCATTTTATTTATAATAACATTCTCTTAAAATACTGGGTTTTATTCCTTAATGTTCGGTTTTTATCCTATGTTGATCGAGAATTCTTAATATTCTGTTTTAATGTCTGTACATCACTTAATTTTCTCGATTTCTTAATTTTACCTGTTTATTTTTATATTAACAGCTTGTACTGATTTCATTTGTTATGTAAAGCACTTGAAGAACTTGAAGTTGTTAATAAATGCTTTATAAATAAATTATTGATCGACAGATTGATTGATTGATTGATTGATTGCATTTATTTATTAAATCTCGCACAGGATCGCAATGTGAAATACTAGTCTCCGGAAAAGCTGCTTAAAAATTCCCACGGACAAAAATCAGTTTTTTATTGTCAGGTTTAAAAACGCGCTTGGCTAAAAATAGACGTTCTTCGTTAACATGGTTAACATTTTTCGCACAAAAACACACGGGTGAAGTTAAGCAAAGGGCTCCTCGGATAAGTACGACAGACTGGTGGCGCCAAACAAGAGCGCTTCAACTTGCTACTACTACTCTACGTGGCTGCTGCGGAGAGACTTTCTGATCGCACTGTACAGTATATATCTAATATAACCTGGGAGGACACCTTACTGGACGTTGCGGCGGTGTTGTATCGCTCAAGACTATTAGTCATTTCTTGTTCTGTAACGTGTTACCAGCTACCATATTTTCTGAACTACAAACACACCACTATCTTTTAGACATGAAATCTTACTTCTGGACAGTTCTAGGGATCTGATCTAAAGTTTATCTGTAATGTCTCCTTGTGTATATGTGTATATCTATTGCATGTATGTATATATGTGTTATGAAAATCAAGCAGACGACAATAAGCTAGCGTATAATACGGTATATTATGAAATATCTAAATATCTAATATATATATACTGAATTAGAAACCAAAGTAGTGTATCTTATAGTCCAGAAAATATATTAGCTCATTGTTTAACTAACCCATCACGATAATTGATGCTAGTTAACTTGTTAACTACTTGTTATGTAACATAGTATAGAAGTTTCTCAACTCACTTTTCTAATTAAACCAAGAGATGGCAAGATTTTCTTTTTTTGTAGTTAGTTTTGGATGCCAGCAAACAGCTTGACGACTGAAGATAGTCGCGCGATGATGATCTGAGATTTAAAACTGATTTCAAACGTTTCATTTACAGTTAAGAGTGTTGCCTCAAAAAGCGACAGGACAGGAGTAGGAAAGCATCAGGCATCCACACACACGGTTGAATCGCTAAAACACAGCCTGCAGCTTTCCCACTGGCCACTAACACCCCGCTGATATGTTTGACCTGAATGATTGACCTTTAGAGAACATGATATGAGCCTTGGCAAGAGAGACAAGGCAGGAACCTGCGACCCACATGACCAGCACTAACCTGTACAGAGCTTACACTCACAGGTTGAGCAGTTTGCTTCGTCATACCGTGATCTCAGGATAGAGCAAAGCAATCGCACTTTGCTCTTTATGTTTATTCCTATCGTGCAGCTCTACTACTACAGTCCAGAGGGACGGTGCCATCGATAGCACTCGGCTGTCTTGAGCTGCCCCCTGCTGGTACGCGCCTGGCGATGCAGCGCAGACTAATTGAAGGCCTTAATCTAACCGCTCTTGAAAGGGTGATTCCCTGCTGTGTGTTGTGCTTTGGTCTGCTCCGTGTCATAAATACAGCGTTTGGGTTTTCCCAGCGGTCGAGGGCTTTATCTCTGCGTCTCGCTCAGCAGAAGATCTGGGAGAACGGGTGTCTGAGCAGCTCTTCTGCGCTCGGCCTGTGTTTGGCCTCGACGAAGATGCGCCGGATGAAGTCTCTGGTCTGCTCGGAGATGTACGACGGCAGCGCTGGGTTCGTGGGCTGGGTGGCTATTTTAAAGATGGCTGCCATGGCTTCGTATTCGGCCCACGGCGGCTTCTCGGTCAGCATCTCCACCACGGTGCAGCCGAGACTCCTTAACATGGAAAAATACACAAATTACACACAAATTAGATAGGAGTTATCGACCACGTCCAACCCGTACAGTCCTGACCTCGCTTTTAAGCCATTTCCCCATGTTTGGGGCTATTAAAGGAGTTCCTGGGGGACCGGCGTTATGGATTTGAGTGCCGGATCTAGGATGGGTTCCTGTATACTATGAGAATGTGCTCGTTATAATATGATATAATATAAATAAATCGCTTTTATAGGAAAACAACCAGTTTGAAGGTGGTACCGAGTAACACTTCCCATTAGACCATCCTGAGATTCATTATTTTCCTAAAACAGCATGGCCTATGAGTGTTTTTCTTCTCTATATATTTACATCCAAGGGGGTGTTCGGGTCAACCCGATTTTGATTGTGCAGAATACCAGGACACAGTCCTGAGAGTAAAAGCTCCCTTTATTTCTCTATATAATGCCCTGATACACTAATAAACGTATCCTAGTGTTTCATTTGTGCTTGGATACCATCAAGGTAGAAAGTTCTCTCAACACGCTGGCGCCATGATCGGACTTCATAGCTGAGTCACATCTGAAATGCTGGCCTCCCAGGAACCCAGGGGTCAGGGGTAGCTATGTGGTTCAGGCATTGGACTAGGGTTCGGAAGGTCCTAGGTTTAAATCCCACGAACTGAGCAAGTCAGGTCTCTGTTGGGCCCTTGAGCAAGACCGTTAACCCCCAACTGCTCAGATGTATAATGAGATAATGAACCTGTGGAAATGGCTTGAAGCAAGGTCAGGACAGTACAGGGGGACGTGGCGATAACTCCCGGCCGAGTTCCTGTAATGTGTGAGTGGAGTTGGTGAATGGCTGTGTGTACAGTTCCCACACAGAGATAAGTCTGTCGATTTTCAAGGATCAGGCGTTCCACACGCTGAATGTCCAACGGTTTTACTCCTTCATTCAGGAGAAATTTTATCACAAGTCCCGGTTTGACTTGAACGCCCCCCTTGGATGTAGATATATAGGGAATAAAACATGTCGTTATAGGAAAATAATGAATCACAGGATGGTGTGATGGGATGTGTTACTCGTACCGCCTACAAACTGGCTGTTTTCCTATAACAGTGCTTTATTCATATTATATCACGGCAATAACGTACTTGTCCACTACACAAGCTGTTCCTACATACGTACGCACATCAGAGCCAGCACATTCTGATAGTATACAGTAACCCTTCCCGGATCCGGCACTCAAATCCGTCTCCAATCTACGTTTTTTTTCCGTTTACGCTAACAGACGTGACTCGGGATATATTGCGCTGGCTTCATTGCGCCGCAGCAGTACAATGGCGCTCACATACATCACGCTGTCGAACAGGGACGCATTCCCGGGCAGAGGCTGTGCAGGGATGTTTTGGTGGAAACTTTCCCTGGCAGAGCTGTTGACAATTAAGCCGTGCTTTTTTTGGCCGCCGGCCCGGACACTGATAGCACAAGTGAGCGTATTGGTGTTTCTGTTTGTGGGTGCATACGTGTGTGTTTGGGAAAACGAGAAAAAGAGAGACTCCTTTGAGACTCCTAAAAATGACTCCGAACGCTCGGACCATTCTAGGTCACTGCTACGATCTGCCTCGCTAGCTCTCGGCCAATCACGGCTCTCTCCTGATGACCCGGGGTCCAATCAGACCGCGCGTGGAGAAATCCCTCGACATCACGTGGACTCCTCCTCTTTAAGCAAAGTATGCGTTCGGTTCCTGGCAGTAAAAATAGCTCAGTGGCCCAGATTTCTCCTTTAACTGCTGATATTTGTCTTGATAAATATTTAATGTTGCTTTTTTGAAACTCCTTAAATATTCCACCCACCAGTTACGTTTCATGCTCTGACTGTATGTAGAGGAAATTTTTTTTGGTTTTGGTGATTCTTCCATCTACTTACTGCCCAGAAGGGTAACTGCTGTAAATGTTAACCCTGTCAGTCTCTAAACTCTAATCATCTAAACATGTCGGCGAGAATGATCTCTGGCTTTACCACACATCCGCTTTGCGTCCGTAACCGTCTCCGCTGATGACCTCCGGGCTCATCCAATACGGCGTCCCGGTGACCGAGCGCACGCCCGTACCGGACATGCAGATGGTCTGCAGACGCTTGCTGGCCCCGAAGTCTCCGAGCTTCACGTTGCCTGCAGAATCCCGCAGGATGTTGGCACCTAAACATGATTCAAAACGATACCTTAGTCACGGCATATACTCTATAAGTCATATCTACAAGAACGCTGCATAGAAAAGCAATATCACGCGACAGCTAGTGCTGTTGTGCTGAATATCAGCACTGCTGTGATGCGCCTTTGTGCCTACCTCTGCTGAATCACAGCCAGACTGAAGCACTGAAGGTATCACAGCCATGCTGATATTCAGTATGACCTCGAGTGCGATACTGCTTTTATACAACAGTTTCACAAACCACCATCTATTATCAACTGATCAATCATTTTTGGCAGGCCGCTTTTTCCAGCACTGCCCACCGTACGGACCCACCTTCACCCTTGCTTGACACTTACTGTGATTAATAATTATTAGAACACTCGTGGCAACATACTGTATATTTTAAGTTCCCAGTGCTGTTATGCTCAATATCACCAATTCTTAAAGATTTCTTCTAGTAAAGATGAACGTTGGACAAAAAAGTCAATTAAAAAAAATCATTCCAAGACATTAACGTTCATGATGAGTGTTCAGTAGTTAAACTTCGTTATATTTATAAGTACAGTGGTACCTCGGTATATGGACTTAAATATATCTCGCCAAACCGAACCGAACGGCGCATCCGTCCGAGAGCAGGTCAAAACTTGTCTCGCATCAGTGGAAAGGCAAGAGAATCGAGTTTCCTTATTTTTTGTGGGAACATTTTGCGCACTATGGGTCCTGAAAACGTTGGCAAGAAGAAAACGGAGCCGCTTTCAGTTTAGTTTTTAAAGCAGCCGGTGCCGAGAGGAATCATAAATTAATGTTAAGTGTCTGTTTATTTAATATTTTACTTCATTCACATGTCTTGAAATGTTTTAATTAGCAAAACAATGTGATTATAGTGTTGGAAATTGGTGATATCGGTAATATTTTGGCGGATTATCTGCATTTACATTATTTCCCACGGGGAAGATGCGTTTCGCAATACCAAATCTCGCCGTAAAACCTCGCGTCCGTAACCACCGAAGTACCGCTGTAACTTGTAGGTACCTTTAATGTCCCTGTGGACGATCATGTTGCTGTGCAGGTAGGACACGCCCTCCAGGATCTGCCTGGTGTACTTCCGGGTCACGTTCTCCGTTAGCGCCCCGTAGGCCTTCAGCTGGTCTTTCACCGAGCCCTGAGAGGACGGAAATGATATTGACGGCCGTCACATAACGTCCCTGAAGGCTGTGAGTGATGCAACGGTGTGTATGATAACGTAATACTCTTGATCCCACTTCACTCATACAGCACAGCACTCACCCCTGGCATGTACTCCATGAAGATGGTCAGGGTCTTCTCGTTGTGGTCGCGGAGGCAGCCGTAGTACTGCACGATGCGCTCGTGGTGCAGGTTTTTCAGTAGCTGGATCTCGCACTCCAGGGTGCTGACCTCCTGCGGCGGAAACCGGAAAAAATTCATTAAAAAAAAAAACCAAGAGAAAGTTCTCGCGAGAGGTGTTCTTAGAACGCGCGGTTACGTATTTACAGAACAGAAACTTCCCTTTTTTATTCTTTTTTAAATTCATGTAAGATTCGATGCTTTGCTGAGCGCGCTCCTTCTATACAGCACACATTAAGGCAGGAACAATATTTATGCTCGTGTGTCGAATTAAATTAAAAGTTTCATTAAATCTTAGCGTGTACCTACCTCCCCTGACTCCCTGTCTTAGCCCCTCCTCTCTCTCTCTCTCTCTCTCTCTCTCTTTCTCACACACACACACAGATACAGGAAGTGACAGTGCATGTTTTTGCAGTGGCAGACAGGAAAACATTTAAGACTGTGGTGTGTATGTCGGGGGGTAGGGGCGATCAGAGCGATGGCATGACCGAACAAAGAACAAAACAGAAATGCACCCTCAACAAACACACACACACACACACACAAATTGTAAACTCTTTAAAGAGTTAAACTCTTGCTAAACTCTCACTGAATTGTCTGAAGTGCTCTGTTCCTCTCACTTCCTCTTTATGGCGAATAAAACTGCCAGAGCAGTGGCCTCATGGGGGCAGAAAAGCAAGAACAATGCATTCTAGGCTTACGTCTAGCAGAAAAGCTTGTGTGTGAGTGTGTGTTGGGACGAGGACAGGGGTACCTTGCTGGTCTCCGGACTCGCTGGGTCAAACTGGACCTGTTTAGCTGCCAGTTCCCGTCCGGTGTCGACGTCGTAGCAGAGATACACGCGTCCGAATGCGCCCTGGCCGAGCAGTTTCCCTCGCCTCCATGTCACAGGAGCCGTGGGGGCTGAACACACACACACACACACACACACATTTCATGTAACTACAAAACTGTCACTCAGAGAAACCATACGGCTTGGAATAACATCAACTAGGACAATAATATTATACTGTAACACTCCACAACTACGCTCACGGTAACCATGGCAACCAGCCTACACTGTTTGATTACTGTTATATAAAGTTGAAAAAAGAAAAAGTGCATTAGTACGCATGCGTGACAGATCCTTACACTTGTGAGGCAGGGGGCGGTCTTTGGGGCGGAGCCGGGAGTGCGCGTCGAGCAGCTGCCAGCTTCCGAGACTCTCCTCGCTGCCGTTGAGGGAGCGGCGTGACGGCACCAGCGTGAACAGGTTACCCTGGGGACGTCGTATCCGTGGAAACGTCCGCCGACCTGATCGCAGATCCGGGTTTTGGTAAAAAACAAAGAAACGCGACACCTATACATCTATGTGTATATACACGCGTTCCTATACGACTCACCCTCGCTGAGGTCTTTGTGGTGCGGAGAGACCGGGTACCTCCGTGGGTACGTCCCTCCTTTGGCTATAATCTTATCATACACGTGATTCTCCCTGTCTGAGACGTCACAACAAACACCATGTCAGCTCTAAACACTCAGATAATCGTTTGGCACTTATAAATGTGAGCGAGGGGGGAGGGGGGGGGGGGTGATGGGTGTGGGGGAGGCGGAGCTACAGAGCATTCTGATACGGAGAAACTTCCCCTTAGAGGAAGCCGTGAGACGTTTCTTTAGACAGACCTGCACAATCCTGCCTGTTATCAGGATAACTCCGGGCCCTGTGCATGCGCGACTTCCGAAGTGACGGGCTGTGACGGGAGAGATAAAAACACAACAGTAAATAAGTAATGATAACAACGACGACAACAGAACAAAACCGTAAGCTCTTTCTGATATAAATATAACAGGATGGAGACGCTGCTGGTGTTTCTCCCCTGATGGCGTGTATGAGATTGCGGCGGAGGATCTGACCTTTCCGAGTTGCTGTCGAGCGACTGGCAGCTCCCGGATATGGAGTTTTCCGCGCTGCTCCAAGGGTCCAGCACCTGGAATTAAACCACGTTTGAAAACGCTAAAACCTGCTTACTCATGGGTTCATGGGTACGCTACAGTACAAACCATTTAAACTTCACTATTTAGTGGTTTAGTGCTCAGGGTGGGATTTGGGTTTTAGTATCGACGTATGAGCGCTCCAGTAGTGACCGCTCAAAGCTGTTAAATCTAGGAATAAACCTAGGAATTTGGCATATTTTTTTTGAGAGAATCTACAAAAACCACATACAATCCACTTTCAAATAACTTGTGAACTGCTATGTTTATTTATTTATTGACAAATTCTGACAAAATTCCTGATGAAGACCCTTAGACTTTATATGATCAAGAGGATTTAATTCAGAAATGTGGGACAGCCCTCTTACTGTACGTATATGCCATACAGATATATACTATCTGACTAAATGAAATTATTTTCAGTTCACTTCAGTTACACATAAATTACTTTCAAGGTAACATAAACCTGGACAACAGTGAGGTAGAATATGATATGCAAAGCAGTATTGAGTATATAATTAATAATAAGATTAGAAATGATGGCTTGAATTTAGACTGAAATGTGTGTGTGTGTGTGTGTGTGTGTGTGTGTGTGCGTGTGTATGACTGGCCACTCACACACTGGTCGCTGGTCTCGGGTATGAACTCTCCCTCACTGTTAATGCTGGTGTAGGATCCTTGGCGAGCGATTCGCTGCTGCCGCTCCGGGACGTAGCCGGGAGGCGGAGAGCTCCGCCCAGTGTTCTGAGAACCTGGGGGGGGGATGCATTACAGAGCAATCTCAGTGTGTGTTTAAAGAGCTCCTAACAGACTTAAATACAACACCTCAGTCACATTTTGGCAGGCAGCACAACATCCTGTGTGGTAGGTGAAGTCTGTTTAGAATTGCCAAAAATAAATAAATTTTTTTAAAAATAAAATTTAATTTAATCAGGATAACACTGACAATCGCAATACAAATCGAACCGGCACATGGGTATCGTGATGAAATCGTATCATAATCGTATGATCCCCATCCCTAGTTGCTATGGTTACAAGCAGAGATACAACATCGACCCTGAGGATGAGAATGAACTTGGCTGTTATCATAAATATCATGATACACCTGTGTTATTAAAAGCTTTGTATATTTTATTTTAAACATTTACAAACTGACAGGAAACAGCTGATTTGCTATTAAAGTTCCGTATTCAACCTAAAAAATTATAAAACATCAATATATATATATATTATATATATTAACAATAATACTTAAGTCCACAGAGGGTTACTTAATATATATTTTTAATAAAAAGAATTATATACAGTATATTATGGCATGCCGTTTAAGAAAATATTCATGAGAGAACTTAATGAAAACTCTGAATATATTGAATGAATCGTGAGAATATTGAATGAATTCTGAATATTCAATCAATGCACTCATCAATGTGTTCACCATCTCGTCATTTCTCACAATTGCAGCAAGCAAGTTTCTCGCCGACTCACTCATCCTTCCTAAAGATGGCGCTGTGTTTCGATGACGTCATGTTTCATTCAATATATTCAGACTTTTCATTCCATATATTCAGACTTTTCATTCAATATATCAGTTTTCAATCCATATATTCAGAATTCATTCAATATATATATTTTTTCAATCAATATATTCTGAATCCATTCAATATTCTCACAGTTCATTCAATATATTCAGAATCTTCATTCAATATATATAGAGTTTCAATCCATATATTCAGAATTCATTCAATATTCTCACGTTTCATTCAATATATTCAGAGTTTTCATTAAGTTCTCTCATGAATATTTTCCTAAACGGCAAATATATAATATATATATATATATATATATATATATATATAATATAATATAATATAATTATATATATTATATATATTTTATATTTTATAATTTTTATATTATTTATATAGATTTATATATATTTATATTTTTATTATATATTATATTTATATTTTATATAGATAACATAGAGGGTTACTTAATATATATTTTAATAAAAAATTATACAGTATATATATATATATATACACACTGTATATAATTTTTTTTTATAAAATATATATTAAGTAACCCTCTGTGGACTTAAGTATTATTGTTAATATATACTTAGAAATACACACTGCGTTACATTTAATAACTGCCCTTTTCACATGGCTAGGATCTACTTAAATATGGAATATAAAATATTCTGCGATTTTGGGATCAGTATCAGTGAGATATCTCCATTTTCTCCATTTTGCCAGTTTTGAGATTCTTCAAAAACAGCATCATGCGCTATTCAAACATTTTTGTGCTGGGTTTCATGAAGTCACAAGGGTGTTAAAAAGCGCAAATGACAAAAATGTATTATCAAATTAGTTTGGGTTAAATCGGTGTGAAATTGTGCGATTTTTTTGCAAAACGCTATAATTCCACAATTTTAATCCCAGTGACCAAACCAGCCTGCAGTTGTTTTGTGTTTGTGGAAATGTAAATAACGCAATTCAGTATCGATCAGATAGAAACATTAAAGCCAATAGGAAAAGTTTTGTTTACAGAATCATCAGACTCCCCCACTACCACTTTTAGTTTCACTTTAGTTTGTTATGTCAGCGCCTCTGACAATGCTTAGAGCCTGGGGCGAGGGACGGAGTGAGACGTTCCAGGAATTTCTTTTTTCCTTCTGGAATTTCCTTCTGGATCAATAAAATATCTATGTATCCATCTTATCATAGTACAGAAATGTGGTGTATAAGGTCCGATTAGACATCAAATACAGTAACTGTATATACAGTAGAGACAGGAATCACCAGGCACCAGCTGATACGATATTATCATGATACCCGGGTGCTGATTCGAATTGTATTGCGATTATGTAAGTATCATGATTTACATAAACATCCAGATGAGACATACTTTTTTTTTTTTACTTTTGCTAAAATTCTTAACGGATTATTTGCTTGTACCAAACGCTGTATGCCAGTGTGTGAACAGTTTACAGTGCACCACCTACAGGAGAATATAGGAACAGCAGCACCTCAAATGTGAGTGAGTGTATACAGTATATATAAATTATTTTAAAAAATCATAATAAAATTAGACTCTTGAGTCAGTGTAACTAAACATGAATATAATATAAACTTTAGACATGCTAATTGAAAGTCGGGGCACGTCCGTATAACCAGGCAACGCATGGTAACGAGTCGACACGCATCTCCTAAGTGTTTATCGTTATCTCTCTCTCCTTCATTTTTTTTCCCTGAAATATTCATTTTCTATTCATAGCTCCCAAATGAAGCAAAACCAGTGTTAGTGATGGTTCAAAGCTTTCAAAAGAAGAATATAAAGCAATTTTTACTTTGAAACTGTTTGTGTGTTTGTAATTCTATAAACCTTTTTTTAAACATTTAGTTGTTTTTTTTCACAATCCAGCAATCCAGGCAGCACTTTCTCTACACAAAAGCCACTTTGTACGAGCGCTGTGTCGGTGTATTGACCTTGAGCGCCTTGATTAAAATGCTAGCCAAATAGCATGATGTAATAATCCTGCGCTCAGTGCAAGAGTCGTCTACATCGGCGTGAAAATACCCTCTCTGTACGAGAAAACCGACTGGGATGGGATGGGGATCAGAGTGGAACGAGGCTGCCAGAGTCTCTGAATCATTAGACTGAAGGCAGACATAAACAAACCCCTCCAGATGCAAAATCCTAAAAAGTCCTGCCTCTCTGCGCGCCTCACAAGCTGAAAGAAACCCCCTTCCCTTCTTCGCAAACACACACACACACAAAACCAGAGCCGCTGGCTCGGTCCGCTAATAGTGTCTGACAATCTGATTGGCCGGATGCCAGCGAGCCATTGTGCAGCAGCTAGTGAGGGTGAACAGGAAAAGGATGAAGACCCAGTGCTCACGGAGGAAGTCAAAGAAACAACAGACAGAGAGTGAGAGCAGGAGAAAGAGAGATTCGGAGAAAAAGAATAAAGGAAACAGACGACCAAAGAAGGGTACGATACTAAAGAGAGAATGTACAAGCTCTGGATAGAGAGAGAGAGAGAGCAAGAGAGCGAGAGAGACGTGACGCAACATCCGAGAGTAATGCAAGGCAGCGTCCGAGCATCTTCCTGTTCCACTAATTCCTCGTTAGTCTTTCCTCTTTGTGGTGAGCTGCCTGCGTACGTGAGCTCTACTGTAAACATGAGCCGCTACCCCGTACACGTGATGCTGCACTTCCACACCAAAGTGTTTTCATTTGAACGACAATAACGAAACCATTCGAACAATCCTTGTTAAAAAAAAAGAAGAAGAAAAAACTCTATAAATACAACAACACTGCAATCCTAGATAAGCTAGCATGCCTTTGTTTCAGGTCGGATTACGTGGAACTTATAACATAACATAACAGGACAAAATTCGCACTGTCAAATTCTCAGTGCGACCTCTCAAAATGGATCTAGACTTAACTTCTAACACCATATATTTCTCTGCATACTGTACTGTACGTTTCCATCCATCCATCCATCTAGGAACCTCTGTAGTCCATCTAGAGGCCGTGGAGGCCAATGGTGACCACAACCGTGGTAGGACCTCCTCAACCTCAACATTCGCTTGCTCATTAAAAGACTACGGGTAATTTGGGAACGAATCTTTATGGCTTAGGACTGTGGGAGGAAACCGGAGAACCCAGAGGAAGCCCACCAAACACGGGGAGACAATACAACCCAGAACCTGGAGGCGCAAGGCGACAATGCTAACCACTAAGCCATTCTACAAAGTTTAAGCCTTTAACAAGCTCCATGGCTTATGTAATACTCACGTCGACTTTCTAGACAAAGTAGTATCGACGCCTACGTTTACTTTCATGGCAGGAATGAGCTAAAGTATGAAGCAGATATTGGCGCTTATACTGTACAGTTGGCGCTTGGCATCTGGTTGGTATTCGTTCCAAGACGAATCCTGAGGATACCGATAACCGCAAATGCTCGAGGCCATTATATAAAATGGTGCACATACTGTACTGTACTGTATCCTGCATACTTTGAACCATTTCTACCTCCAGATGATGTATAATATCTAATACAATGTACAGTAAATGCTAGAACTGTGAATCATAGCTAGACCACCGGTTCGATAAATAGTTTGAACATTGTGATTTTGCCGCTATACCTGCAGGTTTTAAATCTACTAAAAGTATCTAATAAACACTGAAATGCTGTGCTGATTGTATAAATCTCACGTCTCGTACAGAGCGATAATCTTTTTCTCCAGTAGAGTAGATGGTGGTTATTGCACCTGCTGCTCAAATCTCAGCGATACTCTTGTAAAATGCGAGTATTGGCAGAACATGCAAGCGGCTGCTATTTTTTTACTATAGCTGTGGTATGCTTTTAAGGAATTTGTTAATTTTAGATGATTTAACAGCTGTTTACCTAAACAAGTGTAAATCGATTCTGAATCAAAAATGGCATGGTTAATTAAATTGCACAGCGTTAGTCAATGCTTTGTAATTACTTGGTAGATGTTTTATTTTAGGAAATAATTACAAGAAAAAAGATCTAACAATTTAATTTTGCAATTTAACGTTGCCTTTGGGTACTTAATTGCTTTTCAGGATTTTTTTTTTTCTCCCACTGAAACAAAGAGATCTGCTATACTCAGGAGAAGCGTGTTTCAGCAGCAGCTCATTTACATAGACCCTCAAATTTGGAAGAGGAGTGAAATAACGAGAGTCTGAGGTGTATTATCTGAGGGTTATATCAGCAGGGGAAAACACACACACACACACACACACACACACACACACACACACACACTTTAGGGGAGCTCTGAGACCTGGGTTACCTTGTTAAAGAAATTGTAAATATTTATGGGAACCTTTAATTGAAAGCAACATTCAGGTTGTCCAATGTTTAAAATAAAATATTAAAATAAAATATTAAATACTCAATTTTTAAATTAAATTAAAGTATGATGCATGAAGGTTTTTTTTACATTCACAATTGCTTAAATGAAGAAATCTCCAGTCAGTATGAGCTCTTGCATGGTATTTGGCCTGTTTTTTTGTATTCGAACTGGTTTTCATTAGTGCCTCGGCGGGATTATGCCAGTCTGATCTGGCAACCCAATCGCACTCGAATACCATTTGCTCTCATGCAAAACGCAGTAATGAGGTCTGAAACTGTATTTCGCACTTTGTGATGGTTGAACCTTTTATACGGATCATACTGTAGTTCCAACTATGGTCCGATACGCCACTAAATCCTACGCGCAGCACTTCATCTGAACAGATTCAGTTTAGTTTTGCTTTTTGGTTCTTTCTGGAATTTTTTATTAAAATTATTTTTTTATTTTTTATGCTGCTTGAAGACACAAATCAGGATGCTTAAAAAATAGAAATGAATTTTAGGTTATCACATGTTACCTTATTTTCACTTGTTCTAAAAGAACAGATTTTTCATACTATAGCTGCATAATGCAGAGGTCTAAGGTCCCATATCGTCTTTAGGACACATTTTTATTAAATATGTTTATCATGTCTGCATTATTACTGTATGTACAAAACCATTCAATACTTCCAAACATAACTTAAAAATGAATGAATAATGTTACAGAAGAATATTTGCATGCATGTAAAGAAAGCAACATATTACATGACACACTAGTTTTAAAATGGAAACAATAAAAAATAAAAAATAAATTAAAAAAAGCTTTATGTAGACTTGCATGAAAATAGAAACCAGTGAGACAAGTGAGACAAAGTTAGCAGGAAAAATCGGACATATACTCCAGCACGCTCAGTAAAACCTTCCAGGAAGTTTTACTCATAAAACCTTTGGTGTTTTTTTTTTTTTTTTTTACACCAAATATTAACTGTGTTTATTTTATTCAACTTTATTGCCCTTATTTTATAGCTTCTTTGCTTTTTTTGTTTGTTCCCAAGTTGTTGGTTGCAATTCTGTAATTAAAACAGCTTGTAGGTTTTGCTGAGTTTGCTGGAGAATATGAGTTCCTCTGGTAAGACTTTTCATGAAAAAAAAAAAAAAAAAAACACCAGGAGGTCTGTTGTGTAATATGTTGTTTTCATTACAGACATGCAAATATTCTAATTCATTTATGAATTTTGAAAATAGTGAATGATTTTGCACATAATAACGTACAGTATATAACAAAACTGGTACTAAAGATAATATGGCGTCTAAGGTTTTTGCACAGTACTATGTATTTAATCCATGTATGCTTAACATTTTTCACAAACATTCCAACTGTAATTTACACATGCCACAATGTGTGTGTGTGTGTGTGTGTGTGTGTGTGTGTGTGTGTGCGCTCACTGGTGGATGGGTGACGTCCCCTGGGCTCAGAGGACTGATACGCCGTGCTCACGTCCCCCATGGACTGCGAGGCTTTGATTCGAACCTGCTTGCCCCCTGAGTGATAGGTCAGGGACGAGACCTGTAGAAAACACACCACTCGGTTTACACGCTGACGTTTACGCGCTCTGCGCTCCGGCTTCGTGTCCGTGCGCGTTACTCACGTTGCTGTGTTCTTCTGTTAGCAGCAGGATCTTGATGCTCTTCATGTTGGAGCTGCGATCCAGCAGGTCGATAGCCTTGTCCAAGTCATCCTGGCTGTGCAGCGGGATTGACATCTAAACAAGCAAAAACAAAACAAAACAAAACAAAACAAAAAAAAACGGTCTGTGTCTGTAATCTAAATCTTTAAAATGTATCAGAGCGAGTGTGGTGTGTGAGACTGGACCGGTACCTCGTTGTTCATATAGTGCAGGCCGAGCTGCTGGCCGAAGACGGTCTTGACCTTTTGCTGGACTTCCTCAAATTGCACTGGCCGAATGAACATCAATATCCTGCTCACACACACACACGCGCGCGCAAACACAAACACTCGCTCAGGAGCTGCCGCGGAATTGCACACCTAGCATAGCTGTGGTTTCTCCTGGCACCTATGAACAAACCACAGTCTTTTCCTTTTCCGCTCAAATTCCAGTCTGAGAGCTGAGCTAGGGAATGTCTGAATGTGTGTGTGTGTGTGTGTGTGTGTACCTCCAGAGGTCATCTGTACTCCTCTGTATATTTGTGTGCGCATGAATAATAAAATACACACCGTACCCGTGTCCCACTTCTCGTTACTCTTACTCACGCTCACCTTCTCTCTCCGTTGAACTCGAACTTGATCCTGACGTCGTCCTGGAGGAAACAAACAAGAGAGCCGTGAGTACAGGCACAGCTTGAGGATATCTTTATCTTACTGAGTGTGTGTGTGTTTGTGTGTATATATGTTACCTGTCTGTTAGCCGTGCTGGCTGTGTTCGCAGGCTTGGCTTTGGCCATGTCGTAAGCTGGCACGGGCTGCCGCCTGGTCATCTGCAGCGCCACCAGGTCCTTCATTATGGAGTGGAGAGCCTGCCTTTCATCTACACAGAGAGAGAGAGAGAGAGAGAGAGTTTTTACATGCAGGAGTGCTGTTGTTATAATGACTAATGTCCCTAATGTTCTCATGTTTTCTGTGAGGCAAAGATATTACCATACTCGTCTCCGGCGTGTCTGGTTTTTGTCCTTTTTCTATTTCTTAACTGGTTGGCATTAAACAAGCCGATGAGATAATCCTCCCTATTGTGACCTCATATAAGACGTTCGTAGCTGGCTGCAGATCTCTGGTTGGGCGTGGCTCAGCAGTATGTTATTTACATAGAAACGAACATGTTGCACTGGCAGGAGGAGGAATGAAATAGAGCGAGTCTGAGGGATGAAATAATGTATTACCTGCGGGGCATTTCAGCTGGAGAATTAAAACACACACACACACTTTGGGCGAGCTCTGAGACCTGATTTGTCTTGTTGTACTTTTTTTGTCTTCCCCCCTAGTTTAGTCGTGTCCAGTTCCCACCCGTCATTGGTGCGTTCCCCCATCAAGGCTACTACTACCATGTCAGGCAGAGCCGAAGACTCTCACATGCTTCCTCTGAACCGCGTGACGCCGCATCTTTTTGAACTGCTCCCTTACACACCGTTGGGAACGGCGTAACACACTGAGGAAAGTCCGATCCGTTCGTTCCGCTTGCATGAGCTTCGTGAAAGTGCCTCTCTCATCCGACTCCGCTTAGAGAGCTCGGCCAATCAGCTCTCTCCAGGCCCCTGGCTGCGAGAGGTTACAGCATCACCCGGGAACCGATTTCGGAATACAAGGACGTGAGGGTTTGGAGGTGGCTGCAACATTAATTATCGGATTGCTTGATGGGAGTCAATGAAACAAGTAAAGCATTTGTTTGACTGTGTGAGGCAACATTACCTATGTAATGAATAAAACACTGAGTTATAGGAAGTGCTGCAGAGTTACCGCTGTCTCAAATCAGACGTTGTTGCAAATTCGGCTTTTTACGACCGATGGCAAGGAGAAACTCCCTGAGATGGCAGAAGGGAAGAAACCTTAATAGGAACCAGACTCAACAGGGAACACATTCTCATTTGAGTGATCATTTCTTTCCTCTCTTTTAACCAAAGGCATGATCAGTGGTAGGTTTCTCGCCTACCATCCGGAAGGCCCGGATCCTATTCCCAGCCGATGCCTAAGCCCAAGCCACTGGATACATTGACGGTCCGGGGAAATCTAGACTCGATCGCAAACTTTAAACATGGTCCACTGGATGCAGTGCGGGTTTATCCGGGCCAGGATAAAATGGGAGGGTTGCGTCAGGAACTCTGTAAAACCTGTGCCAACTTGTTGTGCAGATCAGTTGGTTCGCTGTGGTGACCCCTCGACGAGAGCAGCTGAAAGACTAACAACATGATGTACATTTTGGAAACTGGAGTACATGGAGAGAACCCTGCAAGCATGGGGAGAACATGCGAGTCCACAACGCTACCCAGTATGCCACTGAGCCGCCAAAAAGGGAAACAAATGTTCGGAAATATGTATTATTTGTTAATTGTGAATGAAATGTGTAATTTTACAGACTGTCAGATAAAACTGTTCCTTTTTTACGCCTCCCTCGTCACTAAACACTTCTTCCAAAGAAATACTGAGTGGCGTCTTTGGGAGGTTGTCTGGCCGTCTTCTGATCTAGCGCATCCTACCTTACCACATTCAGCTGGTCACGTGACACCCAGTGTTGAGAAGTGTCCACCACCTTTTCAGCACCGCTGTGTGTTTAAGTCGTCATTCTTGGGGGGTTGGCGGATTCGGACCCGCGAAAATTCGGACGTTGTTTCAAAAGATGTCTAAGTTCGAGGCAGAACGATTGGGTCAAGTGATTAGGTTTAGGTTTAGGCGTCCTACTGATTTCTAGTGTTTACTGGGTAAACGTTGCATAATATATAAAAATTAAACTACTATCTGCGAATCTGTTGTTGCTATGTAAACGTTAACACATTACCTAAGTTAAGTGCGCGAATACAGGCTATATCCGTGATCCACAGCCACGCAATTGTCAGAGCTGCTGTTCCCGAAAATGATCATCGCCAGGATTCTGGTCGAAATTATCCGGAGCGATTCATCTCAAGCCGAGAAGCGCTCTTGAACCTTTCCGCTTTCTTTTCATATGCTTGGACAACCTTCTGACAAGGTTATTGCTTGTCCTTGTCACAATTAACTATAATTATGTATAAACAATTAGAACCTCTCCCTTTTCATTTGTAAGTCGGAGGTCTTGTAAGCAAGCATGCAGACAAACACACACACATAAGTCATAAGTCATGTCAATGTAACAGACTCTTTAGGGCAGGACAGAGATGTTTGATCCGTGTTTCTTTAAGATCTCGGTTCTCGTGTTTGAAGTGTGAGACTGAGCTGTCTTGGCTTCACTCGCTTGGAGAAGGAAAATAGTCTCAGTGTGTAGCTTGGACCGACTTCACACACCTCCACAGAGAGAGAGAGAGAGAGAGAGAGAGAGAGAGAGAGAGAGATCCGGAGGAGCCTCCTCTACCATGTGCAAACCTGTGGCTTGGACAGACGCACACTATGCAGGCAACATGACAAGTCTGTATATATGTGTGTGTGTGTCTGTGTGTGAGATTGCAGCACTTTCTATGTTTTCTATGTCACGTAACTGTCGCAGTACCCTATTGGCTGAACATTAACTCAGCTTTACCTTGTGTTCGTTAAACAAGTAATGATCACTTACTCATTTTTGCGATGTATAAGTATGGGGCGTGTGTGTGTGTCCTCTTCTGTACTCAGATCCGGCGTCTTCACTCACACACTCGGTTTTCTGACACCACCCATTAACGACCTGGGAACAAAAACATACAGCTTTTAGGATCATGGTCTGCGTCGTTGCATTGTTTCTCATTCAAACAAACTTATTACATTAAATAAGTTGAAGTTACAAACTCATCATCAGTTGTGCAACAACTCGGAGAGATCGAGGTTTCGAGTAGATCTGAGGTTTTGCTCGTGTTTAAGCATGACCTAAACAACCTCAGGACGTCTGAGTGTCATCACTAGAGAACTGGCTGGGGTACAAGCGAAATATTTACAGCATGAGTACAAATAAATATGAGCTGTGTTTAAATTGGAAACCCGTCTAGCCGTCGCGCGAATCCGGCTGATGCGCCATTTGGACCGTTTAATGGAAACGGGAAATGCTTTCGCGGCTGTCACGATTTCTGTCTGTTATGAGCAAAAGCCGTTTCAGTTACGTATCGGATTCTTTCATGTTGAGATTCATTCATGTTTTGCTACACTTTGCTGCTGATTTTATAAATTAAAACATATGCTTGCATTTGAGGTGAGACAAATTTGCTGTTCCACCGTATTGCACTTTTTATTATTTACTTAATTTGCTTAATAGTAAATATTTCTTTTTATTCTCACCACTGGCTTGTAACTTTACAGCAGGGTGAAATTCCTGTCTTCACACCACCCAGGTTTGTTAGGAAGCTGGAGGTCAGAGTACAGGTTCAGTCAAGATACAGCACCCGGAGTGGAAAGGGCTAAGGGCCATGCTCAATGGAGCCAGCTTGGCAGTAGGGGTGGTAGGGGCTTGAACCCTTCAGATTGGTAACCTATAGCCTTAAGCATGATCAAACCCCTTGGTCTTAGCGACGGTTGGTTTCGAACCATCATCCTCTGGTGTTTGATTTGTAAAGTACAGTGGAACATGTACTTTACAAATCAAGTGAGGTGGGCTCGCGTTCCAAATCACTTGTAAACCAAATCGAAATTTCCCATAAGAATTAATGAAAACTCAAATTATTCATTCCACAGCCCTAAAAAATAAATACATAAAAATAATTATGTACGTCTCACACAGTAAAGCTCCTCATCCCTCCCCCGACCTTGCTTTTTAAGTTTCCCAACAAACACACACACACACACACACACACACACACAATGGAAACACTGTTTAAACTGGAGAAAAAAGAAATCTCTCTAATGACACTCGCGTGGGCACATACTAACGGAATCACTGCTGTAAAGTAAAAAAACATTACCTTTGAAAAGAATTGCAACAGAACAGAATTTTCTGTGTATGGCAGAGAGTGTCTTTGTGTGTGAAGGCAGGGAGCAGGGGTGTAAAGGCAAGAGAGTGTGTGTGTGTGCGCGCATCGGTGTCAAATTACGCGTACGCACACATGCTGAAACAGAGAGGGAGATGTTGATTATAGCAGTAAGAGACAAGCACTAAGACACAGCAGGGGAGACGATTACCCACAATTCCGCAACGCAAGAGAAAGAAAAATCATTGGCTCAGTTGTGATCACGTGACGCTCGGTGTCAAAACAAGAGCTCATGCGTGATACATGATACTCGGCACTCATAAATCAAGACTCGTTTATCAAGTCAAAATTTATTAAAAATCTTTGCTTGTCTTCCAGAACCCTCGTAAACGCATTACTCGCAATCCGAGGTTCCACTGTAGTAGCGTAAAACTATGACATTTTTACATTATGCTCTCACCATGTGACAATGTACTCCACTTCTAATTTGAGCTAAAAAAGCGACAACACTAAAGGGCTAAAAGCTACACTAGACCACAGCAGTAACGTGCAGCTATTTTCAAAAACTAAAAACAGGTGACTGCCTGGAAGGTACTTCATCATTTTCGCAATCCTGATCAAAAGGCTCGACTCAGACAATCCTGTAGACATGCGTCCTGATTTTCAGATATCCAACGTAACAAACTCTTGGCCCAAGTCTCGTCCATTGTGAGACTTATGAGTCAGCACGGCGAGTTTTCCGGAAGGATCGCCTGCCAACCCACCTCGGCCCGTGCCAATCGCACACATCTGTTGTAGTGGGTTGTGAAATTTTGATTCGAAGTTATGAAAACCCCTGGCGAAAGTCTTAAGGCCAGAACACATGCAGAACATAGAGATGGGAAGAATAAGGCAGGACAACATTTTGCGTGCATGTGTTCGGTTTTCCATGTCTTTGCCCGAGCATAGCGGTTTCGTGAGAAAAGTGTGCGTGCGTGTTAGGGTTATATACGCATCTGGAGTGGAAAAGGAAAAGAAAAAAGAAAAAAAATAGTCAAAACGTGAGCTTCGCTGGCACGGAGGAAGTGTGGTACGATTCATCCACCCAGAGAAAAATATGTGGGAAATGTTCGCCATTTAGAGAAGCTGTCTAGTTTCAGAACCGCTGCAGCTGTAAAGCATAAAGGAGTATAAAGAGTATAAAGGTATAGATCCAAACAGAGTGTCGTGCTGATCCGTAATAACACCGGATTACCGCTGCAGGACCTGTACTCTGGAGTATTGAGAAATCCCACAAGAGCATTGCTGAGCTCAGGCACTGATCCCAAGGTTTCAGTTCCAGTTAAAAAATTCACCCGAAGCTGTTCAGGACACTTGAGTTCGTCCACTCCATCGTACAAATGTGTGTGCAAGCACGTGTGAGGCTGCCTCGCGTATCTCGTGCACGTGGTGAAGTTCTGAGTTGTGAACAGTAGTTTTAAGGAGAAGTTCTGTAATTTCTTACTACCTGTATGATGCATCTCTCCTGGTCTATCTAAACATTGACATGGAAACTAAGTTCCTCGAGTATGTATCGCCATGGAAAACTTTCTAAGAATCGGTGGCAATTCCTTAGCTTAGCAGTCTGGTACAACTTTACAAAAGATGGGGAAACGAGAGAGACTCGGATTCAAGAAGAAAAGTAAGTTCAGTTTAGCTGTTTGGAAACCCTTTGGTTTTGAGGAGCAGCACCCATTTAACGACACTGAAAAAAAACACTTTAGATAAGCGTTACGTGGTACTTGGAGGAGGATCTACCAACCTAAAGTCTTGGTGCCAGATCCCACATCGCACCTTCGGAGGACTTGTTATGGCTGATCAGGGATGTTTATACTTTCAGTTGTTATATTATATAAGTTCAATAAATGCATATTCCACGAATGTTTTTAGTAATCGTGATCTCAATAGTATTTACCAAAATAGCCGTGATTATCATTTTTGCCATAATGGAGCAGGCCTAGTACAGGCTACTTACACCTACCAAAGAGGCACAAACCATCTTTGCTACTTCTTTTGTTCCATAATGGGATCAGTAAAAAATAAGAACTGGGAGGTGGCTGTTGAAACGGTGAACAAGTTGCACACTATCAACTCTCTCAGAAATACAGACCGTCCAGGATACCATTTTTTTGGGGTTGTTGTTTTTAACTGCACCACCCAAGTAGACTATTTCCCAAAACTTATATTAGAGATGGAAAATATTCAGGAAAAGGACATCTTCTTCCATGAAACATACAAGCACCAAATAGCAGCAGATCTCTGGACTTTCCCTCGACAGTGACAACACGAGCCTTGACCAAAGTGTGTTTTGTCTCTGTGGGCAGATCTACAAACACACAAGTATCTCATTATCACTGCTCTGTTCTCTTCTGAAACACTCGTTACATGACTTCCTCAGACTTCTTCCTTTGATTCCCGTCTCTCTCTCTCTCTTTTTTTTTTTTCCTTTTCTTAGCTGCATATTTTCTTCTCTCTGGTCCGACCGCAGACCACAAACACAAGCAGCACGTCCGATTTGTTCCTGCCGTTACCGTCTGAGAGAAACCATTCGGGCCTTTCATCCAGCTCTGGCTCGTGTTGGAATTCATCTTAAGAATGCTGGACAAGCAAAAAAGGCATTCGGGTCGCATGTAGTCACTTGGCAGGGGCTTTACAAAGTGGAGAGGAGTGGAGAGGTCAGAGTTAAAGAGCTGAATGCTGGTTTTCGTGAGAGTTGTCTTCTCAAGCACAAGATGAAGGTCCCAGGCTTGGTCTTGTATTGCGCTTCATTAGAACTTTGAGGCTTAGATGACTGATCTATAATAATGTTGTGCATGTTTGGGTTTTTTTTCTTCCTCAAGTGCAGTGGAGTCATCAGTGTTGCAACAGGGCTGCAGAGATACACAGTGTATTTCCCTAATTGTTGAACGCGTGACAACTTGTGAAAGTCGAGTACTCTTTAAATGGATTTTTTTTTTGGTTTAGTTGGTTTAACATTTCAAGCTTATCTTTCCAACCAGTTATACCGATCCCAACTGTTGCCCATTTTTATCAAGATAATGTATTACACGTTTTTGGCGAAAAAAACAACAACTATCATTTCCGGACCCTAAAACAGACAAAACCTCAGAACACTCAGTAGGCACAGTGGCAGCCATGTTTCTTAGTCTGGGGATCACCAGGGAGCATCCGATACAATATTATCACGATACCCAGGCGCCGATTCGATTCGATTCGTATCCTGCCAAAACATGGTATCGGTGCTAAAAAGTGTCTCACCTCGGTGAAAACGTGAATTTTCAGATAGGATCATGTAACATCACTTTCCATAATACTTAATGCTCCTCATCTCCCGATCCATGCTTCGTTTTGTGTAAATGTGCATACACGTTTATATCTTTATCAGATAAAAAGAAACACATTTGCTAAACACAGTTCCATGCCTTTTTATGTCTGTAGTGTCCGTGACTTTTTCAAATTCAAATCTGTCAATGATCTTGATTGTCGTTCAGATGAAACTTGGCCAATTCAGATTTCACATGAAAAGACATAAACCTGAAAAAGCATATTATTCTAAAATGCTAAATTGTTAAGATACTTCAACATGAATCTGACGTGGTTACGGACACTACAGATTTCTTTTTGCTTTTTTAAGCTTTTACCAAAAAAAAAAACTATTTAAGCAACAAATTAAATAGTTTACACTTTTACAGGTTATGTGCTTCTAGAAGCTTACACCAATTTTAAAAACATTTATAATTTGATTATATAAATGATTATTGCTTGAAGCGAGACAGGATAACACTGTAAAATGGATATAAATTATATGTGCTTATATAGCACATATAAAATCATCTCTCCAAAACGGCTGAAGTTAGGAACTTGGAATTTTTAGGGAAGCAAGAGATCTCTTCCATGTTGCATAAACTTCAGATGTAGCTTCTTAAGCCACACACATATTCTGTATTACATGTATAACATAAAAAAATTCTGATAAAACCAGCACCAATCCTGCGTTTTGGCCAACTATAACGATTTTATAAATAAGTCTTTATGATATTATTTCTTCTTAGATTTTGTTACAAGTCTACACGAACTTAACACACAAGAATCCTTACTGCCTGCGAATGTGTGAATAGGTTAGAGTGCACCACCTGTAGGATTATATAAGTTAAGCCTTTATTTGTCACATACACATTACAGCACAGTGAAATGACCTCTTTTCATATCCCAGCGTAACTGGGGTCAGAGCACAGGGTCAGCCATGATACAGTGCCCGTGGAGCAGATAGGGTAAAGGGCCTCGCTCAAGGCCCTAACAGTGGCAACCTGGTGGAGCTGGGGATCGATCCGCCAATCTTCAGATCAGTAATTCAGTGCCTTAGACCTCTGAGTCACCACCGCCCTACATAAGAGCTCTATATACGCTCTACAAAAGAACTTCAACATTTCACCACTCAAACCTCAGCTCACCCCGCAAACATATATAAAGTTCAAAAGTAAAAAAAAAGAAATTCGATTCTGGTGTCAGTGTGGCGCCACACAAAAGAATCGCGATTCGTAACTGAATCTATTTTTTCCCCACACATCTCCAGTTGATGGTGAGTACCCATGGTGACAACCATGCTGTTTTTCACTTTCACTACAGTGTCCATTAAATCACACGAGATATTCAGCACTTCGGATTGAAATTGAATTTGCTCAACTGTACACTACCGTAGGCTAAGCTATGATGTCCAGTAGGTTAGCTATAACATTTTTGACCTGAAGATACAATGGGCTTCTCAGGATGTGACCCGTCATAGACTAGATGTAGATAAAAAAAAAAAAACGCAATATACCTCAGATCAGTTTCCAGTCTCTATCCTGGGCTCATCTTTCTTTATAACTGATTAATGATTTTAAAAAATCCACGTTGTGCATAGAGCAGCTGATTCGTTCTCTCTCTTCAGCGGAATAGAAAACAAATAAGGGGCTTTTACCTTTTTTCGGCTCCACTCTAAACTCTGTTGTTCGTTACTCTCTCGATCCTGACTGATTTCACTCAGTACCTCTTTCACCTTATAGTCATGCTTGTGGCTGAGGTGTGATTACTTTTGATATATCTGTGCCTGAGCTGGCATATGACATATGAGTGCAAATTTTTCTGGGGTATCCCCTGAATCGGAATTATTTACGCTGCTATGGGAACACTTGCTATGAGTTAATCAGACGTCAGAGTTTTTTTGTTTTGTTTTGTCTTTAAAGTTTCTATTCTAACGTTTTTAAAATACTAAATTCATTAAGTGTATGAAAGTTGTAAAGGTTTCGATTACAACGTTCTTGTCCACCTGCACACAAAGCATCGTTAGTGCATATGCGGTCCTCTCGCTCTCGCTAGTTTATCTCCCGCGGTTCAATCTAAACACAGATTAAATCTCCACTTTTGCCATTTACCTCAAGCACAGAGTGTAATTATGAGTCACAGTGACCAAGCTTTTTTTCTGTGGCACTCTGTCGTCATGCGTCCAATTATCTGATTAAATACAATGATTTGACTATCGGAATTAAAATTGTTTGCACACATCACATGCAAAAAGAAAAAGTTAAATAAAAGTAAGTAACAGACTTTTTTTGTTGTTTGACAGTGCCGGCAAAACAGCACAGTACAGAGAGGGGGAAAAAACAGCGCTGACAGGGCGAGCTATCCAGAAGTAAACAGATATGTTGTTCTGTTAAGAGATAAACGTCACACTCCGTTGTGCAAGCAGTACATGTGTGCTCTTCAAAGTTCCCTTCTGATTGGGACTGTCTTTATCTCATCTCATCTCACTCTGCACGACAATCCAGCCTAGTCAGGCAGTAATTTACAAATTGCACAGCCAGGGAGTAAGAATTGTTTTTAATTAGTTTATAAAAATTATTTTCGTCCGTCTTGGGGACTGCCCTAAACTTATTTTGGCTCTCCAGTTTATCTCACAAACGCTGATTATAGGAGATGAGAGAGAGATTGCTATTGTTACTCCAATTACTCATCACCACTGATCCCAACCACTGGTCATTCATCACCACTAATCACAAACCACCAATTACTCAACACCACTGATCACAACCACTGATCACTCATCACCACTGATCACAAACCACCAATCACTCATCACCACTGATCCCAACCATCAATCACTCATCACCACTGATCCCAACCACTGATCATTCATCACCACTGATCCCAACCATCAATCACTCATCACCACTGATCCCAACCACTGATCATTCATCACCACTGATCACAAACCACCAATTACTCAACACCACTTATCACAACCACTGATCACAAACCACCAATCACTCATCACCACTGATCCCAACCATCAATCACTCATCACCACTGATCCCAACCATCAATCACTCATCACCACTGATCCCAACCATCAATCACTCATCACCACTGATCCCAACCATCAATCACTCATCACCACTGATCCCAACCACTGATCATTCATCACCACTGATCACAAACCACCAATTACTCAACACCACTGATCACAACCACTGATCCCTCATCACCACTGATCAAAAACCACCCATCACTCAACACCACTGATCCCAACCATCAAACACTCATCACCACTGATCTTAAAGAACGACCACTAATCACCACTGATCCCAACCACTGATCACTCATCACCACTGATCCTAAAGAACGATCACTAATCACCACTGATCCCAACCACTGATCACTCATCACCACTGATCACAAACCACCAATTACTCAACACCACTGATCACAACCACTGATCACTCATCACCACTGATCATAAACCACCAATTACTCATCACCACTGATCACAACCACTGATCACTCATCACCACTGATCATAAACCACCAATTACTCATCACCACTGATCACAACCACTGATCACTCATCACCACTGATCATAAACCACCAATTACTCATCACCACTGACCCTAACCATCAATCCCTGATCACCACTGATCCCAACCATCAATCACTCATCACCACTGATCCTAAAGAACGATCACTAATAACCACTGATCCCAACCGCTGATCACTCATCACCACTGATCCTAAAGAACGATCACTAATCACCACTGATCCCAACCACTGATCACTCATCACCACTGATCATAAACCACCAATTACTCAACACTACTGATCACAACCACTGATCACTCATCACCACTGATCATAAACCACCAATTACTCATCACCACTGATCACAACCACTGATCACTCATCACCACTGATCATAAACCACCAATTACTCATCACCACTGATCACAACCACTGATCACTCATCACCACTGATCATAAACCACCAATTACTCATCACCACTGATCCTAACCATCAATCCCTGATCACCACTGATCCCAACCATCAATCACTCATCAAACTGATCCCGACCACCAATCAATCTTCAAGACTGATTCCAACCACCAATCACTTATCACACTGATCCAACCACCAATCACTCATAACCACTGATCTCAACCACTGTGCCTGATCACCACTGATCCCAACCACCAATTACTCATCAACACTGATCCCAACCACCATCCCTGATACCACTGATCCCAACCACCAATTTATGATCACCTCTGATCTCAACCATCAATCACTGACCATCATTGTTCCGACCCAGGGCTCCAGACTGTGACTGAAATGGTCGCCAGTGTGCCAAAAAATTTTATTTAGCGATTAGTTTCATCCAAACAGTCACCAACGGCGACCGACCCTCCCAAAAAATCTAAAAGGCACAAAGAGTCTTTTATCTTGTTATAGACTCTCTGCTCCTTGGATGAGTAATTTTGCTTGTCTAGACGCTATACACTACAGAGTTCACTCAGTGCTGAAGAAATCCCTGGCGAAGCTCCACAAACCACCGAGGTGACCGGTTCGTATCATCGCCCCAGCTCCACGTCAGGAAAATGCACTAAACACTTACAGGACGGTCTAGCACAGACGTTTTCTTTGTTTGTTTGTTTCCATCTTGGGATCAGCAGGGGGTATACTCACGCGCTACACGACTAGCTCATATTTAAAAAAATTACACACCGTCATAAGCGCACAAGCCAGTTCGAAAATGAACTGCATCATGTGTCTGTGTCTCTATTTGTCTGTAATCATGTGATGTATTTATCTGTTGTTTTTTTTCGTGGCATGTTTATTTTTGAGCTTTTCACTTAAAAGCTTTGGCTTTCAGTCTGTCTCAGGAATTCCGTCTGGAACTGAATGAACCGTCGTTTTTAATTCATACAAGCAACATCGGTAAGCAAGTCGTGACTTCAAACTCTCGCTGAGCGAGTTAAGGGAAGAATAAACACGTCTACACCCGCGACCCCTTCAAAGACTTTCTTTTTCCCTTTAATTCAGTCATGCTCAGTGTTCTGCTAAATAGTTTAACTGTCTAAATATAGGACCATCACTTGGTTTCATTAGAAGCTGTGGTTTGTTCTTTTCTTTCTTTCTTTTTTTTCTCGCTTCCTGAGAGCTCCCCGTTTGTACCCCGAGTGCACACCTGGTCCGGTTTGTTTTGGCTGCAAATAAAAGAAAAATCAGCCTTTTTAACAATCTCTGAAGGCCAAAAACACATCTGGCTTACAGTTTACTCTCCCCCTTTTATATATATATATATATATATATATATATATATATATATATATATAGTGCTGCGTCCAACTTACACTCACAACTTGGCTTAGCTGGCTAGTTTCATGCTAACTGTGATGAGTGAAATTCGTTTTTACTTAATAGCACTAATGTTTATGGTTTGATTTGCCTCTGTATTTCCTGCAGATTTTGAAATACTAAACTGTTTAGAAGTATCCAATGAGCACTGAAACAGCTGTGTACATTATGTTGTAAGTTGTTTAAATGCTAAGTCCCACGTGCAGCATCTTCTGATCTACACTCCAAGCCAGTAAGTAGGTCTCTATATTGCACAGATATGGGGGAAAAAAATGTATTCGTTAATGAATCGTCATTCTTTTGTGACTCCCTATTTTTTTTTTTTTTCATTTATACGTACATGTTTGCATTTGAGGTGATAAAATGTTGTAGTTCCTTTATAATCCTGTAGGTGGTGCACGCTAAACTATTCACACGTTGGTAGGAAAGAATTATTTGTGTTTAGAACCGTAACTAAATCTGAAAAAAAGGTAATTTGATGTTTTCTGTAAAAGCTGTGTAATGTTTTCAAGGAATTTTTCAAAATTAACGTTTGTAAGGTGTAAAAGGTATGAATCAATTCGGGATCAAAAAAGTTACCAACTGATTTAATTGCACAGCAGTTAATTTTCTAACATTGATTAATGCAGCGTTCATTAATGTGTATTGATTAAGTCGTTACATGCTGTGTATTTGTGACGCTTAACTTTATTAGCAAAAAAACGGTGGATGTCCTCTAAAGGAAATTTAACTGCATTGTTCAAGTGGAAAAAGGCATTCAGATGGGTTTATAAGCTGGCGCTCAAGAATATATTATACAATAGCTTAAAACAGAAAACAAATTAAAGGAGAAGTCAGGGATATTAATCCATTAAACCTTTTGTCAAATTCAGTCACCATCTTCTCACAGTCCGCTAGCTGTTAGTGTCTCTGCATAGGCAATGCGTATCCATAAATATGAGGGGTTATGGGGGTTCTTCTGAAAGACTACAAGAAGAAGTTTGGTTGTTGAATTCAAATATCAGCAACCGTACTCCAGTATCTCTAGCCTCTTTCCCACCAGAGTGAACCAGGTGCTAGTTCATGTCTGGTGCTAGTGCCGGTTCAATGGCGAACTGACTTCATATTTCCATGCTCTTTGAGAGTCATGTCATTACATCATTGTATGCATCTGTCTCTACTTTCCCAGCAATGTTAGCAGCAATGCTAGGCGGCAATAATAGCGGTAATGCTAGCGCTGGCAGCAAGCACATTAACAACAATTATGAACTTCAATGTGGCTTTCTGAGCAGTTCTCCTGGCTTTATCGTTACTTGAAGCTGCCCATTGATTATTGAGTAAAGTTTTTAAAGATGGCGGCCACAAACTTTTAGTTGATTGTGATAATCCCACTCTCAGACCCAGCCTTAAGTCATTCTTTGTTCTAGCTCAGCAAAGTGTTGGTGCCGTCAGGGAACCGAATTTCTTGTCTCTGAACTAGCTAATAGAACTGCCTTAGTGGAAAAGGGGTATCTGTTTCTTCTTTCAAGTACTGAAAATCATTCTTATATGTAGGTATTATGTTTAGCAGGAGTTCATGTTCTCCTTGTACTTGATGGGGGTTCCTCTGGGTTCTCTGGTTTTCTCCCACAGTCCAAACACAAGCAGATTAGGCTAACTGGCATTCCCAAAATTGCCTGTCATGTGTGAATGTTGGACAGAGGTCCTACATTCCCACGGTTGTAAAAATGGGAATAAATACAATAGTCACCATTGGCCTTCACTGTCTCTAGTTAGATGGTTCCTAGTTGGATGGATTTTGCTTTATATGTGTTGTGAAAATGTTTGTCAGGAATGGATGTCACTACTACTGTTATACTGCAAAACAAGTTTATCTGCAGGTATTAATAGAAATTCATGATTATATCACTTGGCAATACATATAAGCACTAGTTGGAGAGATTATATCTTCACACTGGTCTGGGAACACCTCGGGAATCCCCAGTCAGAGTTTGTTGAAGTGACTGGGAAAAGGACATTTTGGCATTTCCTGCTGGAACTGCTACCCCGATTTTGGATCAGAAATATGGATTGATGGTGATACATACTGTAAATTATACTGACGACTAAGGTGCGTAACTGACTGTACTCTATTTTATGTTTTTTTTTTTTTACACGTAAGTCAGAACAGAGTTTTCATGAAACACAAAGACCATGAAAGCATATGCATAACATCTCATATTACTTTGATATAAAAGCAAAAAATAAGCTTTGCTAATATGAAGTAATAACACATGAATGGAAAAAACACCACATTTCCCTGTGGATATATGTTCCCTCAGGGTACATCAGGTATATTAGTATTGTGTGCATGTAGCGGTAAAAGTTGATGGAAATGAGTTTTTAGAAATAGTTAAAAGGTTAAAGCTAAAAATAAGCTGATCAGCTTTAATGTAATCGGTGATGTTATTATTTCAGGTTGAAGCACACGTACATGTCTGCCTGTAACAAAGATGAGCCTGGAGATTTAAAAATTTAATGATAACATTTTTTAAAAGTGTAATTTCACATGTTTGGTGTGACAACATAATATTGTGTTGGTTTCCCCTGGATCAGTCGCTAAATGTTTGGAAATTGTACAAAATATACCTAATTCCTGACAAGATTTGTAATTGACTGTCCTGTTATCTCATTACACTCATTGGAAAGAGAGGATATGGAAGTGTTTATGTTTACAGAGAGTGAATCACAGAAGACAAGCCGAAAAAGTAGATTTAAGTTTTGTCTTGTCGCGTTAGAATTAATTTCAGCGCTTCAACTAAAGTGAAAAAATGAAGTAATCCCAGTAAAGATATTCAGTTTAGCTTTTCTAATTAATATCTATTGGTGCTGGTGTTCGTTTACATTGAAACAGTAGCTTTTTGGTAGTTTATTTTAAATTAGATTATTAAATCTGACACATAACTGTTCATAACATCGCTTTTACTCAACATCTTTATTTGACTTGTGCCGCAGGTTAAACTTCAGGCAGATATCGAAGTACTGCAAAAGTTTCATTAAATTCTGCCCAGACAGTTTTGCATGATGCTGTGACAAAATCTGGCTGGACAGACAGACAGGCAGTCAGACAGACAAGATTTTTTTTTTTTTTTTCTGAGACTGGCTTCAGATCCTTCGGTGTATGAAACGTTAAGATATCATTGTTCTGATCAACGTACAGAGATAACCTTTCCTTTATTTACATAGATTTCTCACCTGAAACTCGCGCGTGCCGAACACGTGACCTCCCCGCGCGCATGCGCAGACCAAAAGTATTTGCGTACGGAGTCTTTAATGAGAAGAAACGCTACAGTTATTTCAGTGCTGCTGACAGGGAAAGTCCAGCGTCTCCGTTAACCGGGGAAAAGTAAAGCTGACGCTGCCATTGTTTAAGAGCTCCCAGGTGTCAGAAAAGTCGGTAAATCTCGTTTGTCATATCGTGACGCGACAGTGATGGAATTTCTCTGACGTTTGCAGAAAAACAACGAGAAGCCTCCGGCGTCTTTTCATGGTCGCTCCGTGTCAGTAAACCACTCTCGCTGCACAAGAAAATATGTATATATGTAAAAAAAAAAATCCTTTTATTTCCGTGAGTAGTCCAAAAGGTGCAAGAGTAAGCGAGTCGCCTTTATAAAATCCATTTAAATGCGTAAAAGATGAGGAGGAAAGGCGGTTTCCGTGGCTCGTTTATATATATTTTTTCTGCTAACTTGGCAGATTTTTCAGTACTTTGAAACGGACGCTTGGGTTTCAATTTTCATGCCAAAATGAGGCGCTTCAGATTAACTTGTAAAAACAAAAGGATGAAATAAGTATTAATACACAGCTTTATTCGGCGACAATAAAAAAAAAATGATGACTCTCGTGAAGATGACCGTTAATTTCGTTATTATTTAAACTTTTAAACAAGCGCCGCGCGCGACGTTTCCAAGCTCGAGACCCAAGCTCGGGACCTGCAGCGCGCGCTTCCCCTCAACGCGAACAAATCCGCACAAGATTTATGAACATTGTTGATTTTGATTGTTTGTTTTTCTTTTTTTCTTTTTAAAAATCACACTAGCATCGTTGCAAACACCGAAATGCAAAGAAGAAAACAGCGATTCGGCGGCCACCGGAACCCGTGCGCTCGCTTCCTTTTAACGCGAAGAAAAGTTTTTGAATCCCCGAAAAAAAAAATGGGTCGTCCTCAGCAGAGTCTGGCGGTCCGTGCAGGCCAGGAGGAACGCGTACGGGTGATAAACTTCACATCCGTGTCGTCTAACGTGACATCTGGATCCAGCGGTGCGAGAGAAACAACCCCTCTGGGTAGAAATCAGGGGCTCTCTTTTCTTGTTCGCTTTCTCTCTCTCTCTCTCTCTTTGAGGCTGTGTTCCCATCCGCGTGCTGTACACTACCTCGTCGGGTTGCCAGATTGGACATTTCAACACGTTTCAGTATCCAACGGTAGAACCCTTCGCGTTCACCTCAGTCACGTCTTGTCCTCTGTCGCTTGATTTTTGTCACGCTTTTTGTACGCTTCTCAGGAAACTATGGCCGTGACAGGTGTGTGAAGGTGTGACACCCAAATTTCCTTCTGGAATCCTCCGCGATCACTACCTCAGTATACGAACTCAAGACACACGTCTTTAATCTGGCATACGTATAATTCATTCCATAACCTTGTACTCCAGTACATCTACATGCACACTCCTATCTAGTGCTGCTAATCTCCTGAACGGCATCTACACGAATTCTTTTCCAGCTGTTCTTAATTTCTCTACCCATCCCGAGGCACCTGGAGATTGTGCCAGCTCCAGTAGGCAGAGGCCAACCCGGCGAGGATCTTGAGGCATCCAGAGAAGGACCACCTCCAGCTGGATTCTGCTTCATGATGGTTTGGATCTACACTTCCTGACCATGTGTAGATCCAAACCATCATGAAGCATGTGTAGATCTACACATGCTCAGGAACAGCATGTGTAGTAGATCCAAACCATCATGAAGCAGAATCCACACATGCTGTTCCTGAGCTCCCAGTGATGCAGACGCCCTCCGTCCTCTGCACCTGCGGACTCATCCCTGTGCTGAACTGGACTCCAGGATAATTTGGACAGCTTCTGTTATACTGAACTTCCAGCATCCTAACACACATGATGTCGTTATATAATTCCTGTTATCCGTTATCACCCAAATGAGGATGGATTTTATTGTGTACCTGGTCCTGCTTCATCACAAAGTGATCTGCTAAATCCTTCTCCACCTTTTTTCCACGTTCTCCTCAATCATGCCCTTGCTATGTTCCTTCCACTGCTTATGTTCCTTCCTTATAGCCAAAAATGCCTTTCTGTCTGAACAGAATCACTAGCCATCTTCAAGCAAGCCTAATGACCTGTACCTTTTTTGTTTTCAGCCTTGTTTTTAAGCTACGTAGTATTACATGTTGTACTAGTTACGTTTGTTAGTGCGCATGTGACATAGCTAGTCAAAATGAACATTCAGAACGATCAGCTGTATGTAGAGCTGATCGGTAGCTCACAAAAGTCACAACAGCAGTCTTCCGTGTTCTCTTACTGTTACAGTACATGGCGTGCATTACTTTGGAGAGGAAAGGATGTGGCCAAAAACCTGCTAACATTGCTTATAACAGCTTTAATCCTGTTTAAGGGTTGCGCAGATGGGGACTTTAAATTTATTCACATTTACAACACAGTCACAGATAAGGTCCCAATTACGAAACAGGTGGCGTAGTGGTTAGCACTGTGGCTTCACACCTCCAGGGTCAAGGGTTTGAGTCCTGCCTCACGTCACCGTGCTTGGTGGGTTTCCCCCTCCAGTGCAAAAACATGCAGATTTTAGGTTACCTGGCGTTCAAAAATTGCCCTGGAGTGGCACCCTGTCCCGGGCATACCCCGCCTCATGTGGGGTATGTGTCCTTGGATAGACCCCAGGCATCTGCAACCTTGTAGAGGATTAACGGTGTAGAAAACAAATTAATGAAATAATTATGTTAATCCATCTGTTTATTTTCCACAAGGCACTGAACTTGGTGCAAGGACTTACACTGCATGTGTTTGGACTGTGGGAGGAAATCAGCCAAAACACAGAGAATACGCAAACTATGCACACAGACCGGAAACGAGATACAAACCCTCAATACTGGAGGTGCAAGGCAACTTTGCACACTTACCAAAAATTTTTTTTTTTTTAAAGGGCCAGTTCAACCTTTACAAGATGAAAAAGTGTCAGTTTTAGAAAGTTACAGTAAGGAACTGGCACCCCTTAGTGGACAAACAAATTGTGCACTGAGCTGGGCATATTGCAATATTATAAATGTGTGGTTAACCGTTCTTCCGGCCTTCTGCCGTTCTTCCTTTTCCTGTCATTTCCTTATCAAAAAAAAACCCAACTTAGATACTGACTTACAACTGTTTGGGTTAAAACAATTTCTAAAAATAAAAAGCAAACAATACGTTTTAACTGCTCGGATGAGTAACTCTAGAGGCAAATAACCTTTCACAGGAGCACAATAGCAATTAGTATAACAACAATAATAAATTTCACACGCAAACAACAAATCAACATCAGAATGTTTTTTTTATTATTATTTTCTTTAAAAGCATGTACAAAAATGAGAAAAAAAAAGAGAGAGGGAGCACAGCACGATGGGCGGGGGGGGGGGGGGGGGGGATAAGACCTCACAGTTTTTAATTATCATTTTAAAATGCTTTAAAAAATAAAAAGTTCAAGAATTCAGGTTTATGTGCTGTTAAGTAGGTGAAGAAAAGGAATAAAAAACCGAACAGAAATTTGGGGAATAAACATAGATGCAAAAGGAGGGAAAAGACAAAAATAATAATAATAATAACTTCCTGCCATTTTAAGGCCACCATGTTCAGTCCTCCATTCTGAAGTTAAGACACAGAATACTCCATTTTTAATCCGCATACATCTCCACTCACACAGGAACCACATGCTAACCGTCATCTAGACTTTAAACTACTACATTAAATAAGGCATACATCTAAAGTAACAACCACAGACATGACAATCTACAATCAGGCAAAAAAAAAAAAGTCAAGAACGTTTTGTACCCTTTCCCCACTTTCTCATAGGTCACTGAAAACAGAAAGAGGTAAACCGGACATTGTGATACAGAACCTTTTTGATATGGTGTGGTTTTGTACCTTATAGCCCTGTGAAAATAGGAACTTTACAGAAGAAATAAACATTAGGGTTTAAAAAAAAAAAAATAGACAGAAATCTGAACACTCGAAGAAGAAAGCTTTGGGTAAAGATCTGAAATGGTTATTATTTTTATTCTTATCCTAACACTTAAGAAAATATTATTTTGCCTTTTTGATACGTTTTAAAACTCACAGCGCCTTCAGTTTCACAGTAATCTTAAACATGTGCAACAAGAAAAGGGTTTTCTGTGGAATTCCAGTGGTAAGAGGCATCGACTCGATGGGCTCCAGGGCTTTATGATTACTTTCCAAGACTAACAATGAAAAAAAAAATTACTGGATCAACTACAGAACATCAAAGTTGATGATGAGACAAAACACAGATAAGAAACTAAACAAAAAAAAAATTATGCTAATTTTCTTGCTCTTTTTTTTTTTTGTTGTTGCTGATTTGTTGTTTCCTCTTCCACCACCAGATGGAGCTTTTTGTCAGCGCTACTATTATGCTAGGGCCCTGTACTGGGATGTTGCAGGGAGGGGTGAAATATGGAAGAGTACTGGAAGTGCTGCAAATTCCCTTTACATGCCTCTACAAGGACCTGAAGAGAAGATGGTACCTCAGCGACGTTGCAAATTACTGCCAAATCACAAAAAAATTTCCCAATTAGAGAAAAATAAGATTGTACCAACAGATGTTGCAAATTCCCTCTAACCACCAGAGCCATGAACACAAGATAGTACCAGGAGTGCTGCAAATTCCCTTTACATGCCTCTGGAAGGTCCCGAATAGAATACTGTACTGGACGTACAGTAAATGTAGTAAATTAGAGCCAATCACAAAAACCCTGAACACAAGATAGTACTGGGAGAGAGAGAGAAAAAAAAAACATACCTGTAAATGTTGCAACATCTGAGCTCTAAAAACAAGATTTTTGTTGGAATTCTCATTAAAAATGGCAGGACCCTGAACTTGAGATAGTTCCAGGAGATTTTGCAAGTTCCTTCAAAAAGATCAGAGCTGCAAATATGAGATAGTACAGGGAGATATTGCAAATTCCCCTCTAAATGCCTGTACAAGCCCCTAAACAGAAAATGGTACTGGGCGATGTTGTAAATTACCACCAATCACAAAAATCCTGAACACAACACAGTGCTGGGAGAGAAAAAACAGATCGAACTAGATGTAGTAACAAATTCCTTCTAAACTCCAAAGTTGTAAATATGAGATAGTACTGGGAGATATTGCAGATTGCCTCTACAAGGCCTTAAACAAAAAATGGCTCTGGGCAAAGTTGCAAATTGCCACCGATCACCAAAATCCTGAACACAATACAGTACTGGTCATACTAGGAGATGGAACAAATTCCATGCAAAGACCAAGGTTGTAAATATGAGATAGTACTGGAATTACTCGGTACATGCCTAGGCCCTGAAAATAGAAATATGGTACTGGGCGATGTTCCAAATTACCACCAATCATTAAAAACCCTGAACACAATAAAGTACAAGGAGATTTTTAAAATAAACTCTACATGATAAGGCCCTAAACAGAAGATCCTCAAGGTCATTCCTTCTAAATGCCAAGACTATGAACTCAAGATAGTGGTGGGAGATGTTGTAAACACCCTTTAAAGCGGTTACTGGTGACTCAGGCTGGTAAAACCTGAAGTCACACGTCAAGGCTAAATTATGTAGTTTATTTCAGGTGTCTACCAGACTGCAAAAAACTAAAATGCTAGACATAATAATTTGAGCCTTTCCATTTCAGCCTGTCAGCCACATTCATGAAACAGGATGTTGTTTTAACTGACTAAACGGCATTATGGTTTCTATACACTAAAGGTCATAGCCTCCTGATGGAGGAAATCAGAGCCAGCGTGACCCTTGTTATAGCATGGAGACGAAAAAAGAAAAAAAAAGATGGTGGAAACAGTCTGATCACTGAGACCTGTGCACATTCCTGAGCGACAATTCGCAGCCACTAGCTTTGTGCTACAGAAGACCAGAGCGAATCCTGTCGAAGCCACAGAGCAGCTCACAGGAAGCCGACAGAACAACGTGCGACGACAGGAAGTGGCGACGGAGAGGGGAAGGTAGTGGTGCGGCGAGCTGCGATGACGCTTAGCTCGCGAGTTCACTGGGTTCGTAACACAACCCTCGCCGTTAAGCGGCCTTTCTGCAAACTACAGTACATTCACCGTGTAATGAATTACAGTCGAGGGCATCAGTACCGATCACTGGCTGCTGATCTTGCTTTCTGAAAGCAACGAAAACATGACAGGCTCAAGAACATGACAGAATTCAGTCGTAAGGTAAAGAAACGTGACCGTGGAGGTACAGCGCAGCGCGGGTTTATAAGGAGTGCCCGAGCAGAAGTTATCAAGTGCTATAGCGAACGAGGTGATAAACGGAGAGGTCTCGAAGGGTGCTTTCACAGTACTACCCGTTTAGTTTAGTCCGACTGAACAGAACCTTGGTGCGTTTTCTGTTCTTCATCCGGCAGGTGAAAAACACAGTGATGGTGGACGGGGCCAAGAACCTCTGAACAAGCCACAAAGTGAGCCTCTGCGTTCGGTTCAGTTCTGGAGGTTCGGATTTGCCCGACGAAGACGACGGACGTAACGAGCGCGTGCGCCGTGATCTTCATATCTCGCGGCCCATTGAGCGGAGACAATTTTAGCTATACAGTTTAAGGTTTTTAGCCGAACGCACCGGCACTCGGATATTCCAGGGAATTGAACCAAAAGTATCGATCCGTTCCGCGGACGTGAAAGCACCCTTTTAGACTTTTCTCTAAGAGGAAATCTTTCTCATCACTATCGAACGTGTGCGCATATGACAAAGGAAATGAGCGTGTGAAACGTTTCGAGCGAGGTTCAGCAGAGATGCATACAGTACCGTATACCCTGTACTTTCACACGTATAATACCCTGCTGATTGTATGTATATATATAGAAAAATAAAATAAGAAAAAAAAAGGCAAAGTGGCTGTCTAACCCTCTCCTGACAAAACCAAACCTGACAATGCTCGACAAAGGTAGAAGGAATGGATCTCTCACACACACACACACACACCTCAGAATCGTTACCTGAGTGTACCTCCTGAAACTTTGGATTTGTGTAAGTGGTTTGGGTAAAAGTCCTGGTATGTTTGAACATGTGTACCTGACAAAAGAATGATGATGACAAAAGATGGAAATTTTTTTTTTTTTTTTTTTGAATAATAAAAGAAAATAAAAGAAGGAATATAAAAAGACAAAATTACATCACGCCTTTTGATTTGGGGGTTTTGGTCACAAATCAGCGAGTGAAAATAAAAATAATAATTAAAAAATATGATCATTTACTGAAAGCTGAAAGGGCAGAAGATTTAAAAATACTCTAGAAGAGATGCGAGATGCCCGCCTTATTGTTGATTGTGCGTGTGAGAGTGTGTACTGATGTGTGTGTGTGTGTGTGTGTGTGTGTGTGTGTGTATGTATAAGGGAGAGGGAGAAAGAGAGAGTGCAGGCAGATTTGAGACAGAGAATCAAATCCAGTCGGGGAGATGCGAGAAAGCGCTGGAGATCAGGAAAGGAGGACGGAGAGGTCGTCATGGCGATTTGGTGATGCTCTCGGCGTCTTTGGAGGCCCAGAGCTCTTTGTGCTGCTTGCGTCCGAAGCCCTCGTCGTAGTTCCCTTTGCTCTTGAACAGCTGCTGGAAATGCGGCTTGCAGTAAAACTCGCCCTGCAGCGCCGCATACGTACCCAGACTGCACAGGTAGAGAGAGAGAGAGAGAGAGAGAGAGAGGTCAGAGCGCACACATGTACTGTACAATATATAACGTCCCCATTTTAACCAGGATCAGCTCTAACCTGAGCTTGGTGTTGCAGTGCTTGCAGCAGAAGCAGGTCGCATGGAAGATCAGGTTGTTGGCCACCAGTCTCTCCATCGGGTACACCGTCTTCTCACAGGACGAGCAGGTCTCCCTCTGCGGCTTAAAGCTCAAAGACTGAAACACACACACACACACACACGCGCGCACAACATGGTGAGGATCTGCAGACGACACATCATTTGACAAACAGAAGTGAAACAGATATAGATGACACGGCAAAAATATGGTATTTAGAAGAAACGTGAATTTGGCCAGACCACACACACACACACACACACACACACACACACACACACACACACACACCTTAGAGCGCTGGACGGGCTTCTCATCCGAGGGGCTTAGGTTGTCCTGGAAACAAACAAAAATGGAGAATTAATGTAAAGCGTCAATTATCTGGTTGTCCCTGGCAACAACAACAAAAAAAAAAAAATCAAAACAATGGCATCCCATAATCGCAGCGCTCTCACTCAGGGGCCGCGCTGTGCACACACAGAACCTGCTCATGTTACAATTTGCTTTCTCCTGCTCTGCTCATCACCATCTGTGTATCGGTGTATGCCCATCGTTTTACAGTGCATGCACACACACATTTTATATATGCACGCACGCACACTGCGTAGTAATTACACTGTTTAAGACCGTGAATGCTCTACTTCCTGGTGCCTCCATTTTGGATTCACTCCACACACCCTTTCAAAATAAGCCTCACTCACTCACTCACAAACAAACAGGAAATGCAGACAGACACACTGAGATGGCCATAAATACCAATAGGTGGACACCCACAAGCACACCTGGACACGTACAGACACATGGACATGCACATACAGACACACAAAAACACATGGACACACAAACCTGCACAAACACAGACGTATGGAAATCCAGACATGCGGACACACGCGTGGACAAACGTCACGTGCATTATACAAGATTATGACACCCTCATTTTTTTAGCGCCCTGATTATCAGTCCAGGTCCTGTAGCACCACCTCCCTGCACACTACCCACAAACCTACAAACACTCGGCCACACCCTGGCCACACATCATTTCCCTACGCGCGGAGATCTGATTACTCTGGATGCACACGGGTCACTCGACCCCGCTAAAGAGAGAGAGAGAGAGAGAGAGAGAGAGAGAGAGGGGTGACAACGGGACACCGAGTCCTCATGAGGAACACGGATCCTATTCACACAATCACAAGATGTATCAACTTACCGGCAGTCCGTCCTCAACCCACACACACCTAGGATTATTTTCCTGAGTGCATAAAAAGCAAGCAGCGTGCGGTCATACAGCAAAGAGCAGCGCTATTATAGAAAAAAATAAAAAATAAAAAAATCAATGACAGTGTGGTATGATCACGGTTAATACAAGTTAGTTTCTGCTCTCGCCCACAGTAAAGCAGATAATAAAACAGCCACTCCCTCACCAGCTTCTTTTTCTTGCCTTCTCTCAACATTAACAAAGCCCAAGTCACTGTACATATAAATTAATAATAAAAAATAAATTAATACCCAAGTACAATAATAGCAACGTTTTTTAAACCGTTGCAACGTTTTGTCCTAGCTACAACTCTACTAATGTCATGTTGCTAAGATCCAATTTTATTTGTACGCCACCTTTAACAAAGCAGCTTTACCCAATTAAAGGAAAATTATGGAAATGTGTATGAAATGTGAGAAAATGTGTATTAATCAAAACGATCAGATAGTCCCTGATGAGCAAGCCGCCGGCGACGGTGGCGAGGAAGAACTCCCCCGAGATGACAACAGGAAGGAACCTTAAGAGGACCCAGACTCAACAGGGAACCCATCCTCATTTGAGTGATACCATAGGAACTGTTGTGCAGTCCTACTTTGTGTTAGGCAGCTAGACGTTCAGTATATCAGATGATGGCTTCAAGTTAATACGGAGTCCAGCTCATTATCGGAGGCTCAGGTAGAGTTTGGGAAACTCCAGTCCTGAACTATGGAGCGACTGCAGGCACAAGTCCTCAGAGAACAGCTGCCTGCATCAGCCGAGGCCAGGACCGTCGTCATGGTAAAGTGGAACCATCCCCAGTCACCGCACACCATGTATACAACATAATAATAGTCAAGTACAGTAATAGATAGGTTAAGTAGCTACCTTAACTAGAAGTTAAATAATGTATGAGGTGGGCAAGTTAATGTTGAAGTAAGATAAACGAGTTAGTTAAAGTAGTAGCCACGTACATTAGAAGGCAAGTAAAGTAGTAGCTTGGTAAAGTACTGTTTAAGTAAAGAAGCAACCAAGTAAACTAGTTTAAATTTGTGGGAACTAAATTATTAGTTAAGTAAAATAGCAGCAATGCAAAGTAGTACAGAAATACAGTAGTAGCTAGATAAATTATCTGGTAATTTGCTGTTACGTGAAGTAAAGTAATTCATCAAAATTATTATTATTATTATAAATGATTAGATAAAAAAAAAAATGAAAGTGGGTAAAGTTATAGTACCTAAGCAAGTAGTATAGAAGGTATACTGAAGTCGAGTGCAAGTGATGTAATTATTAGCTAAGCAAAGCTGTAGCTAAGTTAAGTGTTACCTACATGAAGTACTTGGTAAGCAAAATAGATGGTAGGTGAAGTAGAATGCAAGTAAGATATTTGGTAAGTAAATTATTAGCTGATTGAAATAGCAGCTATTTAAGTAAAGTAATAGCTAATTCATATATTTGTTAAATAAAAGTAGTATCCAAGTACAGTACTTGGTAATTAAAGTGGATTTAAAGTAAAGTAGATGGTAAGTAGAAAGTCAGTAAAATATTCTGCAAGTATATTATTAGCCAAGCAAAATAGTAGCCAATTAGTGGCCAATGAAAAGTTAAGTCATGTAGTAGCTGACGTAATGTGGATTTTAAAGTAATGTAGATGGTAAGAAAACTGGAACGCAAGTAAACTATTTGATATGTAAATTCTTAGCTTAGCAAAATAGAAGCTAAGTAAAGTAGTAGAATTCAAATATCCGTTACGTAAAGTAGGATCCAAGTAAGGTTCTTAGAAAGTAAAGTCGATTTTAAGCAAAGTACTTAAACGGTAAGTGAAGTAGGAAGTAAGTAATATTAGCTAAGCAAAATAGTAGCTACGTAAAGTTTTTAGTAGGTAAAGTAGTAGGTAAGGTAAATACTAGCTTATTAAATGAGTAGCTAAGCAAAGTAGTAAAGTAGGAGCTAATTAAAGTATTTGTCAACTAAAGCAGTCGGTAAGTAAAGTATTTGGTACATAAATTAGTAGCTAGTTAAGATATACGGTGAGTATTAGCTAAGCTAAAATACCATCTATGTAACCGCTAATTAAAATAGTAGTTAGATAAACATATTTGCCAGGTAAAGCAGTAGGTAAATTAATTTGTAGTTAGTAAAAGAAATTGTGGCGCAGTGGTTAAAGCGCTCGCCCTATCATGCGGAGATCGCTAGTTCGAATCCCGGGTGGTGCTGTAACCTCTCGCAGCCGGAGGTCTAGAGAGAGCTGATTGGCCGAGCTCTCTCAGAGGGGAGGGATGAGAGGTACATAGTGCTCCCACATTAATCACGGCTCTACAGCCAGTCAGGGGCGTCTGTGAGCTCGCGCAGCGGAGGGAGCGGATAGCGCTGTCCTCCGAGTGTGTGACTCCGCCTTCAACGGTGCGCGAGTGGAGTGAGCAGTTCGAAAAGATGCGGTCGGCTGGCGTCACGTGGTTCGGAGGAAACACATGATAGTCTTCGGCCCTCCCGGCTGAGTGGTAGTAGTAGCCTTAATGTGGGCGCCCCCTAATGACGGGGAGGAATTGGACACGACTAAATTAGGAAGAAAATCGGGGAAAAAAAAGAAAAAAAAAAGAAATTCTATGCAAGTAAAGTAGTAGCTTTGGAAAAGTATTTACTGTGGTAAATTAGCAGAAAAATAACGCGTCCTGGAGTCACCGGAGTCGAACGTCTGACTAAAAACTTGGTATTAATTTGCAAGCTAAATTATATGATGGGTCAACTTCTGTCGTTTGAGGAAGGTTTTTACTTGTAACTGGTGGGAATACACTTCCATTAATTATTAGCCACATTAGCCATGTAGCGGGCAATGCTTAATAAAACCGAGAGATGTCATTGCCGAGTACGGATTTAAAAGAAAATGTCATTGAAAAAATGAACACACTGCCTCAGCGTCGTGTTCGTTTCATTACTACACCGCCTGTCAGTCAGTTAGTAACCGGCCACAGACTCTCACAGACAAACCACTTCCTTGTTTTGAAGGGAAACGTTCGCGCCAATACTCCACAGCACAGAGATCTTTTCATGCAAGTGTTGTGTGCACTCGTTTCTCACAACACACCCAGGATCTCAGCATGCGACCGCTGGACGCGCACGCTCCATCGCTCGTACGCGTGGCGTCTCTTTAACCCCAAAAAAGGGACTCGCAGAAACTGATTTAAGAGCTCAACAAACCACGACCTGCCGTGACGCGTCAGATTTATGCTCGAGTGCTTTTTGTAAAAATGTTACTGTTTCCATAGTAACAGCCACCAGACTCTATACGATGAAGTTTTGCTGTTGTCTGATATATAGATTAATTAACATTTTTACTGGAAGGAGTCTCCAGTGTCAGCAATTCATACCAGTCAGAGGTGAAGCGGTCAGGAGGAGTTTGTTCCAGTTTCTCAGTAACGCAACAAGTCGCAGCTTTTGTCTTATCAAGCTGTACCAAGGGTGAAAAAAAAAAAGGCGGAGGCAGGCGAAAACAGGAAGTAACTCGTAGAACAAAATGTTCCACAGCATTTCAGTGCAACTACTTGCTGTGGTAGAAGAGGAATAAAACACTCAGGGAAAGACCTACAGTAGATAAAAACAGCTGACATAACCTAATCCCCAGTGCCTTGTTCGTGCAAATCAAAACTGCCTGGCTGTTGATTATTTTCCTAAATCAACCTGCCCTTTTATCCCTTTTTATCCCTTACCTCAAAAAAAAAAATAAAATAAAACTAAATTTGCATAGATTTTTACGCCATTGTTCTTTCCAAATCTCCCTCAAGGCATCCACTAACTACACCTGCAATCACTTAGCACGCAAAAGCGAGTGCGTTTCCTTTCCTCTCCCTCATTCGCTGGAGATCTGCGTACCTCTTTTATAATCAAATCACAAAGAGGCAAAGGGGAAAAGGGCATTTTAAGGCTCTTTAAAAGCGCGCCGAGGACTTTCGAACCGTTTTATGGCGTCAGTCTGCTGCAGTAAACCCAGACAGGAAACTTAACTGAAGATTTTAATCACACTGAAACCTTTTGAAAACATCGAAAAGAGCAAAAGGAGGAAAGAGAGGAAGAGCCTTCAGCATTTAAGGAGGGCTCTATTTAGTCTCGTGCCATCTGTCCCTTTTTTTGCCTTATTTGTACATAATGTGACCAAATACACTTACACACACAGACACACACACACAGACACACACACACACCAGTTAGTGATACTGCTCAACCATGGCGGCAGAGGCAGGAAGCCGCCAGGACTCGTCACTCTTCCTGCCGTGCGCTTTATGACAACGGAGCCCCATCTGTCATTCCTGGAGACCCCAAAAACCAGCAGTCACATGACCGAAAGTCTAATGTGTACACTCCGCTATTAAAGCCTCACACGGCAGATCGATACAACATACAGTACTAGCAGTTCTGCTAACTCACTCACGCTAATGCACGTTTCACAACCGAGATGTCAAAATAGCAGAAATGTGTAAAAAGCATCCTGAGTAGAGGACTTTTGCAAGATGCAAGAGCTACAACCAGGCCTTAAAGAAACAGCTCTGGCAATATATATATTATATACGCACGTTTTCCTTTATGCCATGTAACGTTCATCATCCAAGACCAGTCTCGTCTGCAAAACAACTGTGTGTGCAAAAACCCACCGTTTCCTTATGGTCAACTCTCTTTCTCTGTAAATAAAATATTCTGCAAGTGTCACGATTCTTTAGGGGAAAAGAATCAATTGTTACGATTCTTTTTTTTTTTTTAAAACAATTCTTTAGGTTTCTCAACTCCTTATTAGGCGTCACAACTCACGACAAATGACTGTACTTTGGGGTCACTTATTTTTAAATCCCAATTGCTTTAGGGTCATGATCCTCTAGAGGTCACAATTCTTTACAAATCATCATTCTTCAGAGGTCATGATTCTTTAAACAGCATGACTCTTTACAAGTCAATCCTCTTTGGGATTACAATTACTGTATATTTATAAATCACAAGTCTATAGGAGGCATGATCCTTAAGAGGTTACATATAAACATGATTATTTTTATGAATCAGGATTCTGCACAAATCACGATTATCTACAGTGCGAGTCACGGATTCTTAGGAGTCACGATTCTTTTAAGCATCACGATTCTCTAAAAATCACGGTTCGTCAGGGGACACGGTCCGTCAGGGGACACGGTTCTTTACGAATCCATGAAGCCTTTAGGAATCATGATCCTTTAAACATCACAAATCATCACGATTCCTCAATCATTCACAGCTATTACACTACTGGCTCACATTTCTTTAAGATTCGCACTTCTTTATGCGTTACAATTCTGACTAAGTAATGAGCTCGTAGATTAAATCACTTGTGTGTAAAGCTTGCTTTTGTAAAATGCACTCAATGTGTAATGAGTCACAGCCATCTCTCGCTCTCGCTCTCTCTCGCTCTCTCTAATTCATTCAGTTTACGCAGGCCGCTTTTATACATTTAGTTAATCAAGATTTCACATTAAGGACGTCGTATTGTTTAGGACGTTATTTTTCATTCTCAGACAATCGGGTCATTTTAAAATTGGACTCAACGCTCGCAGATGTGGTTTCTCACCTTTGTATCCTGTAGGTTTATAACGCGTGCGTGACGTCTACGCTGGCCGTTCGCAGTGAACTAAGTGGAACAGTTAAAGGTAAAGGAAATCAGAAATCACAGGCGAAAAAAAAAAAAAAAAGTCTCTTTTAATAAACTCAACACTGAAGCAGGACAGGACGCTGCACTGGAGGATATATTCTGCTTCCACTCCTTGTTAATTACATTAGGCTTGTAGCTCTCGTACGCGTCTGTGGGAGCAGCCTTCCTTTAAAAACGCTCCGTCCCTTTAAAGCAACGATGCAGTGGAATTAGCGAGTCTTTGCAGGGTGCTAGCTTGGTGTTTTAAGCCCTTCTATTTTAAGAACTGTTTGGATTCAATCAGGCGCAACACCAAACTTGGCGTCTGGTTTCTCATATTCGCTCGGTCGGAACATTTGCAACCCAGACCGGCTACCATGGAAGGATGACATCATCCCGGACAGCGGAGCTCAGAGGCGGTACGAGGTGCCTCGCTCGCTAATTCGATTAAAGAGAGAGAGAGAGAGAGAGAGAGTGAGAGAGAGAAAGCAGGTGGAACAGAGCTGTTCACAAGACTGTGCGTGCTTCAGATCTGTCGAGTGGGAGACTAATTACACACTGCGATGTAATGTTTATATGCGCAAGGTGTTCAGGATCGAGGTTAAATAGGTTATAAAAGACTACGTTCATAGATGAACACAACACATCTGATGTTTTTCAGACCGTACCCGAGTAGATATGCGGTCCTAGATCGGGGAAAAAAAATATATATATCTCCGATATGTGGTCATGTGACCTGAATAATGATGAGAGGTTAGGAATTCGGGCATCATTTTGCTTTGCACATGCGTGCTGTGCTCACTGACGTCAGTCAGCACAGACAGCGCGGAGATTACATAGCAACACTAAAACAGCGTAAGCAAGGCGTCTCTGGCAAGGCGTTCTTCCTTCTCCTGGACCTCAACAAATACAGCCGACTAACTCCCGGCCGTCCTCCAGGGCAAAACTCCCAGGCGTATTCTTTGCTCAAAATGCATCTGTAACGCATTGAAATGGATAAGCGGCCACGTAAATGTGACGTATTTGAACCCAGATGGCGTGAGCAACAACATATCGATGTTTCAGAGGACAGACGGGTGAACATGAACCATCAGGATACGCAAATCTGATCTGACCAAAAAGATTTCAGCAACATGGCTTGTAATGTGAACGTAGCCAAAGAGATCGTTCTCCACATCCATTCGGTGCTGGACCAACACCGACTAGCTATCGATTTTCAAGGCTGGAGGAGGAGTGATCCCCTAATCCATTAGCCATACAAACCATCATACATCATACCCCCCTCCCCCCCAAAAAGGCTCTCTATAAAGCCAGTGAGACAGGATAAAAAAATAAAAAGGTCAAGATGTGACCCAGAGAGCACGACTGGGGCAACAGGGTCACTCCTTCTGACACCTGAAAAGAGTGCCATCTAGTCCACCAGCATGGGGGTGCTGATTCTTCACACAAGGGCAGTTTCTTCAGAAAGCCTATAAATTGGAAGCAATCAAGACCTCAGAGTCGGAGAACCTAAAGCCGCCGAGCCACAAATTCCGGTCAAAACCACAGACCGAGAAAACTCTCCGAACTACAGTACAGACCAAAAGTTTAGACACACCTTCACATTGAAAGAGTTTGAATTTGTATTACGGCAAGAAAAAAGCAGCTAAGTGAAGAAAAACGAGCGGCCATCATTACTTTAAGAAATGAAGGTCAGTCAGTCCGAAAAATTGGGAAAACTTTGAAAGCGGCCCCAAGTGCAGTCACAAAAACCAGCAAGCGCTACAAAGAAACTGGCTGACATGCGGACGCCCCAGGAAAGGAAGACCGAGAGTCGCCTCTGCTGCGGAGGAGAAGTTCATCCGAGTCACCAGCCTCAGAAATCGCAGGTTAACAGCAGCTCAGATCAGAGAGCAGGTCAATGCCACACAGAGGTCTAGCAGCAGACACATCTCTAGAACAACTGTTAAGAGGAGACTGTGTGAATCAGGCCTTCATGCTAGAAGATCTGCTAGGAAACCACTGCTAAGGACAGGCAACAAGCAGAAGAGACGCGTTTGGGCTCAAGAACACAAGAAAGAACACAAGAAAGAACACAAGAAAGAAAACTCGTTGAATGAGAAGGGGTGTCCAAACTTTTGGTCTGTACTGTACAGATCAAATCAATGCGTTTTTGTCTGGCGGATCCTCAGGCATGACCCATTTGCATACTTAAGCACTTAAGCCGAGAAGGTCAGGTTTCCTGTAAGGCCGTTCCTGGAAGGAGTCTCCAGTGTCAGTGATTTGTAACAGTCAGAGGTCAGAGTTTTCTACCACAGAACAGGAGTATGGCGCACTCGTGTTTTGGTGCCGACAGTGACATGGTGCTTTACATCAGACCCCATCACACCTTTTATTACCTTCCTATAAAAGCACACCCAGTCGTCTTTTCTTCCTAACGTATCAAATAACAAAAGAGTGATAAAGCAAGAACGATGGTCGTCAAGGCTGCCATTTTGTTCGCAGTCTCTGTGGGACCACGTGTACGTATGAATCGGACCTGCATCTGGTTTTCGTTTTGTTTTTGTTTTTTTAAAGGGCCTTAACTACAATTTTCTTTTCTTCTTCTACTCGTTTTGTGCCATTTCTTCAGATCAACATGAATCCTGCGGCTCATGAAACTGAGGCTGAAATAAAAAAAAAACGCTGACCTTTAATACGGCGTTTCCAGTGACTGCTCAAGCTCTCAATCATGTGTGGCATTTCGGGGCGTTTCTAATTAAGCACTCGTTCGAGGCGTTAAGAGATCTCCGGGACTGCGAAAGCAGGGCACAGAACCAGGCCGTGATAAGCCTAAAGAACGAAAAGAAAAAAATATATATTCCTGGAAAACGTGCGAAGATCAGCGAGAGGGCCAAAAGCAGGAAAAACATTATCATGGGCCGACATGACGAGCTACACTAGAAATCTGATTTCATTCTTCTAATTTCAAATACCAGCTTAATAACAATAAAAAAAAAAAAACTCGAGAACATTACATTATGGTTTTCAGCTGCACTAATGTTTATTGTCGAATTTGTCTCAAGCAGCCATGTTTCTCATTAATTTTACTACAAGAAGCATCTGATAAACATTGAAATGTAGTGTCGATGGTGGCACGGTGGCATAGCGGTTAGCACTGTCTGGCATAGCGGTTAGCACTGTCTGGCATAGCGGTTAGCACTGTCGCCTCGCATCTCCAGGGTCCGGGTTCGAGTCCACCCGTCTGTGTGCCTGGAGTTTGCATGTTCTCCTCGTGCTTGGCGGGTTTCCTCCGGGTACTCCGGTTTCCTCCCACAGTTCAAAGACATGCAAATTAGGCTAACTGGTGTTCCCAAATTGCCCGTTGTGTTTGCCTGTGGGTGTGTGCCCTGCGATGGATTTTTTAAATTTTTTTTTTTTTTTTTTTTTAAATCGTCCAGTTTTCTACCCTACAGTTCAGTTGGTGGCGGTCTTACAAAAACTGCTCATAAACTGAAAAGATGGAGAAGAAAGACTAATCTGACAAAAAAAAAAAAAAAAACAAGGGAATTTGCAGCAGACTTTGACGAATTTTTGTATTTTCTGCAAAAGCTGTAAAATTGACTAAATAGAATAAAATTTTACGTTTAAGAAATTCTAGTCGATTTAGTCAATTTAGGTCAACTTAAGTTCCTAGCAGTTACTGTAATTGTGCAAATTTCTCTTGATTCAAAGAATTGAATCAACTTTTTTCTTTCTTTTTTTACACTTTGCATAAGCAAATAAATCGCACAGCTCTAATAAACCATGTTTAAACCTAGCGCTTCGCAACATCTTGAGAAATTCATTATTCTTTTCTTGCCTATGAACTCTCCCTCAAACAAACAAAACAACCAACACCTTTTGCAAAGACAGAACATCACTCTAAAGCCTAAACATGAAGCCACACCCAACGAGAACTCGATTGCAAGAGAACTTGCATGCAACCACAGGCGGTTAATCGGAGCAAGAATTTTTGCATGCCCGTGGCAGCCGTTATAGACGTTTCAGCCTGTAGGTTAAACCTCCTGACCGTCGAGTCAGCAACATATAGGCCCGTGGGTATGGATTGAGCAAGCGCCGATGTGTTTCTGCTCAGATGTGTCGAAACGTGGTGCTGAAACTCGAGTCAGCCGGTACGCAGAAGAACTGCTAGGAGCAAGAGATATACTTCTGATCTTATCTCACACACACACACAAAAAAAAGAAGAAGATTACACAATCAGGCTACGTGCGGTGCACGCATACCCAAGGCAACAAGTTTCATCTGGTCTGGAGGCTTTCTGTGGAATGTAACATGTCCATTTATATTTGCGGCTGCCTGCGAGAAACGCCGCCTCGGGGGCCTGGCAACGGTTCTGAGCCCAACACGGGGGAGACGAGCTACAACTGAAAGAAAAGCGCGATATTTATAGATCGGTAATTTCGCAAATGTTACGTAACATACGTGGTCCTGGATCTGGGTGATATTTTCAGCATTGGAATCGCACACAACATGTCGTCCTGACGATCGAACGTTAACGAACCTGTCCGAGGTTAGATCGATTCCCATGATGAACCCCTTTTCCCCTTGGATCAAACGATCCATATGGATCAGAACCAGATTAATAACGAGTGGTGCGGTCTATCTAGGCTAGCGATCTCGATTCTGATTGGTCAGAGGTACTCAACCTACCATTCATTTCTACCATTGCATTAATTAACGCGCTCCTTCACGTCAAGTTCACGTCTCTGTAGCAATAAACTGCCACAAAGCTTATCGCTTCGGGTTGGATCGGTTCACCCTGGAGAAAAACCTTCAGGAATTCGAGGTAGAATGTTTCACAGATATAAGATAAGCTGCATCAAGTTGGAGAGAAAGAGAAAAAGAAGTAGTGTCTGGTGAGAGAACAGCTGTTTGTGGCTGCTGTGTGAGAACAGGAACTACTGGGGAGGTTTTGCAAAAGGGAAGCAACAAACCTCACGGTTCTGATCGTATCACGGTTTTTGCAGATTATTTTTCCGAAGGTTAAACCATTTTGCTTTTGATGTCTTGCGTAAATAAAACTTTAAGGAAGGACCTTTTTAATTAGGAAGGAAATAATAATAAATAAATAAATAAAAATAAAAAAAACAGAAGAAGTCAGGATGTACAATGTTTAAAGTAAAATAAAACATTTCAATAAACATATTCGTAAAATAGAAAGTTAGCTGCTCCTTGCTAGCCTAGCCTTATTCTTCTTCTTTGCTGTTTAATGGCGGTTGGAACCCAGTAGCCTACCTTATTTATTGTAGCTCTTAAAATGGGACCCAGACAATGGCAGCGCTGGGAGGGGGAGGGGCAACTGCTATATGAGGTCACAATAGGTGAATGTTTTTTTTTGTTTGTTTGTTTGTTTTTTGCTGATTTGCTTGTTTAAAGAGCCGACCGATACAAAAATGTGAAAATGAGAAATGACATGGAATGTTTCGTGTGTGTTGACACAGAATGGAGACCCGTCTGAATGTCTGAAGAACTTGAAAAAATATATATAATTTTGCATAAAAGGTCCACTTTAAAGCGATGGATGAGCGAGTAGTTCAGAATTCAAATCTGAAATCCTCTTGCGGAAATTGAGTCATCTTACAAAATGGATAACGCCCCCCATTATGCAAGAACCATTTTTTTCAAAACGCGTTTGAAATCGAGATGAAAAGCTCCAATTACAATTACGCCGTTATCGAACATCAGACGCCAAACACGTCTCGGGCGCTTATGAACGCTTATGAACTAAACCAAATGCTTGATCGCAACCCAATTATTTAATGACGATTGCGCCGTCACGAAATAAGAAGCCTTTCAAACATTTCCAGAAACGTCCCACGTCCACGGCGCGGGCTGAAGACGTACTGTAAACTCCGTGTGCCACGTTCCTAAAATCTCGCAGCCATCTGACGGGTCGCGATAAATAAAATCCACAGGGTTCAGCCTGGTGATTCAGCGCAGTCAGAACTTTCTATTTAAGTGTGTGCAGCCTGAGCGTCATCCTTCACTCTTCATCCATATAAGGGGATTTTGAGCAGAAGGGGAAGAGGAAAAAAAAAAAAAAAAACGATGGTGTTATCAGACTGCACCGGCCGCCCCAGAGTCCTCGCTGGCATAATTTCAATAGTACGGAGCTCCAAGAATAACCGACAGAGAGAGAAGCCTGTAGATTGAGATGCTCGGTTATATAAGTCATGATGCAGGCGTACACACCGGACACGTGCATAGTACAGTATAGTAGGTATGGAAATCAGGGACACGCTGAACGCTTCACCAGAAAAAAAACCCTACATGCAAAGAGCTATAGACACGCTAAGCAAACAAATGACCAGAAATATTTCTCAACCAAATCATTATATACTGTATGAAATTTTTTTTTTTAATAAAAAAAAAAAAAAAAAAAACACTGAGTACTTCTGTGTATGTACAGCACATGGAGTTTCATTTCCAAGGGGAAAAAAGAAAAAAAAAAATGTATCGTTCTGCACAGGAACGATCTCGAAGGCTGCTCGCTTCCCAGCCGTTCATGCGCCAAATCCAAATCGTCTTCATCCTCCCACTTACAACAAAAACACAGCTCTCTAAACGGAGTCAAATATCCTCCCTATTTGTTTGCGCACATTTTCCAATATATATACATATACATATACATATACATATATATATATATATATATATATATATATATATATATATATATATATATATATATATACACACATATATATATACACACACATATATATATATATATATATATATATATATATATATATATATATATATATATATATATATATATATATATATATATATATATATATTTTTTTTTTTCACATGAAAGATAAGTCGGTCAGAGAGAGAGAGAGAGAGAGAGAGAGATCTTAACAGGACGTTAAATACAGACAGTCCCATCCAGGCTGGAATCAAACAGGATGCTTGGCCTAATTTGCGCAGACAGCCGATTGAAAGAATCTGCTCCACTCGTCTAGCGAGACAAATCAACCTGACGTCCAGGCTTTAGGATAGCGTCCGTCATGTTTACAAACCCGCCCAAGCAGCAGAAGACATATTGATACATCTTCTTATATCTTCTGAATGACAGGAAAAGCTGCGAAGCACTCTTTGTACTCGAGGTATTAAAACGCCCCGGTCACGCCGCGGGCCGTAATAAACTCCACTTCGATCTGGCTTCCTGTCTCTAGACAAACACATTACAGCAAAAAAAAAAAAAAAAAAACTTTTTTTTTCTCCCCCCCCCCCTTCCCTTTTTTAATTACAACCCTCAGCATGTACGGGACTTGAAAAGCAAAGAAATTCTGCGATCCACAAAACTCCCTCATTACGCTATGGTGACTTCAGCCCTATTACCACGGGATTCGATTTACATACACGCCATTTGTTTTTATTTCATCCCCGGTCACCTGACACCGCATTACGAAGGGTGCGTCGGCATATGCGGCATGTAGTCGGTCTTATTACATTCAACCCAGCTGTGGGTTAAGAAGAGATTCGAATCGATCGATCGACGCAAAGTGAGTGCAAAAGGAAGTGACTTGGTTAGCAACATTCGAGCTGCGATTTCGCTTCATTAATTTAACCTGCTAGTTAAATATAATACCAGTCAAAAGTTTGGACGCACCTTCTAATTCATCTACTGTTTTTTTTTTTGTTTGTTTTGGGATTTACTTTTACAAAACTATGAAAACAACAAATACAGAATTGGCTAATTAAGTCAGTCGTTATTTTAAGACATGAAGGTCGGCTGTTCTGGAACAGTTCCTGCAAGAACAGTATCGTGTCGAGTGTATTTGCAAAACACATCAAGCACCATGATGAAACTGTCCCTCATGAAGACCTTCCCGGGAAAGCGAGACCAAAACGTAGCTCTGCTGCAGAGGAGAACTTCATTTAGAGTCACCAGCCTCAGAAATCACCAATTAGCAATCAGCACCTCAGATTAGAGCCGTTATGAAGCTTCACAGAGCATCAGCAGCAGATATACATCTCAATATCAACTGTTCAAAGGAGATTATTTTGGATATTTTGGATGTTTTGTTTTACAGTGGAGAAAAACAAATCTAAAATCAGTAAAGTCCATGGAATTAGGAGTTGTGTCCAAACGGTGTGTATATATTAAATATACATTAAATGTATATTGACTACATTAACTAAAATTGAGGATCTGCGATAAACTACAGAGGTGCTTACCGAGGTTATGTTTTGTTAACCAGGATGTGACGTTATCCACGCACTCATCCCAACTGATCTTCCAATCTATATTTTGTCTGGTGTCTGTGAACTCTAACAATAAACTAACAAAACAAAAAAAAAAGCTCAAAAGCACATCCTTTTTCACTGATTTGTTTTTCAAATGCATAAATCTACAGTTCCCCCCCCGTTTTCCTACATCAGCTGCCATTCTTCTCATCTGACGCTTAACCATAGACAAAATGTTGATCGTGAAGTTTCAGATCACGTTAGACTTTATGTTTTCACCGATGTTACTCGTGTGACATTCAAATCAGGTTTCCAATAACAGTAGCACTTTCTCTCATATGAGGGAGTGAAATGAGGTTATGATCATCATATTAAGTACAAACTGAAAGTATAGTGTGGTTAGAAGCTGTTTAGCGACGCTGAGGTTAATAAAGTAACATGAGCCTAAGAATATAATTCATTCTAACAAATGGCAAAGAAACCAGAGATTATTTAAACTTGTTTAGATAACTTTTGCATAGTGTGTTTGTGTTTTTATAAAAATAAATAAATAAATAAATAAATAACACTTGATGGTTTATTTAGTCATTCATTCATTTGTTTAGTTTTTTTTTTTTGTCTCACAGATACTTTTAATATACGTGATGTTAAATCAAGTGAGCCATTTTTTATCCATTAAGCAAACAGGCAAAAAGTCAATTAGCTGAAACCAACAATTAAATACAACTTTTATTGGTGAGACTGAAACCAGAAGTAACTTTGACATTTTCTTGTGTTGCTAAGATACCGCATTTACTTATAATTACTTGCTACTGTTATTTAAATTTCCTTTTGTTCTGTAACAGTACTGAGATGAAACCTTTGGAATTGTGAACGTTGTTTTCAATTCCAATTAAAATATTATATTACAATGATTTGTTTTTAGTTCCATTCATAATTAGATTTTTTTTTTTTTATCATTTTAGATTTCATATATAGTGCCTTTTTTTCCCCCCCCAAGAGAAATAATGTTCTGGAGAATCAGTAACCAGTTTCCATTTATAAACACACTGCATGGTTTGTTTGTTCGATTAGTTGTTTCAGTGATCATATTTATCCTTTTTTTTAGACAACACACAGACAATTCATTAATGTCAAAACAAGTGTCATATTTAAAAAAGGTCATATTTAAGCAACCTGTCTGTTTCTTCTATATTTGGGTTAATTCCTTAATTGTAAGTCAACAAAACATCTTTAAAGAAAGAAAAAAAAAGCTCAATATGCTTAGAAATAAATTATCCATTACATAATTAAATTTAAAGAATAATTGATTGATTTCTATTAATTTCCAATCCATTTTCTTGCACTGACTGCATACATACACACACACATATGTGTATAAAAGTACAATAACATATGACATATGCAATGAAATAAAATAAAAAATCAATTAGCTCAATAGGAAGGGAAAAAAATCATCATCATACAATTGCAACTTTTATCCTGAGAATGAAACCGGAAGTAAATGCTACAACGTTACATTCCCTCATGTTGCTAAGATACCGAATTTACTTATGATTATTATTGCTATTGTTATTTAATTTCCTTTTTTTTTTTTTTTTTGTAATCACAAACAGTGCTCGGGTGAAACCTTTGGAAAGTGAAGGTTGTTACAAAACAAATCGCGCTGTAATGCATTTCTTATTTGCATCATCATCATAAAACCAGCCATTAACGCGCAGAAACTGTCTATATTTAATGTAAATAACGAATAACGCCTCCATCACAATAGGAAGCAGCGCGCGCGCACGCACGCGGAACAAGCGCGGGCCGTAGCCCAGACCAGACGCACGGCCGATACGGAGTGCACTAGGTGTCGTGCGCACGCTGTTCTGTCGAGCGCGCGCTTAAAGTGAGGAAGCCGTGGATTGAGACACGGCCCCTCCCGGATTGTTAGATACTCACCATCTGTGTGTCTCCTTCTCCTCCTGTGCTGCAATGAAAAACACAACAGGAGTTCACTGTAGCACTCTGTAAGCTTGATTTCCCGCTCTTCTATGGCATGGACTGAGGAGGAAGATGATGATGGGTTTGTTTAGGTGCTCAGATTTGCACCACACTGCTTGCTTCCTTCCTTCTCCTGGGCGCTTTTCAACCGCGCAGGGGTGCTTTTTCTTCTCAGCTCTTTATTATTCAAAAGGATGTCCACCGCTATTGGTCGTCTAGTTTAAACCCCGCCTACAAGCCACGCCTATTTTTAAAAAAGGCGGCCTTTTTTTTTGTATGCAGCTTAAAGCCACTGAGGGAGGAAACCTTTTCGAAGCCTAAACAAAACACAACAAAAATTACACAAACTACACAAAAATTATTTCCTCTCTCTCTCTTTCCCAAAAAAAAAAAAAAAACTGACACAATTGATTGAAAAGCATTAAACCATTCCATTTTTCCAAACTCTGCGTACATACGTACGCCGAGGTACATGCAGTCCCTCAGCATAGGAATTTCATCAGATCTGGAGGTGAGTTCTTTCGGCGAAATTTTGTATTGCGATATGTATTTTCACATAGAGAATAAAGTAAATGCAGATAATCCGTTCCAGCCTCTACATATAAATGAGTCCATTTCCAATTTTATAATTATATTTATAATTACGTTACGTTTATTATCTTTGGCAACCAGTCCTGGTGGTTTTGTGTGATAGCTAAGATCTTGGAAGAGATCTGAAATAGCTGTTCTCATCCAACCTTGTTGAGCTCGAAATATTTTAGCAAGAAGAATGGAAGAAATGTCCAAAAGAACATTGTGCCATGGTTGTAACATCACTCACAAGCAGACTTGAGGCCGTCATGGGTGTCAATGGTGCCAAAGGACGTCATGGCTTTAACCAAGTGGTGGGTTTGGATATTGATGTAAATGGGATATTTCAGTTTTAATTTAAATTCATTTTAAATAATTTCTATTTGGAGTATTGTGTGTAGAATGAAGATAATAATGAAAGGTGGAAAACTTGGAAGTGTCTGAAATTTTTTTCTCCTCACTGGATGCAATATAAACAGACCAAATCCTTGGCTACAGGCTACCACTGAGATACCAGTTATCCAGATTTCCCCTTCGCTCTATAGACCTGCCTGATTTAGCCTGATGCAATCTTGGATTTGGAGTCCTAAACAATTGGAAAGCATACACTGCGGCTAAGGATGTCCCCATATGGTCCTACTTAAAGAGTGACTTAGAATCCATGACGTCTTTGGATTGGAAACAAATAGTTTGTTATACCAAGGGCAGCGATTGCCTTGATAGCTTTAAGATGTCGATTGACAAACAGTACAACGTCAAATGCCTTTTTTGGTTATGCATGCTTATTTGTAAAGCTTCTATAAGCAAAGTGAAAATATTGCTTTCTTTTGATTCATAGCTTTTAACCAAACCCAGAGAGGTTTCTTTAGAATTTTTAGGAGGCGGCTGGAGATCCCACACAAATCCAGTGCTATTTACAATAAATACAAGATATTAAGTGGTAGTGGCGATAGATGCTGTGACAAACACAAACTAGTCAGATGAAACATACAAAACTGCCTGACTAGAATCCTCAAATACTTCTGATAATATTCACATGGTGGATGTCTTGACAGGGGTTTAAATGTGAAGCCAAAATGTCTCTATGGCCCTCTAGTGACTGGCTAAGGTACACTTCACAGTTAACCCCACCTTTTTTCATGAGCGAGACTAGACGTTTTGAATTTACACACAAATTGGTTTGAGGAATTGTGGTCTGTTTTGATTAACTAGCCAAATATCTGGGAACACATTACCATCATGCTCATGTGGTTCTTCTCCAAACTATTCTTAAAAGTTGGTACCACAGAATTGTTTAAGAGTTCCCTTCAGTGGAAGCAATATTCAAACCTGTTCCCAAACCAAGCTTCATGAAGATGTGGGTTCATAAGGATGGAATGTGGTCAGGACAAAACTTTTTGGGATGAATCAGATGATAACTTTCTGACAATTCTTCTCTTTCGAATTTAGAACTGACCTCACTTATGGCAACTATTAAAAAAAAACTATTTTGGCAAATGGAATTTGATTTGGTTGGAGGAAACCATAAGCCTTTAATAGTTTCAAGTGTTATGATCCATCAATAAACTGTAATTCTTAATACTACAACAGAGTCAGGTCATTTAATAGCGCAGATCCTCCATTACCATGGTTCTAAATAAGGGTCAGTGCGAGGGACAGGCATACAAGACAGCCCCGCCGCACCCCCCCCCCCCCATAAGCACTTCAGAATTACTTTTACTCCATTACACATATGCGAATCAAAAGGGAGCCCTATAGTAATTTAGGAAACAAACATAATTCATTGCTTTTTTTACATTTAAAATCAAACTGACTTCTTGGAAATCAATAACTTCCAAATAAAGCCTCATGTCTTGCTCCTTCTGAAAATGTAGCCTATAAACCACAGGACCGCTCAAAATAGAAATCCAAGCCAAAGCTTAAAGTAATTTGGCATAAATTTGCTAGTTTAAAAGGCTATGACTGCTTGGTCATTATTTAATTCACAACTACAAAGACAGCTTTTGAAATAACATTTTATTTCAAAACAAGTCAGTTTTCCTCAACTATGATCGGGCCAAGCATTACTTGTGTCGCTTGCTGCCATCCTGAAACAGAAAAGAGGGGGGGGGGGGGTTGGCATTCATATTAAGCATGAACTATTAACACTCTACAGACCCCCAACACAAAAACATGTAGCTCTTAGACAGCTACTTTAGCCATACATTCAGAGTTAAAGACCCAAGTGACCGCTCAGACTGATCTACTCTACCCAGTAACTTTTTGAACTGGAAGATGCAGTACGGCAACACGAGACCATAGCAAGTGGTTACAAAAAAAGCTAACCAGGTGACCATAGCAAGAAGCGCTGGGAACGAACTAGTCTGCTAAAATTAGCATGTAAGACCTTGACCCTTGACAGCTAATGTAAGCTATTAAATTGCCAATTCTAAACATAAAAGCATACTTTACACTGTATGAGCAGCCATGTTGATTTGATGTTACTCAAGCAGAAAAAAATGGTAGCTCAAAAGACTACCAAGTTATACCCCAAATATCTACTCTAAAAGGTACAATTTGTGTTTTTTGTCCAGTTACAAGTTAAAACATTGCCTCAACAACAGCTTAAGGGTCACAGAATAAGCATGTCCCTGTACCTTTACCCAATTGATCTGGTTCCTTCCACAAGCTGCAGTTGTTGTCGCAGCAGCTACACACCTGGTCAGCACCATAGGCAGCAGTCCATCTAGGAAAAGGTCATGACACTTTAGTATTCACAGCTTATTAGCACTGTACATTAAGGTCATATCAACCTCACCCGTCAGAGAAGGAGCAAGCCTTGTGCAGAGCATCAGGAGGAGCAGATTCAGCTCTAGCCTTCAAGAAGCATGTAACATAGACCTGTGGTGTGCACGTTACAGTTTAACAGTGGCCATTACAGTTTAAACTACACTTGTCTAAACTGATATTACCTACCAAGCTACCATTCCTTTCTTGAAACATGAAGGCATCCAGCTGAAACCCCAGCCTTGCCGCTTCAGTTTGGGGCATGAAGTGGGAACTGGACTGCGTGAGCTTGGCATCAATCAGACACCTAAAAAGTGTTACACAATTAGGAACACTCAGGTCCAGTTACAAAGACTCCAAGGAACCTTACTTACCCATAGTTCTCAATGAAGGAATATCTGGGGACTGCATTAATGTCAGGGACTGCAGTGGCAATGCAGCCATCAGCTAGGACACGCAAGGGGACACTGTTGAATGGCAGTACTGATGCCTCAATATTTATTAGCTCTCCCAGGTAGTACTTCTTGGATGGTCTTTCAGATATCCAATCATCTACAAGAGGAAACCTCATTATCAGCTCATTTTCAAGACAACAAGTTACATTTTAAGCATGATACAAACCCATCATGAGTCTCAGGGAGAAAAGAAAAGGTTCCTCGGCAGCTTCAGGAGGATCCTTGGGCATCACAGAACTTCTGGGAACATCAAGAAATCTAAAAAGTATTTGAAACCAAGTAAAAAAAATTGTCCAAGTAAACTTAAACATGTTTAATCTGACAAAGTACTACCTTGGGTAGTGACATTGAATTGAAATGGGATCACTGTTTGAAGGCTCTGAAGTAATCCCAAGAGTAAAGACATAGACCAGTTCATCTTCAGTCACCTGAGAGAAAGGTAAAACAGGATGACCATGAGCCTTGAACAAAACAAGTGATTTCAGGAAAGATAAGCTTACGGTCATCTTGCTGTCACAGCCATCCAGTTCAGATTCATAGATAAGGATTTGAGATGAATAATCGTCCTTTTTAGCAGAACAGCTTCCCAGAGTGAGGGCAGAATTGTTGATGGAGTTCCCAAGCAAAAATCCCAACAGATCTTTCTTCACTTCTACATACACAGCGGTCTCGTTACATTCTGCAGTTACACTCTGTGTAGGAACAGACTCATACTTCAGCAAGGGTGTCTCTGCAGAACCTTTCATTTTCCACACAATTGGTTCTTGTGCCAGCACAAGTGCAAGAAACAGCAAAACAGAACCACCAACTTGTTTTAATTCCATTGTTATGGAAATGTTTAGTTAGTCTAGATAATCTGTTTTATACTGCACTTCAAACACTCTTTTTAATTCCTTGATATCCTTCTAAATTTACTGCCTCACAGATGACACTAATTAGTATTTTATACTTCCTGGCATCTGATTGGGTCAAAAGCTTAACTGGCTTGACCTGGTCCATCAAGTAGGCTGATCAAAGAATTGAAAATTGGTTGAATGGCAGCTTTCACAGGTTATAACTTATAAAAATAAATCAAATCAATCAATCAAAAAGGAAAATCATGTCAACAGTTGTTTAAAAAAAGACGAATTACTCTTATGATCACATCATGTATATTTATTAATTGTGATCTTTTTTGTACAGTACATTACTTATTGACTAAACCAGACTAATCAAGGACGCCCATACCCGAATCACAGTCCGTAATGAAGTTGGACGATATCAGTTTTTTAAAAAAGTTATGGTGGAAATTGAACGTACAATGGGTATTCAAGTAAAATTCTTTGCATAGATCAATGGTATGAGAGTAAAAACACCCTTTATTTCTCTGTATAATCCCCTACTACACCCAGCGTAGAAAGTTCTCAGTACGGCAGAGCTATGATCCGACTGCCTGTCTGATTCACCTCTGTAACCCTGGCCTCTCAGGAACTCCTTTAAATGCCAAAACATGTGGAAATGCCTGTAATATTTTTAATAAGCAGGAATTCCATTTGTTAAATGTTTGCAGTTGTGTGTAATTTAAAACATTTGCACCAGTCAAATGTTTTGCTGCAGCTAAGAGTCTCATTACCATACTGTGCACCTTAAATTTACCTTAAATCTTACACCGTAAATTTTTGACTTGAACATCCATAATATACAGATGTAAACTGATGTAACAAACTTCCCTAGCATGCATTGAGTTATGCATTTCATTGTTTAGGCCATACCAATTACAGCTTGAATAGCAAGGACACTTGTGCTTTAAGCCCACCAGAAAATCAATTGTTATCAAATTTAGCAATTTGCCCTAAACTATGAATTCCATGATTGCAAAATATTTGTATGACACTTAACTGTACATTTTGGCTCCATAAACCTCATTTAACCTATATGATCAGTCATTCAGTGGGCCTGTCCCAAATGCAACAACTGTATTAAATACATAACTTGAACACTGACTTTAATTCAAGACTACAAAACTCAGGGCACCAAATGTAATGAGTGTCTAATAAAGCATACATTTTGTGGACATATGGTGCATCCATTGATTTAGGGCCTGTAGTCCCAAATAGAATTAATCCCTCCCCCATAAGCGTTTCACTGAATACCCAACACACCATAATTGCCAATGTCTAATTATGCAAAGTTTTTCCCTTCACACATACCCCTCAAATACAAAGTTCACATTAGAATATATGGAGAATCATGGGGAAAACATACTCCAACAAAGCCCTCACTCAACTGTAAGACTAGTGTTTCCAGGTTACAAGTGTCAGATCATGACAGGAACAAGAGTTCCTGCCAACTGAGCACATCTTCCAAGAAATAAAAATTCAGCTAGCAAGAATTTTAAATCATGCAAGTCTAAATAATGCATCTTAATTTGAGGCTACATTACAGATTTGTCTCTAAAGCATCATTTGGAAACTTAAAAAAAAAAAAAACTTCAGGACTGAAATGAGCCTTACACACAAGTTCAATAGCCATGAAAGCTCCATGTTTTTTCCTCTTAAATAATCTGCAACTAACAGGACCATGTAAGGTTCATGAGCACAGTATACGGGTAGTCCTTGACACTGTCCCCTTAATAACCATGGTCCTCTGGTTTGTCCTCCTAGTTTTTTGGTTATAACTAGTTGACATTCCCTGGCCACATGCATTTTGGTTTTTAGCTGCAAGAGCATACCCATCGTATTTGGGGTCCAGAGAGAACGCAATAACTATTGTATGAACTGGCTGGTGTCTAGAAGACAAAGTGAAGCAGTCAGAGTGTAAAGTATCAAGACATCACATGAGGAGTTAAAATTTATTCAGACAAAACAAGGGCTACTTGACTACCATTCATTTTCCAGAACCATGATTGGACCAAAGCTCATTTTCTTCTCCACCTGGAAGCCTGCACAGAGAAAGTCAAAAAAGTCAGGTTTTTTTTTTTTTTTTTTTTTTTACACAGCAATGACCAAATGGGTTCTCAAATACCTTGCTCGGAGGACAGATCACGGCCCTTCCTCATGGCACAGCTACTGTCACAACAACTGCATACCTGGTTAGGACCATATGCAGCAGTCCAGCTAAAAGAAAGCAGTCTTGTTAACGGTCATGGCTCATCAGCATTTTTCAATCACAATTATAGCAACATACCCATTGTTAGAGAATGAACAAGTCTTGTGCTCGACATCAGCAAGAGCAGTCGCAGCTGTTGCCTTCAAGATGCATGCAATATAGATCTGCAAACATTCATAACAACTCATTTTCCCCTTTTAAAAAATTTTATAAAAAGACCCTGCCACTCACCAATGTACAATCACTACTTACCAAGCTACTGTTCGATTGCTGAAACATGAAGGCTTCCAGCTGAAACCCTAGCTCATTGGCTTGAGTTTGAGGCATGAACTGGGAACCAGAGTGTGTGATCTTCGTATCAATCAGGCAGCTGGAAAGAGCTACAGTCAGAAACTGAGATGAACCCTAAAAGGCCACAAAACCCCACTTACCCATGGTTTTCAATAAAGGAATATCTGGGGACTGCAGTGAGGTCAGGGACTGCAGTTGCCACACAGCCATCAATAAGGACACGCAGGGCCACGTGGTTGAACTGCATTACTGATGCCTTAATGTTTATAAGCTGACCCAGGTAGTACTGGTTGGATGTCCTTTCAGTGACCCAGTCATCTACAAGAAGAAGCCATGTTAGTAATTAAAAGAACCAGACACAAAGCTATAGCTCAACCATGATACAAACCCATCATGAGCCTCAAGGAGAAGATGAGAAGCTCCTCAGCAGCTTGGGAAGAAGCAAATGGAATCCAAGCAGGTAGGAGAGCATTGCTACTCACATTATGGAATCTGGAAAGCATTCAAAGAGAAGACCATCAAATAGTACATCATGTACTCCCCCTCCAAACAGTTGGAATGGTGAAATACCTTGGATAGTGGCACTCAATGAAGACACTAACTCCAGCATTCCGTAGAATGGGAGTACCACTTATTGGGGCTGAAGCAACACCAAGAGCAAAGACATAAACTAGCTCATTTGCAGTCACCTGAAAAAAATAAAATCTAGATTTCCAAACAATCTTAAAGGAAAATTAAGTTGCATGGTAATAAATTACTTACAGACATAGCACTGTTGCAGCCATACAATGGTGCTTCAAAGATAAGAAAACTAGAAGAAGCATCCATGCCTGTGGCAGCACAGCCTCCCAGTGTGAGCGCAGCAACATTGAGGGTTGTACTGCTTCCAAACACACCTGTGCTCACTTCTACATGCACCGCAGTCTCATTGCATCTTGCTGTTACACCCTGGGTAAGAACAGCATCACCCTGTCCAGGAGTGTTCGCATAGGTTGGTGAAGTGGGGATCTTTGGGGGTGTTGGATAACGCCAAGTCAGGTTCTTCACTAGGTGCTGCAAGATCTGCTGTTGTTGAGAGGCCAAAGGATTTTGAAGCTGCAGTCCAAGTGGGGCTAATACAGGGTTTCCAATTTGGGAAACACTCTGCATTGATTGAGAAGGTGAACCAACACTCACTTGAGATGAAGCCTGCCCTGGTACATTAGACTGAAATCCTGCAGGAACTTGAAAATGCCCCAGTGTTAGTACTTGTGCTGTTGAGCACCCAACTGCGACTAGCAGTACTACACTAATTCCTACATAATTAAATCCCATTGTAGATAACAGCCAATTGCAAGCATACCAGGATTACCACACCACCTGCTATTTATGCAGTGATGTAGGCGCTTCAAACCTTTCCAAAGTTTGATGACCTTCCACGCCTGTTGAGTTACTAATTGGGCTTCCTAACAGATGACAGAAATTAGGATTTTATTGGCCCTTGCATTTGATTGGACCTTATGAGTGAAGCCGAAAATTATCTTGTTTAGGTCACATGACCTCATTAAGCAAGTTGCCGCAGAACAAAAGAATAATTAAAGTCCTTCATTGTATAGTTGGGTTAAAAAGGAAATGGTTCTGAATGAAATGTGTTGGGTTGACACAGAATGTTTAATATGAAATATTAAACATAAAAAATATATATATACAGTACTATTCTTCTAAGGCATCTGACAGATGGTTTCCCTCAAATTACCTTTTATTGGAATTAAATGGCTGCAATGTTTTTGAGTTAAAAGGATCTGTTTGTACCCATGCCAAACCACATTGCTCCTCTCACTCCTAGCTTACTCGTCTTTGGTATAATTGGAAAACAGGACATCTGATGTTCAAGGGCTCAAAAACTCTGACTAAATGTAATTCAACTGATCAATTCATGTTAAAAATACTTAACCCCTGAATTACTATAAACAACACTCTGTAGACTATAATGGGATTCCTGCAGTAGACACTAATTCCATGTCATTCAGCAAAAAATTACCTCTGCCTCCCCGACCTTCTTCCCATGCTCAATTTTGCACACTCCCCCATAAAACATATCAAAATGGTGACTTGGGTCTCCTGTCTTGTTTAAACTTTAAATGAAGATTGGTCAAATCATTTGGAAGCTATCAGGGCTTTGAGACGTTAAGAAAACAGATTTTTTCACATTAATTTTATACTCTGGTGTTGAATTAGAGTGTCCGAAGTGTCAGACATGCAGGCTCAGCCATTTATAAGACAACTGGGCTAAACCACACCATTTCCCTTACACATACAGACACAACCAGGAAAAAAGAACGACCAAATCTTAAGTATCCTATTGTATGGCCTATAAATAAGCCATGTTAACCATTTTGTCCAGAAAAAGCAATGTACCCATGTGTGTCTACTTCACAATGTCTCCAGGAACTATGTCTAGTTTAAAATATTTTTGTAAAAAGTTGTTTTGGCCATGTAGTTCACCCACACTCACTTCCTTGAATAATGTGGATGTAAATGGTATGGAGGGGTAGCTTACAGCCTAAGTAAACATTACAGGAACGTCTTTATGGTTATTATAGACTGTGGCAGAGGGATTTTTCTCTTATGTCTGCTCATGGTGTAGGTTAATTCACATGCCTGTGAAGGTAAATGTTTAAAACAAACAAAATGGGGACACAAATTAAGTTCCTATGACTGCAACCATGGCATTGTTATTGTGCGAGATCAGCTTACTAATATTTAGGAAACTGCTGCTATGAGAGATGGGTCTCCAGACTTTAAACAGATTTACGTAAGAAAGTGAGTTCTGCTGGTGGTTGATAGAGGTCAGAGGAAAATGACTAGATTGATTCAAGTTCCAGGGAAGCATACAGTAACATAAAGCAGGGGTCAATACTTTTCAGCTGCTTCCAATGGGTCACAGCAAACCATCTGATCCACACACAACTTGGCACATGTTTTAGGCCAAATACTTTTCCTGATACAATCCACACATTTTTCTAACCAAGCATGACTAGCACTGCATGGGGTAGGTCGACTAAAGGTGGGGCTCCAACCCAGAGCCATAGACACCTGAGCCATCACACCCTCAACATGGCATAGGTCAATGACTTCAACAACAAAAAAAAAATTGCTTATGTACAGACAGACAATCTGTGCACTTGAGTTTTCAGTGGTCATGGTAGAGTAAAAGTTACCTGTGTAAAAGTGTAAATTTTATATCCAGAACAGGGAAATGTCAAAATATAGAGTCCAATTAACAGTGTATCAGAAACCAGGAAAATATTTTCCAAGGTAACCCATTTAATCTTTTGTGTAGTCATTTTTATATCACTGAGTAAAATTGAATCAAATCCAGCATAAAATGACACTAGGTTGTGCTGAATGGGACCTCAGGCAATACTGCACAACCCTAAGCATACCCTGTAATGCAAAAATAAAAAAAAAAAGGCATGGGGTACTACACAAGGACTCAACATAAGCAGTAAAGCCTCTCCAGCATGCATAAACCACTAAATCTGAAGTGTGTGTGTTGGTGATTGAAACTTAGAAGCCTTCCCCATCACTTGGGATTCCATCTCAACATTGAAATAAGGGGTTGTGTCAAGTCTTAAAACCAAACATTCTCAGCTAATGGAGTCATAGGCAAGTGGTTGTTGGGACATTGTTTCTACAATTTGGAGCAGAGTACCTTGATGTCCCTTATCTTTTGGCTAGCCCTCATAGTTTGTCATAATTAGTCTAAACTCCCTGCACAGAGCAAATCCTATCTGGATTAGAAAGAGGCAGTGGGAACCCTCCAGAACAAACTTCATTCTACACATCAAGCATGTTTGGACAAAATGCAAAGAAAGCACAAGAGCTGAGTTCTAAAAATTTTATTTAAGCAAACAGGTTACCAATTATTTCAGAACCATGACTGGGCCAAGGCTGACTTCCTTCTCCACCTGGAAGCCTGCAAATGCAAAGGAGGAGGGAAAGCAAGGTCAGAGTACAAAGCCACATTCCCAAAACATGAACACTTCACAAAAAGGCCAACAGTGCTTCTCCAGCTACCTTGCTCTGAGGACAAGTCCCGCCCCTTTCTCATGGCACAGCTGCTGTCACAACAACTGCATACCTGGTTAGGACCATATGGAGCAGTCCATCTAGGAAGAAAAATGGTCATCAGGAGTCATCTCATCAGCATTAGGCCATCACAATAATAGCAACATACCCATTGTTAGAGAACGAGCAAGCCTTGTGCTCAGCATCAGCAGGGGCAGATGCAACTGTTGCCTTCAAGATGCATGCAATGTAGACCTGCATACAAAGAAAAATAGGTGCATTTTTCAATCACAATTATAGCAACATACCCATTGTTAGAGAACGAACGAACAAGTCTTGTGCTCGACATCAGCAAGCGCAGTCGCAGCTGTTGCCTTCAAGATGCATGCAATATAGATTTGCAAACATTCATAACTCATTTTCCCTTTTAAAAAAATTAAAAAAAGACCCTACCACTCACCAATGTACAATCACTACTTACCAAGCTACTGTTGGATTATTGAAATGTGAAGGCTTCCAGCTGAAACCCTAGCTCATTTGCTTGAGTTTGACGCATGAACCGGGAACCAGAGTGGGTGATCTTCGTATCAATCAGGCAGCTGGAAAGAGCTACATTCAGAAACGATCAGATCACTTCTAAAAAGGCTCAAAATAACCCCACTTACCCATGGTTTTCGATAAAGGAATATCTAGGGACTGCAGTGAGGTCAGGGACCGCAGTTGCCACACAGCCATCAATAAGGACACGCAGGGCCACGTGGTTGAACTGCATTACTGATGCCTTAATGTTTATAAGCTGACCCAGGTAGTACTGGTTGGATGTCCTTTCAGTGACCCAGTCATCTACAAGAAGAAACCATGTTAGTAATTAAAAGAACCAGACACAAAGCTATAGCTCAACCATGATACAAACCCATCATGAGCCTCAAGGAAAAAGACAAGAAGCTCCTCAGCAGCTTGGGAAGAAGCAAATGGGATCCAAGCAGGTAGGAGAGCATTGCTGCTCACATTATAGAATCTGGAAAGCATTCAAAGAGAATACCATCAAATAGCACATCCTCATGTAACCCCACCAAACAATTGGTATGGTGAAATACCTTGGATAGTGGCACTCAATGAAGACACCAATTCCAGCATTCCTTAGAATGGGACTACCACTTACTGGGGCTGAAGCAACACCAAGAGTGAAGACATAAACCAGCTCATTTGCAGTCACCTGGGGGGGGGAGGGGGGGATTAAATAGAATCTAGATTTCTAACAAACTGAAAGGAAAATTAAGTTACATTGTTAAAGAAGGCTTACAGACAACGCGCTGTTGCAGCCATACAATGGTGCTTCAAAGATGAGGAACCGAGAAGAAGCATCCATCCCTGTGGCAGCACAGCCTCCCAGTGTGAGCGCAGCAACATTGAGGGTTGTACTGCTTCCAAACACACCTGTGCTCACTTCTACATGCACCGCAGTCTCATTGCATCTTGCTGTTACACCCTGGGTAGGAACAGCATCACCCTGTCCAGGAGTGTTCACATAGGTTGGTGGAGTGGGGATCTTTGGGGGTGTTGGATAACCCCAAGTCAGGTTCTTCACTAGGCGCTGCAAGATCTGCTGTTGCTGAGAGGCCAAAGGATTTTGAAGCTGCAGTCCAAGTGGGGCTCCTACAGGGCTTCCAATTTGGGAAACACTCTGTATTGATTGAGAAGGTGAACCAACACTCACTTGAGATAAAGCCTGCCCTGGGACATTTGGTTGAAATCCTGCAGGAACTTGAAAATGCCCCAGTGTCAGTACTTGTGCTGTTGAGAGACCCACTGCAACTAGCAGTACCATACTAATTCCTACATAGTTGAACCCCATTGTAGACAACAGCCAATTGCAAGCATACCAGAACAACCACACCACCTACTATTTATGCAGTGACACAAGCACGTCTTCAAACCATTCTAAATAAGTTAATGATCTTCCACGCCTGTTGAGTTACTAATTGGGCCTTCTAACAGATGACAGAAATTAGGATTTTATCGGCCCTTGGATTTGATTGGACCATATATGTGAAGAGCGTGATTATTTTGTCTAGGACACGTTACCTCATTAAGCATGTTGATAAACACAGCACAAAAGAATAAAGAGTTTGGTTGTAAATAGGAAAAGTTAATGAATTAAATGTCTTGAGGTGACACAGAACATTTAATACAGTATGATCTACAAAATAAAATGACATTATTCTTCTAAGAAATCTGAAAGACATTTATTTTCAAATGACCCTTTTCTGATTTGAGAACTAGGTGGCTGCCATGTTTTTGAATTTTTAATCTCTCTCCCCCTGATGCATGCTCAATTTTGCATAATCCCCCATAAAACATATGAAAATTGTGAGCTGGGTCTCCTGTCTTGTTTAATCTTTAAATGAAAAGCATTGGTCAAAAGATTTGGAAGCTATCAAGGGTTGTTTGAGACCTTTTAAAAAAGAAACCAGATTTTCACATTAACTTTATACTTTAATGTTAAATTAGAATGCCCAAAGTGTGAGACATGCTGGCACAGGCATTCATAAGACAAATAGGCTAAACCACACCCCTTTCCTCACACATACATACACACACCTCCAGGGGAGAAAAAATCAAATCAAATCCTGGTAGAGGAGGCGGTGTTGCAGTTATTTAAAATGATAATCTGTCTTTAAGACATAATAACCTAAAAAGTATAGCTACAAATATGAAGTCTGCTCAGTCAGTTCCATTAATGATCATTTATAGACTCCCAGGGTCATACCCTGAATATCTCTGTGAATTTGCAGATTTCCTCTCAAACCTGGTCACTCTTGTAGACAAAGCATTAACTGCCGGAAACTGTAATATTCATTTTGAGAATCTAGAAGACCCTGTGAGAACAGCATTCATGTCCATACTGGACTCAGTAGGAGTACATCAGTGTGCAGGATCCACTCATTAAGCAGGGCACACTTGAGATTTAATATTATTCCTCAGATTAATTATAAGGATTATAACCACAATTCCACCGTCTGAAGCTATCTCAGATCACTATCTTGTCTCAATTAAAGTGTACTACACAAATACTACACAGAGCTTAAGCAGCAATCTCCCAGAATTATCAACTTTAACTGGATCACCATCTGACTCCACAGAACTCGATCAGTCGCCTGAATATTTAGAGTCAACATTACTTATACCTTACATAATGTAGCTCCAGTTAAAAGGAAAATTATTAGAGATCAGAAACTCGCTCCCTGGTACATTGACCACACATGTACTTTAAAACAGACCGATCGAAAATGCGAACTTAAATGGCATCAAACTAAATTGTTAGTATTCCAAATAGCATGGAAGGAGAGCATCCTGAACTATAAAAAAGCTCTTAGTGCTGCTAGATCGTTGTATCTCTCCACTCTTATAGAAGCTAACGAAAATAATCCTAGATTTTTATTTAATGAGCCCCTATTGACCTCTGATCAAGGTTGCGTCACTATGCTTGTGTTACTCGGCCTCAGTGCAGCTTTTGACACAATTGGTCATAGTATTCTCCTTCAAAGATTAGAAAATGTAGAAGGAGTTAAGGGAATGGCTTAATTCCTCTCCTGGCACAGATCCTATTTGACTGATCGATATCAGTTTGAAGATTTAAATGGTGACTCTTCTGCATTTTCTCAAGTGGAGTTTGGGGTTCCACAGGGTTCAGTTTTAGGCCCACTGCTTTTTTTCTCTTTACATGTTTCTTCTTGGCAACATAATTCGTAAGCATGGTATTAGTTTTCATTGTTATGCTGATGACGCACAGTTGTACATCTTATCAAAAAGAAAAAACATCTTACTAAAGTTGAGCAATGTGTACAGGACATAAGAGAGTTGATGGTAATTAACCTCCTTCTGCTTAATTCTGCTAGTCATAGGACCACACGAAGCTAGAAGCAAGCTTTTTGATCACACTGTAACTTTAAATGGCCGTTCTTTTCCACCAATTGCAACAGTAAAAGATCTCGGTGTGATTATCGGTGTGTGGCCAGAGGAACAACCTCCTTCTAAACGTCAGCATGACAAAGGAGTTGATAGGGGACTTTAGTACAAAACAGAAGAGGAACTACCAGACCCCCATCATCAACAAGAGCCCAATGGAGAGAGTGGACAGCTTCCGATACCTCGGTGTTCACATCACGCAGGACCTGTCATGGTCCTGTCACATCAGCACCGTGGTGAAAAAGGCCCGGCAGCGTCTCTACCACCTCAGGCGCCTGAGACAATTTAGATTGCCCTCTAAGGTGCTTAGGAACTTCTACTCTTGCAGCATAGAGAGCATCCTGACGTGAAACATAACGACCTGGTTCAGGAACGGCACCATGCAGGACAGGCGACCTATTCAGAGGGTGGTGCGATCAGCTGAGCGCATCATCCACACTGAGCTCCCTGACCTGCACTCAATCTACAGCAAGTTGTGTTGGACCAAGGCCAGGAAGATCGTGAAGGACCTCAGTCACCCCAGCAACGGACTCTTCTCTCTGTTGAGGTCAGGAAAGCGATTCCGCTCCCTGAAGGTCAACACAGCGAGACTGAGGACGAGCTTCTTCCCGCAGGCGATACAGTCTCTTAATCAGTACACCACACAGTACTGATCCGTTTTGCACATCCACACGTTTCTGTACTCACTCTGGACATTATGCACAGAAGACACTTTAAATAAGCACACAAGTCACTTTAAATACCACACTTTACTGCACATTTGCAGACCCCTGGACATTCCGTTCTTTTATGTTCACTCCATTCCCACAATTCTATATTTTCTATTGTACAGCTAGGTTATTCTTATTTTTCTCATCTTTCTTATATTTTTCTACATCCTTCTTATAGTGTATATTTTGTATTTTGTATTATACAGGTATTTTATTCTTTCTTAGTTAAATTTATTCTTACTTAGTTAAATTTACTTATATACAGTGGAACCTCGAATTGTGAGTAATGTGGTTTACGAGTGTTCCGCAAACCGAGCAAAGATTTCAAAGAAATTTTTAATCGTAAAAACCGAGCAAGTAGTAGTTTACGAGTGCCGAGTATCATGTATCACGCATGCGACTTTTATGTTGACATCGAGCGTCACTCTTGCGCTGCGGAATCATGTGGATAATATTACCAGAATAGCCTTCGTTCACCTCAGAGATACTGCCAAGATAAGGAATATATTGTCACGAAATGATGCAGAATATTTCATGCTTTTATCACCTCTATGTTGGACTATTTTAATGCCTTACTGTCCGATTGTTCAACTAGGTGCATAAACAAGCGTTAGTTAGTCCAGAATGCCGAACACACTAGAACAAGAAGATAGGAGCACATCACCTCTATCTTATCCACACTGCATTGGATCTTTGCGGAATTTCGCATCGATTTTAAAATACTACTGTTGACGTATAAAGCATTAAATGGTCTCACGCCGCAGTATCTGAAAGAACTGCTAGTGTTTTACAATCCGCCACGCCTACTTCAATCAATGGATGCAGGCTGCTTGTCAGTACCACATATTATGAAAACTACAGCTTGGTGTAGAGCTTCTTCATACAAAGCTCAAAGTTATGGAATAGCCTTTCAATTAATGTTTGGGACTCAGACACCGTGTCAGTGGTTAAATCTAGGCTAAAAACCTATTTATTTAGCCAAGCTTTGCCTTTGGTAAAGGAGCAGATCTGGGGGACTCATGGACGTAGACAGTCTTCCCCAATCTCATTGATCACTCAGGTTTGTTGACAGTGAAGTGATTGGTCACTTTATATCTCAGGGGGCCCTTATGTCTGTGTTTTCTTCTGGCTCTCCCTTTTAATTATGCTGTCATAGTTCGTCCTGCCGGAGCCCCTGCACTAAATTTACATTCAACTCATACATTGTGTGACTATACCTAACTGCCATCTCTCCTTCTCTTCTGCTCTCGTCTTTTCCTCTCGCTGTCTCTCTGTCGAGCCATACATGTCACTCCTGAGCAGCCAGTGATCCGAACTCCCTCTGTCCTCGAGGCATGTCTGACTAATCCTTGTGTCCCGCTTATGGTTGGAGATCTCATCGCATGGATGTCCCATGTGTTCTGTTTGTGATGCGTGTGGTGACTGGGGACAGGTCCACTTTTTCACGAAGATGGGCCAGGCCTCAGCTGATGCTGACAGCTGTTCTGTAAAGACTTGTGACTGCAGTCACTCGATCGTTCACGACTGGCGTTTCCTACCGTCTAAGTGATCCTCCAATAACAAACTGGACTCCATGTTAACGTAAACACATCTCCTGTTATACTGAACTTCCAGTCTCCTAACACAGTATGACTTCAGATCAATCCCAGTTATCACCCAAATGCGAATGTGTTCCCTGGTGAAAATGGTTCCTTTCAATAGTTCCTCAGAGTTTTTCCTTCATCGTCCTCTGCTTTATCAGGAAAAATCCTACAATTTTGATTTATACACACACATTTCCTGACAAACTTTTGTATAAAACTGCTTTGTGACAGTGTCAATTGCTAAAAGCTCTATACAAATAAATGAACTATAATGAATTCATTATGAATTAATCATATTGCCTAGGTTGTGCTGAAAAGTATGTCACTTTATACTGCACAGTCTTACACATTAAAAAAATCAAAACATGGCTAAAACACTCAGGGTTTTATGGGGTACTACATAAGGACTCTTTATGAAACATGAGCAGTAAAGCATCCCCAGCATGCAAAAACCGCTGAACCCGAAATGTGCAACTTCCAATCGCTTAGGACTCATAAGTACAACTGAATTAAAGTGTCATCCCTCAGTGCAAAATAAAGGTCAACCTTTATGAGAAAAAAAAATGCAAACATCCATTCATCCATCCACAAAACATTTCTCTTCCTAAAAACTGCATGAACAGTGGTTAACTATGAAACACTTGAATTTCTTTTTAGGAGCATTCAGTGTGGTTCTTGCAGTAGGATAAAAACACCTACTGGGTCTTGATTTTAGTGTTCTGTACAGTCTACCCAATGGTAGATCAAAGTTGATAGCCTGGTTATGAATTGTCCTTCGTAATCTTATCAGCTGTTTGAGGCAGCAGGAAGTGTTATTCTTCCAAGTTGATGAGAGCAGCCAATCTTCTGGGCAGTGGTGATGATCCCCTGCAGTGCCATTCTCCACACATGCAGTATGCCCTCAAAGAAGCATTGATGAAAAACTAAATTAAAAAAAAAAGTATTTGGGAAATGCAGTCTCTGCTGGGCCTTTTCTACCAGCTCAGGTGCAAATTGTTCTCTCCACACCAGGCAGTTAGCTATTCCACCTCATACCTATTGGCAGACACAGACCCTGCCGCCCCCCGGAAATATTTGTCAAGTTTTAAAAACAAATCATAAAGACATGTAGGATTCATAGGCAATGAGTATTAGTAAGTGGTTTTTTGGACACTGTTCATAGTCAGGATTGGAACAGGGGACCTTCATGTCCATATTTTGGTTAGCCCATCTAGTATTTGATCATAACCATTTGAGACTACCCAAAGCAAGCCCCCCCCCCCCCATCTAGGTCAGTAAGAGGCAATGAAAACCCACCAATGCAAACAACTTGGTTCTAGGCACCAAGTGTTGGCAATTTGGACAGAGGGGAACAATAAGTCATCACAAGAGCAGAGTTCTAAAATTTTATTTAAGCAAACAGGTCATCGGTCTGCCAATTACTTCAGAACCATGATTGGACCAAGGCTGACTTGCTTCTCCACCTGGAAGCCTGCAAATGCAAAGGAGGAGGGAAAGCAAGGTCAGAGTACAAAGCCACAGTCCCAAAACATGAACACTTCACAAAAAGGCCAACAGTGCTTCTCCAGCTACCTTGCTCTGAGGACAAGTCCCGCCCCTTTCTCATGGCACAGCTGCTGTCACAACAACTGCATACCTGGTTAGGACCATATGCAGCAGTCCAACTAGGAAGAAAAGTGGTCATCAGGAGTCACATCTCATCAGCATAAGGCCATCAAAATAGTAGCAACATACCCATTGTTAGAGAACGAGCAAGCCTTGTGCTCAGCGTCAGCAGGGGCAGATGCAACTGTTGCCTTCAAGATGCATGCAATGTAGACCTGCATACAAGGAAAAATAGCACCTGTGCCATCACCTTTGAACAAGAGGGCCCCCCACCATTTATGACAGGCACCATTAACAGAGCGATGGCCTCAGCCATGTCATCGTGCCAATGTCAGTGCTTGGGCCCTAACAAGTTCCATTCTGGCTTGAAAACTTGCCACTCACCACTGGACAGCCACTACTTACCAAGCTACTGTTGGATTGTTGAAATGTGAAGGCTTCCAGCTGAAACCCTAGCTCATTTGCTTGAGTTTGAGGCATGAACCGGGAACCAGAGTGTGTGATCTTCGTATCAATCAGGCACCTGGGAAGAGCTACAGTCAGAAACTGTCAGATTACCTCTAAAAAGGCTCAAAATAACCCCATTTACCCATGGTTTTCGATAAAGGAATATCTAGGGACTGCAGTGAGGTCAGGGACTGCAGTTGCCACACAGCCATCAATAAGGACACGCAGGGCCACGTGGTTGAACTGCATTACTGATGCCTTAATGTTTATAAGCTGACCCAGGTAGTACTGGTTGGATGTCCTTTCAGTGACCCAGTCATCTACAAGAAGAAACCATGTTAGTAATTTAAAAAACCATACACAAAGCTATAGCTCAACCATGATACAAACCCATCATTAGCCTCAGGGAGAAAACAAGAAGCTCCTCAGCAGCTTGGGAAGAAGCAAATGGGATCCAAGCAGGTAGGAGAGCATTGCTGCTCACATTATGGAATCTGGAAAGCATTCAAAGAGAAGACCATCAAATAGTACATCCTCATGTACTCCCCCTCCAAACAGTTGGAATGGTGAAATACCTTGGATAGTGGCACTCAATGAAGACACTAACTCCAGCATTCCGTAGAATGGGAGTACCACTTATTGGGGCTGAAGCAACACCAAGAGCAAAGACATAAACTAGCTCATTTGCAGTCACCTGAAAAAAAATGATGTTCCTTTAAGATTCTTTGGAAATCTAGATTTTAAGTTGCATGGTAATAAAATACTTACAGATAAAGCGCTGTTGCAGCCATACAATGGTGCTTCAAAGATGAGGAACCGAGAAGAAGCATCCATCCCTGTGGCAGCACAGCCTCCCAGTGTGAGCGCAGCAACATTGAGGGTTGTACTGCTTCCAAACACACCTGTGCTCACTTCTACATGCACCGCAGTCTCATTGCATCTTGCTGTTACACCCTGGGTAGGAACAGCATCACCCTGTCCAGGAGTGTTCACATAGGTTGGTGGAGTGGGGATCTTTGGGGGTGTTGGATAACGCCAAGTCAGGTTCTTCACTAGGTGCTGCAAGATCTGCTGTTGCTGAGAGGCCAAAGGATTTTGAAGCTGCAGTCCAAGTGGGGCTCCTACAGGGCTTCCAATTTGGGAAACACTCTGTATTGATTGAGAAGGTGAACCAACACTCACTTGAGATAAAGCCTGCCCTGGGACATTTGGTTGAAATCCTGCAGGAACTTGAAAATGCCCCAGTGTCAGCACTTGTGCTGTTGAGAGACCCACTGCAACTAGCAGTACCATACTAATTCCTACATAGTTGAACCCCATTGTAGACAACAGCCAATTGCAAGCATACCAGAACAACCACACCACCTACTATTTATGCAGTGACACAAGCACGGCTTCAAACCATTCTAAATAAGTTAATGATCTTCCACGCCTGTTGAGTTACTAATTGGGCCTTCTAACAGATGACAGAAATTAGGATTTTATCGGCCCTTGGATTTGATTGGACCATATATGTGAAGAGCGTGATTATTTTGTCTAGGACACGTTACCTCATTAAGCATGTTGATAAACACAGCACAAAAGAATAAAGAGTTTGGTTGTAAATAGGAAAAGTTAATGAATTAAATGTCTTGAGGTGACACAGAACATTTAATACAGTATGATCTACAAAATAAAATGACATTATTCTTCTAAGAAATCTGAAAGACATTTATTTTCAAATGACCCTTTTCTGATTTGAGAACTAGGTGGCTGCCATGTTTTTGAATTTTTAATCTCTCTCCCCCTGATGCATGCTCAATTTTGCATAATCCCCCATAAAACATATGAAAATTGTGAGCTGGGTCTCCTGTCTTGTTTAATCTTTAAATGAAAAGCATTGGTCAAAAGATTTGGAAGCTATCAAGGGTTGTTTGAGACCTTTTAAAAAAGAAACCAGATTTTCACATTAACTTTATACTTTAATGTTAAATTAGAATGCCCAAAGTGTGAGACATGCTGGCACAGGCATTCATAAGACAAATAGGCTAAACCACACCCCTTTCCTCACACATACATACACACACCTCCAGGGGAGAAAAAATCAAATCAAATCCTGGTAGAGGAGGCGGTGTTGCAGTTATTTAAAATGATAATCTGTCTTTAAGACATAATAACCTAAAAAGTATAGCTACAAATATGAAGTCTGCTCAGTCAGTTCCATTAATGATCATTTATAGACTCCCAGGGTCATACCCTGAATATCTCTGTGAATTTGCAGATTTCCTCTCAAACCTGGTCACTCTTGTAGACAAAGCATTAACTGCCGGAAACTGTAATATTCATTTTGAGAATCTAGAAGACCCTGTGAGAACAGCATTCATGTCCATACTGGACTCAGTAGGAGTACATCAGTGTGCAGGATCCACTCATTAAGCAGGGCACACTTGAGATTTAATATTATTCCTCAGATTAATTATAAGGATTATAACCACAATTCCACCGTCTGAAGCTATCTCAGATCACTATCTTGTCTCAATTAAAGTGTACTACACAAATACTACACAGAGCTTAAGCAGCAATCTCCCAGAATTATCAACTTTAACTGGATCACCATCTGACTCCACAGAACTCGATCAGTCGCCTGAATATTTAGAGTCAACATTACTTATACCTTACATAATGTAGCTCCAGTTAAAAGGAAAATTATTAGAGATCAGAAACTCGCTCCCTGGTACATTGACCACACATGTACTTTAAAACAGACCGATCGAAAATGCGAACTTAAATGGCATCAAACTAAATTGTTAGTATTCCAAATAGCATGGAAGGAGAGCATCCTGAACTATAAAAAAGCTCTTAGTGCTGCTAGATCGTTGTATCTCTCCACTCTTATAGAAGCTAACGAAAATAATCCTAGATTTTTATTTAATGAGCCCCTATTGACCTCTGATCAAGGTTGCGTCACTATGCTTGTGTTACTCGGCCTCAGTGCAGCTTTTGACACAATTGGTCATAGTATTCTCCTTCAAAGATTAGAAAATGTAGAAGGAGTTAAGGGAATGGCTTAATTCCTCTCCTGGCACAGATCCTATTTGACTGATCGATATCAGTTTGAAGATTTAAATGGTGACTATTCTGCATTTTCTCAAGTGGAGTTTGGGGTTCCACAGGGTTCAGTTTTAGGCCCACTGCTTTTTTTCTCTTTACATGTTTCCTCTTGGCAACATAATTCGTAAGCATGGTATTAGTTTTCATTGTTATGCTGATGACGCACAGTTGTACATCTTATCAAAAAGAAAAAACATCTTACTAAAGTTGAGCAATGTGTACAGGACATAAGAGAGTTGATGGTAATTAACCTCCTTCTGCTTAATTCTGCTAGTCATAGGACCACACGAAGCTAGAAGCAAGCTTTTTGATCACACTGTAACTTTAAATGGCCGTTCTTTTCCACCAATTGCAACAGTAAAAGATCTCGGTGTGATTATCGGTGTGTGGCCAGAGGAACAACCTCCTTCTAAACGTCAGCATGACAAAGGAGTTGATAGTGGACTTTAGTACAAAACAGAAGAGGAACTACCAGACCCCCATCATCAACAAGAGCCCAATGGAGAGAGTGGACAGCTTCCGATACCTCGGTGTTCACATCACGCAGGACCTGTCATGGTCCTGTCACATCAGCACCGTGGTGAAAAAGGCCCGGCAGCGTCTCTACCACCTCAGGCGCCTGAGACAATTTAGATTGCCCTCTAAGGTGCTTAGGAACTTCTACTCTTGCAGCATAGAGAGCATCCTGACGTGAAACATAACGACCTGGTTCAGGAACGGCACCATGCAGGACAGGCGACCTATTCAGAGGGTGGTGCGATCAGCTGAGCGCATCATCCACACTGAGCTCCCTGACCTGCACTCAATCTACAGCAAGTTGTGTTGGACCAAGGCCAGGAAGATCGTGAAGGACCTCAGTCACCCCAGCAACGGACTCTTCTCTCTGTTGAGGTCAGGAAAGCGATTCCGCTCCCTGAAGGTCAACACAGCGAGACTGAGGACGAGCTTCTTCCCGCAGGCGATACAGTCTCTTAATCAGTACACCACACAGTACTGATCCGTTTTGCACATCCACACGTTTCTGTACTCACTCTGGACATTATGCACAGAAGACACTTTAAATAAGCACACAAGTCACTTTAAATACCACACTTTACTGCACATTTGCAGACCCCTGGACATTCCGTTCTTTTATGTTCACTCCATTCCCACAATTCTATATTTTCTATTGTACAGCTAGGTTATTCTTATTTTTCTCATCTTTCTTATATTTTTCTACATCCTTCTTATAGTGTATATTTTGTATTTTGTATTATACAGGTATTTTATTCTTTCTTAGTTAAATTTATTCTTACTTAGTTAAATTTACTTATATACAGTGGAACCTCGAATTGTGAGTAATGTGGTTTACGAGTGTTCCGCAAACCGAGCAAAGATTTCAAAGAAATTTTTAATCGTAAAAACCGAGCAAGTAGTAGTTTACGAGTGCCGAGTATCATGTATCACGCATGCGACTTTTATGTTGACATCGAGCGTCACTCTTGCGCTGCGGAATCATGTGGATAATATTACCAGAATAGCCTTCGTTCACCTCAGAGATACTGCCAAGATAAGGAATATATTGTCACGAAATGATGCAGAATATTTCATGCTTTTATCACCTCTATGTTGGACTATTTTAATGCCTTACTGTCCGATTGTTCAACTAGGTGCATAAACAAGCGTTAGTTAGTCCAGAATGCCGAACACGCTAGAACAAGAAGATAGGAGCACATCACCTCTATCTTATCCACACTGCATTGGATCTTTGCGGAATTTCGCATCGATTTTAAAATACTACTGTTGACGTATAAAGCATTAAATGGTCTCACGCCGCAGTATCTGAAAGAACTGCTAGTGTTTTACAATCCGCCACGCCTACTTCAATCAATGGATGCAGGCTGCTTGTCAGTACCACATATTATGAAAACTACAGCTTGGTGCAGAGCTTCTTCATACAAAGCTCAAAGTTATGGAATAGCCTTTCAATTAATGTTTGGGACTCAGACACCGTGTCAGTGGTTAAATCTAGGCTAAAAACCTATTTATTTAGCCAAGCTTTGCCTTTGGTAAAGGAGCAGATCTGGGGGACTCATGGACGTAGACAGTCTTCCCCAATCTCATTGATCACTCAGGTTTGTTGACAGTGAAGTGATTGGTCACTTTATATCTCAGGGGGCCCTTATGTCTGTGTTTTCTTCTGGCTCTCCCTTTTAATTATGCTGTCATAGTTCGTCCTGCCGGAGCCCCTGCACTAAATTTACATTCAACTCATACATTGTGTGACTATACCCAACTGCCATCTCTCCTTCTCTTCTGCTCTCGTCTTTTCCTCTCGCTGTCTCTCTGTCGAGCCATACATGTCACTCCTGAGCAGCCAGTGATCCGAACTCCCTCTGTCCTCGAGGCATGTCTGACTAATCCTTGTGTCCCGCTTATGGTTGGAGATCTCATCGCATGGATGTCCCATGTGTTCTGTTTGTGATGCGTGTGGTGACTGGGGACAGGTCCACTTTTTCACGAAGATGGGCCAGGCCTCAGCTGATGCTGACAGCTGTTCTGTAAAGACTTGTGACTGCAGTCACTCGATCGTTCACGACTGTCGTTTCCTACCGTCTAAGTGATCCTCCAATAACAAACTGGACTCCATGTTAACGTAAACACATCTGTTATACTGAACTTCCAGTCTCCTAACACAGTATGACTTCAGATCAATCCCAGTTATCACCCAAATGCGAATGTGTTCCCTGGTGAAAATGGTTCCTTTCAATAGTTCCTCAGAGTTTTTCCTTCATCGTCCTCTGCTTTATCAGGAAAAATCCTACAATTTTGATTTATACACACACATTTCCTGACAAACTTTTGTATAAAACTGCTTTGTGACAGTGTCAATTGCTAAAAGCTCTATACAAATAAATGAACTATAATGAATTCATTATGAATTAATCATATTGCCTAGGTTGTGCTGAAAAGTATGTCACTTTATACTGCACAGTCTTACACATTAAAAAAATCAAAACATGGCTAAAACACTCAGGGTTTTATGGGGTACTACATAAGGACTCTTTATGAAACATGAGCAGTAAAGCATCCCCAGCATGCAAAAACCGCTGAACCCGAAATGTGCAACTTCCAATCGCTTAGGACTCATAAGTACAACTGAATTAAAGTGTCATCCCTCAGTGCAAAATAAAGGTCAACCTTTATGAGAAAAAAAAATGCAAACATCCATTCATCCATCCACAAAACATTTCTCTTCCTAAAAACTGCATGAACAGTGGTTAACTATGAAACACTTGAATTTCTTTTTAGGAGCATTCAGTGTGGTTCTTGCAGTAGGATAAAAACACCTACTGGGTCTTGATTTTAGTGTTCTGTACAGTCTACCCAATGGTAGATCAAAGTTGATAGCCTGGTTATGAATTGTCCTTCGTAATCTTATCAGCTGTTTGAGGCAGCAGGAAGTGTTATTCTTCCAAGTTGATGAGAGCAGCCAATCTTCTGGGCAGTGGTGATGATCCCCTGCAGTGCCATTCTCCACACATGCAGTATGCCCTCAAAGAAGCATTGATGAAAAACTAAATTAAAAAAAAAAGTATTTGGGAAATGCAGTCTCTGCTGGGCCTTTTCTACCAGCTCAGGTGCAAATTGTTCTCTCCACACCAGGCAGTTAGCTATTCCACCTCATACCTATTGGCAGACACAGACCCTGCCGCCCCCCGGAAATATTTGTCAAGTTTTAAAAACAAATCATAAAGACATGTAGGATTCATAGGCAATGAGTATTAGTAAGTGGTTTTTTGGACACTGTTCATAGTCAGGATTGGAACAGGGGACCTTCATGTCCATATTTTGGTTAGCCCATCTAGTATTTGATCATAACCATTTGAGACTACCCAAAGCAAGCCCCCCCCCCCCCATCTAGGTCAGTAAGAGGCAATGAAAACCCACCAATGCAAACAACTTGGTTCTAGGCACCAAGTGTTGGCAATTTGGACAGAGGGGAACAATAAGTCATCACAAGAGCAGAGTTCTAAAATTTTATTTAAGCAAACAGGTCATCGGTCTGCCAATTACTTCAGAACCATGATTGGACCAAGGCTGACTTGCTTCTCCACCTGGAAGCCTGCAAATGCAAAGGAGGAGGGAAAGCAAGGTCAGAGTACAAAGCCACAGTCCCAAAACATGAACACTTCACAAAAAGGCCAACAGTGCTTCTCCAGCTACCTTGCTCTGAGGACAAGTCCCGCCCCTTTCTCATGGCACAGCTGCTGTCACAACAACTGCATACCTGGTTAGGACCATATGCAGCAGTCCAACTAGGAAGAAAAGTGGTCATCAGGAGTCACATCTCATCAGCATAAGGCCATCAAAATAGTAGCAACATACCCATTGTTAGAGAACGAGCAAGCCTTGTGCTCAGCGTCAGCAGGGGCAGATGCAACTGTTGCCTTCAAGATGCATGCAATGTAGACCTGCATACAAGGAAAAATAGCACCTGTGCCATCACCTTTGAACAAGAGGGCCCCCCACCATTTATGACAGGCACCATTAACAGAGCGATGGCCTCAGCCATGTCATCGTGCCAATGTCAGTGCTTGGGCCCTAACAAGTTCCATTCTGGCTTGAAAACTTGCCACTCACCACTGGACAGCCACTACTTACCAAGCTACTGTTGGATTGTTGAAATGTGAAGGCTTCCAGCTGAAACCCTAGCTCATTTGCTTGAGTTTGAGGCATGAACCGGGAACCAGAGTGTGTGATCTTCGTATCAATCAGGCACCTGGGAAGAGCTACAGTCAGAAACTGTCAGATTACCTCTAAAAAGGCTCAAAATAACCCCATTTACCCATGGTTTTCGATAAAGGAATATCTAGGGACTGCAGTGAGGTCAGGGACTGCAGTTGCCACACAGCCATCAATAAGGACACGCAGGGCCACGTGGTTGAACTGCATTACTGATGCCTTAATGTTTATAAGCTGACCCAGGTAGTACTGGTTGGATGTCCTTTCAGTGACCCAGTCATCTACAAGAAGAAACCATGTTAGTAATTTAAAAAACCATACACAAAGCTATAGCTCAACCATGATACAAACCCATCATTAGCCTCAGGGAGAAAACAAGAAGCTCCTCAGCAGCTTGGGAAGAAGCAAATGGGATCCAAGCAGGTAGGAGAGCATTGCTGCTCACATTATGGAATCTGGAAAGCATTCAAAGAGAAGACCATCAAATAGTACATCCTCATGTACTCCCCCTCCAAACAGTTGGAATGGTGAAATACCTTGGATAGTGGCACTCAATGAAGACACTAACTCCAGCATTCCGTAGAATGGGAGTACCACTTATTGGGGCTGAAGCAACACCAAGAGCAAAGACATAAACTAGCTCATTTGCAGTCACCTGAAAAAAAATGATGTTCCTTTAAGATTCTTTGGAAATCTAGATTTTAAGTTGCATGGTAATAAAATACTTACAGATAAAGCGCTGTTGCAGCCATACAATGGTGCTTCAAAGATGAGGAACCGAGAAGAAGCATCCATCCCTGTGGCAGCACAGCCTCCCAGTGTGAGCGCAGCAACATTGAGGGTTGTACTGCTTCCAAACACACCTGTGCTCACTTCTACATGCACCGCAGTCTCATTGCATCTTGCTGTTACACCCTGGGTAGGAACAGCATCACCCTGTCCAGGAGTGTTCACATAGGTTGGTGGAGTGGGGATCTTTGGGGGTGTTGGATAACGCCAAGTCAGGTTCTTCACTAGGTGCTGCAAGATCTGCTGTTGCTGAGAGGCCAAAGGATTTTGAAGCTGCAGTCCAAGTGGGGCTCCTACAGGGCTTCCAATTTGGGAAACACTCTGTATTGATTGAGAAGGTGAACCAACACTCACTTGAGATAAAGCCTGCCCTGGGACATTTGGTTGAAATCCTGCAGGAACTTGAAAATGCCCCAGTGTCAGCACTTGTGCTGTTGAGAGACCCACTGCAACTAGCAGTACCATACTAATTCCTACATAGTTGAACCCCATTGTAGACAACAGCCAATTGCAAGCATACCAGAACAACCACACCACCTACTATTTATGCAGTGACACAAGCACGTCTTCAAACCATTCTAAATAAGTTAATGATCTTCCACGCCTGTTGAGTTACTAATTGGGCCTTCTAACAGATGACAGAAATTAGGATTTTATCGGCCCTTGGATTTGATTGGACCATATATGTGAAGAGCGTGATTATTTTGTCTAGGACACGTTACCTCATTAAGCATGTTGATAAACACAGCACAAAAGAATAAAGAGTTTGGTTGTAAATAGGAAAAGTTAATGAATTAAATGTCTTGAGGTGACACAGAACATTTAATACAGTATGATCTACAAAATAAAATGACATTATTCTTCTAAGAAATCTGAAAGACATTTATTTTCAAATGACCCTTTTCTGATTTGAGAACTAGGTGGCTGCCATGTTTTTGAATTTTTAATCTCTCTCCCCCTGATGCATGCTCAATTTTGCATAATCCCCCATAAAACATATGAAAATTGTGAGCTGGGTCTCCTGTCTTGTTTAATCTTTAAATGAAAAGCATTGGTCAAAAGATTTGGAAGCTATCAAGGGTTGTTTGAGACCTTTTAAAAAAGAAACCAGATTTTCACATTAACTTTATACTTTAATGTTAAATTAGAATGCCCAAAGTGTGAGACATGCTGGCACAGGCATTCATAAGACAAATAGGCTAAACCACACCCCTTTCCTCACACATACATACACACACCTCCAGGGGAGAAAAAATCAAATCAAATCCTGGTAGAGGAGGCGGTGTTGCAGTTATTTAAAATGATAATCTGTCTTTAAGACATAATAACCTAAAAAGTATAGCTACAAATATGAAGTCTGCTCAGTCAGTTCCATTAATGATCATTTATAGACTCCCAGGGTCATACCCTGAATATCTCTGTGAATTTGCAGATTTCCTCTCAAACCTGGTCACTCTTGTAGACAAAGCATTAACTGCCGGAAACTGTAATATTCATTTTGAGAATCTAGAAGACCCTGTGAGAACAGCATTCATGTCCATACTGGACTCAGTAGGAGTACATCAGTGTGCAGGATCCACTCATTAAGCAGGGCACACTTGAGATTTAATATTATTCCTCAGATTAATTATAAGGATTATAACCACAATTCCACCGTCTGAAGCTATCTCAGATCACTATCTTGTCTCAATTAAAGTGTACTACACAAATACTACACAGAGCTTAAGCAGCAATCTCCCAGAATTATCAACTTTAACTGGATCACCATCTGACTCCACAGAACTCGATCAGTCGCCTGAATATTTAGAGTCAACATTACTTATACCTTACATAATGTAGCTCCAGTTAAAAGGAAAATTATTAGAGATCAGAAACTCGCTCCCTGGTACATTGACCACACATGTACTTTAAAACAGACCGATCGAAAATGCGAACTTAAATGGCATCAAACTAAATTGTTAGTATTCCAAATAGCATGGAAGGAGAGCATCCTGAACTATAAAAAAGCTCTTAGTGCTGCTAGATCGTTGTATCTCTCCACTCTTATAGAAGCTAACGAAAATAATCCTAGATTTTTATTTAATGAGCCCCTATTGACCTCTGATCAAGGTTGCGTCACTATGCTTGTGTTACTCGGCCTCAGTGCAGCTTTTGACACAATTGGTCATAGTATTCTCCTTCAAAGATTAGAAAATGTAGAAGGAGTTAAGGGAATGGCTTAATTCCTCTCCTGGCACAGATCCTATTTGACTGATCGATATCAGTTTGAAGATTTAAATGGTGACTATTCTGCATTTTCTCAAGTGGAGTTTGGGGTTCCACAGGGTTCAGTTTTAGGCCCACTGCTTTTTTTCTCTTTACATGTTTCCTCTTGGCAACATAATTCGTAAGCATGGTATTAGTTTTCATTGTTATGCTGATGACGCACAGTTGTACATCTTATCAAAAAGAAAAAACATCTTACTAAAGTTGAGCAATGTGTACAGGACATAAGAGAGTTGATGGTAATTAACCTCCTTCTGCTTAATTCTGCTAGTCATAGGACCACACGAAGCTAGAAGCAAGCTTTTTGATCACACTGTAACTTTAAATGGCCGTTCTTTTCCACCAATTGCAACAGTAAAAGATCTCGGTGTGATTATCGGTGTGTGGCCAGAGGAACAACCTCCTTCTAAACGTCAGCATGACAAAGGAGTTGATAGGGGACTTTAGTACAAAACAGAAGAGGAACTACCAGACCCCCATCATCAACAAGAGCCCAATGGAGAGAGTGGACAGCTTCCGATACCTCGGTGTTCACATCACGCAGGACCTGTCATGGTCCTGTCACATCAGCACCGTGGTGAAAAAGGCCCGGCAGCGTCTCTACCACCTCAGGCGCCTGAGACAATTTAGATTGCCCTCTAAGGTGCTTAGGAACTTCTACTCTTGCAGCATAGAGAGCATCCTGACGTGAAACATAACGACCTGGTTCAGGAACGGCACCATGCAGGACAGGCGACCTATTCAGAGGGTGGTGCGATCAGCTGAGCGCATCATCCACACTGAGCTCCCTGACCTGCACTCAATCTACAGCAAGTTGTGTTGGACCAAGGCCAGGAAGATCGTGAAGGACCTCAGTCACCCCAGCAACGGACTCTTCTCTCTGTTGAGGTCAGGAAAGCGATTCCGCTCCCTGAAGGTCAACACAGCGAGACTGAGGACGAGCTTCTTCCCGCAGGCGATACAGTCTCTTAATCAGTACACCACACAGTACTGATCCGTTTTGCACATCCACACGTTTCTGTACTCACTCTGGACATTATGCACAGAAGACACTTTAAATAAGCACACAAGTCACTTTAAATACCACACTTTACTGCACATTTGCAGACCCCTGGACATTCCGTTCTTTTATGTTCACTCCATTCCCACAATTCTATATTTTCTATTGTACAGCTAGGTTATTCTTATTTTTCTCATCTTTCTTATATTTTTCTACATCCTTCTTATAGTGTATATTTTGTATTTTGTATTATACAGGTATTTTATTCTTTCTTAGTTAAATTTATTCTTACTTAGTTAAATTTACTTATATACAGTGGAACCTCGAATTGTGAGTAATGTGGTTTACGAGTGTTCCGCAAACCGAGCAAAGATTTCAAAGAAATTTTTAATCGTAAAAACCGAGCAAGTAGTAGTTTACGAGTGCCGAGTATCATGTATCACGCATGCGACTTTTATGTTGACATCGAGCGTCACTCTTGCGCTGCGGAATCATGTGGATAATATTACCAGAATAGCCTTCGTTCACCTCAGAGATACTGCCAAGATAAGGAATATATTGTCACGAAATGATGCAGAATATTTCATGCTTTTATCACCTCTATGTTGGACTATTTTAATGCCTTACTGTCCGATTGTTCAACTAGGTGCATAAACAAGCGTTAGTTAGTCCAGAATGCCGAACACACTAGAACAAGAAGATAGGAGCACATCACCTCTATCTTATCCACACTGCATTGGATCTTTGCGGAATTTCGCATCGATTTTAAAATACTACTGTTGACGTATAAAGCATTAAATGGTCTCACGCCGCAGTATCTGAAAGAACTGCTAGTGTTTTACAATCCGCCACGCCTACTTCAATCAATGGATGCAGGCTGCTTGTCAGTACCACATATTATGAAAACTACAGCTTGGTGTAGAGCTTCTTCATACAAAGCTCAAAGTTATGGAATAGCCTTTCAATTAATGTTTGGGACTCAGACACCGTGTCAGTGGTTAAATCTAGGCTAAAAACCTATTTATTTAGCCAAGCTTTGCCTTTGGTAAAGGAGCAGATCTGGGGGACTCATGGACGTAGACAGTCTTCCCCAATCTCATTGATCACTCAGGTTTGTTGACAGTGAAGTGATTGGTCACTTTATATCTCAGGGGGCCCTTATGTCTGTGTTTTCTTCTGGCTCTCCCTTTTAATTATGCTGTCATAGTTCGTCCTGCCGGAGCCCCTGCACTAAATTTACATTCAACTCATACATTGTGTGACTATACCTAACTGCCATCTCTCCTTCTCTTCTGCTCTCGTCTTTTCCTCTCGCTGTCTCTCTGTCGAGCCATACATGTCACTCCTGAGCAGCCAGTGATCCAAACTCCCTCTGTCCTCGAGGCATGTCTGACTAATCCTTGTGTCCCGCTTATGGTTGGAGATCTCATCGCATGGATGTCCCATGTGTTCTGTTTGTGATGCGTGTGGTGACTGGGGACAGGTCCACTTTTTCACGAAGATGGGCCAGGCCTCAGCTGATGCTGACAGCTGTTCTGTAAAGACTTGTGACTGCAGTCACTCGATCGTTCACGACTGGCGTTTCCTACCGTCTAAGTGATCCTCCAATAACAAACTGGACTCCATGTTAACGTAAACACATCTCCTGTTATACTGAACTTCCAGTCTCCTAACACAGTATGACTTCAGATCAATCCCAGTTATCACCCAAATGCGAATGTGTTCCCTGGTGAAAATGGTTCCTTTCAATAGTTCCTCAGAGTTTTTCCTTCATCGTCCTCTGCTTTATCAGGAAAAATCCTACAATTTTGATTTATACACACACATTTCCTGACAAACTTTTGTATAAAACTGCTTTGTGACAGTGTCAATTGCTAAAAGCTCTATACAAATAAATGAACTATAATGAATTCATTATGAATTAATCATATTGCCTAGGTTGTGCTGAAAAGTATGTCACTTTATACTGCACAGTCTTACACATTAAAAAAATCAAAACATGGCTAAAACACTCAGGGTTTTATGGGGTACTACATAAGGACTCTTTATGAAACATGAGCAGTAAAGCATCCCCAGCATGCAAAAACCGCTGAACCCGAAATGTGCAACTTCCAATCGCTTAGGACTCATAAGTACAACTGAATTAAAGTGTCATCCCTCAGTGCAAAATAAAGGTCAACCTTTATGAGAAAAAAAAATGCAAACATCCATTCATCCATCCACAAAACATTTCTCTTCCTAAAAACTGCATGAACAGTGGTTAACTATGAAACACTTGAATTTCTTTTTAGGAGCATTCAGTGTGGTTCTTGCAGTAGGATAAAAACACCTACTGGGTCTTGATTTTAGTGTTCTGTACAGTCTACCCAATGGTAGATCAAAGTTGATAGCCTGGTTATGAATTGTCCTTCGTAATCTTATCAGCTGTTTGAGGCAGCAGGAAGTGTTATTCTTCCAAGTTGATGAGAGCAGCCAATCTTCTGGGCAGTGGTGATGATCCCCTGCAGTGCCATTCTCCACACATGCAGTATGCCCTCAAAGAAGCATTGATGAAAAACTAAATTTAAAAAAAAAGTATTTGGGAAATGCAGTCTCTGCTGGGCCTTTTCTACCAGCTCAGGTGCAAATTGTTCTCTCCACACCAGGCAGTTAGCTATTCCACCTCATACCTATTGGCAGACACAGACCCTGCCGCCCCCCGGAAATATTTGTCAAGTTTTAAAAACAAATCATAAAGACATGTAGGATTCATAGGCAATGAGTATTAGTAAGTGGTTTTTTGGACACTGTTCATAGTCAGGATTGGAACAGGGGACCTTCATGTCCATATTTTGGTTAGCCCATCTAGTATTTGATCATAACCATTTGAGACTACCCAAAGCAAGCCCCCCCCCCCCCATCTAGGTCAGTAAGAGGCAATGAAAACCCACCAATGCAAACAACTTGGTTCTAGGCACCAAGTGTTGGCAATTTGGACAGAGGGGAACAATAAGTCATCACAAGAGCAGAGTTCTAAAATTTTATTTAAGCAAACAGGTCATCGGTCTGCCAATTACTTCAGAACCATGATTGGACCAAGGCTGACTTGCTTCTCCACCTGGAAGCCTGCAAATGCAAAGGAGGAGGGAAAGCAAGGTCAGAGTACAAAGCCACAGTCCCAAAACATGAACACTTCACAAAAAGGCCAACAGTGCTTCTCCAGCTACCTTGCTCTGAGGACAAGTCCCGCCCCTTTCTCATGGCACAGCTGCTGTCACAACAACTGCATACCTGGTTAGGACCATATGCAGCAGTCCAACTAGGAAGAAAAGTGGTCATCAGGAGTCACATCTCATCAGCATAAGGCCATCAAAATAGTAGCAACATACCCATTGTTAGAGAACGAGCAAGCCTTGTGCTCAGCGTCAGCAGGGGCAGATGCAACTGTTGCCTTCAAGATGCATGCAATGTAGACCTGCATACAAGGAAAAATAGCACCTGTGCCATCACCTTTGAACAAGAGGGCCCCCCACCATTTATGACAGGCACCATTAACAGAGCGATGGCCTCAGCCATGTCATCGTGCCAATGTCAGTGCTTGGGCCCTAACAAGTTCCATTCTGGCTTGAAAACTTGCCACTCACCACTGGACAGCCACTACTTACCAAGCTACTGTTGGATTGTTGAAATGTGAAGGCTTCCAGCTGAAACCCTAGCTCATTTGCTTGAGTTTGAGGCATGAACCGGGAACCAGAGTGTGTGATCTTCGTATCAATCAGGCACCTGGGAAGAGCTACAGTCAGAAACTGTCAGATTACCTCTAAAAAGGCTCAAAATAACCCCATTTACCCATGGTTTTCGATAAAGGAATATCTAGGGACTGCAGTGAGGTCAGGGACTGCAGTTGCCACACAGCCATCAATAAGGACACGCAGGGCCACGTGGTTGAACTGCATTACTGATGCCTTAATGTTTATAAGCTGACCCAGGTAGTACTGGTTGGATGTCCTTTCAGTGACCCAGTCATCTACAAGAAGAAACCATGTTAGTAATTTAAAAAACCATACACAAAGCTATAGCTCAACCATGATACAAACCCATCATTAGCCTCAGGGAGAAAACAAGAAGCTCCTCAGCAGCTTGGGAAGAAGCAAATGGGATCCAAGCAGGTAGGAGAGCATTGCTGCTCACATTATGGAATCTGGAAAGCATTCAAAGAGAAGACCATCAAATAGTACATCCTCATGTACTCCCCCTCCAAACAGTTGGAATGGTGAAATACCTTGGATAGTGGCACTCAATGAAGACACTAACTCCAGCATTCCGTAGAATGGGAGTACCACTTATTGGGGCTGAAGCAACACCAAGAGCAAAGACATAAACTAGCTCATTTGCAGTCACCTGAAAAAAAATGATGTTCCTTTAAGATTCTTTGGAAATCTAGATTTTAAGTTGCATGGTAATAAAATACTTACAGATAAAGCGCTGTTGCAGCCATACAATGGTGCTTCAAAGATGAGGAACCGAGAAGAAGCATCCATCCCTGTGGCAGCACAGCCTCCCAGTGTGAGCGCAGCAACATTGAGGGTTGTACTGCTTCCAAACACACCTGTGCTCACTTCTACATGCACCGCAGTCTCATTGCATCTTGCTGTTACACCCTGGGTAGGAACAGCATCACCCTGTCCAGGAGTGTTCACATAGGTTGGTGGAGTGGGGATCTTTGGGGGTGTTGGATAACGCCAAGTCAGGTTCTTCACTAGGTGCTGCAAGATCTGCTGTTGCTGAGAGGCCAAAGGATTTTGAAGCTGCAGTCCAAGTGGGGCTCCTACAGGGCTTCCAATTTGGGAAACACTCTGTATTGATTGAGAAGGTGAACCAACACTCACTTGAGATAAAGCCTGCCCTGGGACATTTGGTTGAAATCCTGCAGGAACTTGAAAATGCCCCAGTGTCAGTACTTGTGCTGTTGAGAGACCCACTGCAACTAGCAGTACCATACTAATTCCTACATAGTTGAACCCCATTGTAGACAACAGCCAATTGCAAGCATACCAGAACAACCACACCACCTACTATTTATGCAGTGACACAAGCACGTCTTCAAACCATTCTAAATAAGTTAATGATCTTCCACGCCTGTTGAGTTACTAATTGGGCCTTCTAACAGATGACAGAAATTAGGATTTTATCGGCCCTTGGATTTGATTGGACCATATATGTGAAGAGCGTGATTATTTTGTCTAGGACACGTTACCTCATTAAGCATGTTGATAAACACAGCACAAAAGAATAAAGAGTTTGGTTGTAAATAGGAAAAGTTAATGAATTAAATGTCTTGAGGTGACACAGAACATTTAATACAGTATGATCTACAAAATAAAATGACATTATTCTTCTAAGAAATCTGAAAGACATTTATTTTCAAATGACCCTTTTCTGATTTGAGAACTAGGTGGCTGCCATGTTTTTGAATTTTTAATCTCTCTCCCCCTGATGCATGCTCAATTTTGCATAATCCCCCATAAAACATATGAAAATTGTGAGCTGGGTCTCCTGTCTTGTTTAATCTTTAAATGAAAAGCATTGGTCAAAAGATTTGGAAGCTATCAAGGGTTGTTTGAGACCTTTTAAAAAAGAAACCAGATTTTCACATTAACTTTATACTTTAATGTTAAATTAGAATGCCCAAAGTGTGAGACATGCTGGCACAGGCATTCATAAGACAAATAGGCTAAACCACACCCCTTTCCTCACACATACATACACACACCTCCAGGGGAGAAAAAATCAAATCAAATCCTGGTAGAGGAGGCGGTGTTGCAGTTATTTAAAATGATAATCTGTCTTTAAGACATAATAACCTAAAAAGTATAGCTACAAATATGAAGTCTGCTCAGTCAGTTCCATTAATGATCATTTATAGACTCCCAGGGTCATACCCTGAATATCTCTGTGAATTTGCAGATTTCCTCTCAAACCTGGTCACTCTTGTAGACAAAGCATTAACTGCCGGAAACTGTAATATTCATTTTGAGAATCTAGAAGACCCTGTGAGAACAGCATTCATGTCCATACTGGACTCAGTAGGAGTACATCAGTGTGCAGGATCCACTCATTAAGCAGGGCACACTTGAGATTTAATATTATTCCTCAGATTAATTATAAGGATTATAACCACAATTCCACCGTCTGAAGCTATCTCAGATCACTATCTTGTCTCAATTAAAGTGTACTACACAAATACTACACAGAGCTTAAGCAGCAATCTCCCAGAATTATCAACTTTAACTGGATCACCATCTGACTCCACAGAACTCGATCAGTCGCCTGAATATTTAGAGTCAACATTACTTATACCTTACATAATGTAGCTCCAGTTAAAAGGAAAATTATTAGAGATCAGAAACTCGCTCCCTGGTACATTGACCACACATGTACTTTAAAACAGACCGATCGAAAATGCGAACTTAAATGGCATCAAACTAAATTGTTAGTATTCCAAATAGCATGGAAGGAGAGCATCCTGAACTATAAAAAAGCTCTTAGTGCTGCTAGATCGTTGTATCTCTCCACTCTTATAGAAGCTAACGAAAATAATCCTAGATTTTTATTTAATGAGCCCCTATTGACCTCTGATCAAGGTTGCGTCACTATGCTTGTGTTACTCGGCCTCAGTGCAGCTTTTGACACAATTGGTCATAGTATTCTCCTTCAAAGATTAGAAAATGTAGAAGGAGTTAAGGGAATGGCTTAATTCCTCTCCTGGCACAGATCCTATTTGACTGATCGATATCAGTTTGAAGATTTAAATGGTGACTCTTCTGCATTTTCTCAAGTGGAGTTTGGGGTTCCACAGGGTTCAGTTTTAGGCCCACTGCTTTTTTTCTCTTTACATGTTTCTTCTTGGCAACATAATTCGTAAGCATGGTATTAGTTTTCATTGTTATGCTGATGACGCACAGTTGTACATCTTATCAAAAAGAAAAAACATCTTACTAAAGTTGAGCAATGTGTACAGGACATAAGAGAGTTGATGGTAATTAACCTCCTTCTGCTTAATTCTGCTAGTCATAGGACCACACGAAGCTAGAAGCAAGCTTTTTGATCACACTGTAACTTTAAATGGCCGTTCTTTTCCACCAATTGCAACAGTAAAAGATCTCGGTGTGATTATCGGTGTGTGGCCAGAGGAACAACCTCCTTCTAAACGTCAGCATGACAAAGGAGTTGATAGGGGACTTTAGTACAAAACAGAAGAGGAACTACCAGACCCCCATCATCAACAAGAGCCCAATGGAGAGAGTGGACAGCTTCCGATACCTCGGTGTTCACATCACGCAGGACCTGTCATGGTCCTGTCACATCAGCACCGTGGTGAAAAAGGCCCGGCAGCGTCTCTACCACCTCAGGCGCCTGAGACAATTTAGATTGCCCTCTAAGGTGCTTAGGAACTTCTACTCTTGCAGCATAGAGAGCATCCTGACGTGAAACATAACGACCTGGTTCAGGAACGGCACCATGCAGGACAGGCGACCTATTCAGAGGGTGGTGCGATCAGCTGAGCGCATCATCCACACTGAGCTCCCTGACCTGCACTCAATCTACAGCAAGTTGTGTTGGACCAAGGCCAGGAAGATCGTGAAGGACCTCAGTCACCCCAGCAACGGACTCTTCTCTCTGTTGAGGTCAGGAAAGCGATTCCGCTCCCTGAAGGTCAACACAGCGAGACTGAGGACGAGCTTCTTCCCGCAGGCGATACAGTCTCTTAATCAGTACACCACACAGTACTGATCCGTTTTGCACATCCACACGTTTCTGTACTCACTCTGGACATTATGCACAGAAGACACTTTAAATAAGCACACAAGTCACTTTAAATACCACACTTTACTGCACATTTGCAGACCCCTGGACATTCCGTTCTTTTATGTTCACTCCATTCCCACAATTCTATATTTTCTATTGTACAGCTAGGTTATTCTTATTTTTCTCATCTTTCTTATATTTTTCTACATCCTTCTTATAGTGTATATTTTGTATTTTGTATTATACAGGTATTTTATTCTTTCTTAGTTAAATTTATTCTTACTTAGTTAAATTTACTTATATACAGTGGAACCTCGAATTGTGAGTAATGTGGTTTACGAGTGTTCCGCAAACCGAGCAAAGATTTCAAAGAAATTTTTAATCGTAAAAACCGAGCAAGTAGTAGTTTACGAGTGCCGAGTATCATGTATCACGCATGCGACTTTTATGTTGACATCGAGCGTCACTCTTGCGCTGCGGAATCATGTGGATAATATTACCAGAATAGCCTTCGTTCACCTCAGAGATACTGCCAAGATAAGGAATATATTGTCACGAAATGATGCAGAATATTTCATGCTTTTATCACCTCTATGTTGGACTATTTTAATGCCTTACTGTCCGATTGTTCAACTAGGTGCATAAACAAGCGTTAGTTAGTCCAGAATGCCGAACACGCTAGAACAAGAAGATAGGAGCACATCACCTCTATCTTATCCACACTGCATTGGATCTTTGCGGAATTTCGCATCGATTTTAAAATACTACTGTTGACGTATAAAGCATTAAATGGTCTCACGCCGCAGTATCTGAAAGAACTGCTAGTGTTTTACAATCCGCCACGCCTACTTCAATCAATGGATGCAGGCTGCTTGTCAGTACCACATATTATGAAAACTACAGCTTGGTGCAGAGCTTCTTCATACAAAGCTCAAAGTTATGGAATAGCCTTTCAATTAATGTTTGGGACTCAGACACCGTGTCAGTGGTTAAATCTAGGCTAAAAACCTATTTATTTAGCCAAGCTTTGCCTTTGGTAAAGGAGCAGATCTGGGGGACTCATGGACGTAGACAGTCTTCCCCAATCTCATTGATCACTCAGGTTTGTTGACAGTGAAGTGATTGGTCACTTTATATCTCAGGGGGCCCTTATGTCTGTGTTTTCTTCTGGCTCTCCCTTTTAATTATGCTGTCATAGTTCGTCCTGCCGGAGCCCCTGCACTAAATTTACATTCAACTCATACATTGTGTGACTATACCTAACTGCCATCTCTCCTTCTCTTCTGCTCTCGTCTTTTCCTCTCGCTGTCTCTCTGTCGAGCCATACATGTCACTCCTGAGCAGCCAGTGATCCGAACTCCCTCTGTCCTCGAGGCATGTCTGACTAATCCTTGTGTCCCGCTTATGGTTGGAGATCTCATCGCATGGATGTCCCATGTGTTCTGTTTGTGATGCGTGTGGTGACTGGGGACAGGTCCACTTTTTCACGAAGATGGGCCAGGCCTCAGCTGATGCTGACAGCTGTTCTGTAAAGACTTGTGACTGCAGTCACTCGATCGTTCACGACTGTCGTTTCCTACCGTCTAAGTGATCCTCCAATAACAAACTGGACTCCATGTTAACGTAAACACATCTGTTATACTGAACTTCCAGTCTCCTAACACAGTATGACTTCAGATCAATCCCAGTTATCACCCAAATGCGAATGTGTTCCCTGGTGAAAATGGTTCCTTTCAATAGTTCCTCAGAGTTTTTCCTTCATCGTCCTCTGCTTTATCAGGAAAAATCCTACAATTTTGATTTATACACACACATTTCCTGACAAACGTTTGTATAAAACTGCTTTGTGACAGTGTCAATTGCTAAAAGCTCTATACAAATAAATGAACTATAATGAATTCATTATGAATTAATCATATTGCCTAGGTTGTGCTGAAAAGTATGTCACTTTATACTGCACAGTCTTACACATTAAAAAAATCAAAACATGGCTAAAACACTCAGGGTTTTATGGGGTACTACATAAGGACTCTTTATGAAACATGAGCAGTAAAGCATCCCCAGCATGCAAAAACCGCTGAACCCGAAATGTGCAACTTCCAATCGCTTAGGACTCATAAGTACAACTGAATTAAAGTGTCATCCCTCAGTGCAAAATAAAGGTCAACCTTTATGAGAAAAAAAAATGCAAACATCCATTCATCCATCCACAAAACATTTCTCTTCCTAAAAACTGCATGAACAGTGGTTAACTATGAAACACTTGAATTTCTTTTTAGGAGCATTCAGTGTGGTTCTTGCAGTAGGATAAAAACACCTACTGGGTCTTGATTTTAGTGTTCTGTACAGTCTACCCAATGGTAGATCAAAGTTGATAGCCTGGTTATGAATTGTCCTTCGTAATCTTATCAGCTGTTTGAGGCAGCAGGAAGTGTTATTCTTCCAAGTTGATGAGAGCAGCCAATCTTCTGGGCAGTGGTGATGATCCCCTGCAGTGCCATTCTCCACACATGCAGTATGCCCTCAAAGAAGCATTGATGAAAAACTAAATTTAAAAAAAAAGTATTTGGGAAATGCAGTCTCTGCTGGGCCTTTTCTACCAGCTCAGGTGCAAATTGTTCTCTCCACACCAGGCAGTTAGCTATTCCACCTCATACCTATTGGCAGACACAGACCCTGCCGCCCCCCGGAAATATTTGTCAAGTTTTAAAAACAAATCATAAAGACATGTAGGATTCATAGGCAATGAGTATTAGTAAGTGGTTTTTTGGACACTGTTCATAGTCAGGATTGGAACAGGGGACCTTCATGTCCATATTTTGGTTAGCCCATCTAGTATTTGATCATAACCATTTGAGACTACCCAAAGCAAGCCCCCCCCCCCCCATCTAGGTCAGTAAGAGGCAATGAAAACCCACCAATGCAAACAACTTGGTTCTAGGCACCAAGTGTTGGCAATTTGGACAGAGGGGAACAATAAGTCATCACAAGAGCAGAGTTCTAAAATTTTATTTAAGCAAACAGGTCATCGGTCTGCCAATTACTTCAGAACCATGATTGGACCAAGGCTGACTTGCTTCTCCACCTGGAAGCCTGCAAATGCAAAGGAGGAGGGAAAGCAAGGTCAGAGTACAAAGCCACAGTCCCAAAACATGAACACTTCACAAAAAGGCCAACAGTGCTTCTCCAGCTACCTTGCTCTGAGGACAAGTCCCGCCCCTTTCTCATGGCACAGCTGCTGTCACAACAACTGCATACCTGGTTAGGACCATATGCAGCAGTCCAACTAGGAAGAAAAGTGGTCATCAGGAGTCACATCTCATCAGCATAAGGCCATCAAAATAGTAGCAACATACCCATTGTTAGAGAACGAGCAAGCCTTGTGCTCAGCGTCAGCAGGGGCAGATGCAACTGTTGCCTTCAAGATGCATGCAATGTAGACCTGCATACAAGGAAAAATAGCACCTGTGCCATCACCTTTGAACAAGAGGGCCCCCCACCATTTATGACAGGCACCATTAACAGAGCGATGGCCTCAGCCATGTCATCGTGCCAATGTCAGTGCTTGGGCCCTAACAAGTTCCATTCTGGCTTGAAAACTTGCCACTCACCACTGGACAGCCACTACTTACCAAGCTACTGTTGGATTGTTGAAATGTGAAGGCTTCCAGCTGAAACCCTAGCTCATTTGCTTGAGTTTGAGGCATGAACCGGGAACCAGAGTGTGTGATCTTCGTATCAATCAGGCACCTGGGAAGAGCTACAGTCAGAAACTGTCAGATTACCTCTAAAAAGGCTCAAAATAACCCCATTTACCCATGGTTTTCGATAAAGGAATATCTAGGGACTGCAGTGAGGTCAGGGACTGCAGTTGCCACACAGCCATCAATAAGGACACGCAGGGCCACGTGGTTGAACTGCATTACTGATGCCTTAATGTTTATAAGCTGACCCAGGTAGTACTGGTTGGATGTCCTTTCAGTGACCCAGTCATCTACAAGAAGAAACCATGTTAGTAATTTAAAAAACCATACACAAAGCTATAGCTCAACCATGATACAAACCCATCATTAGCCTCAGGGAGAAAACAAGAAGCTCCTCAGCAGCTTGGGAAGAAGCAAATGGGATCCAAGCAGGTAGGAGAGCATTGCTGCTCACATTATGGAATCTGGAAAGCATTCAAAGAGAAGACCATCAAATAGTACATCCTCATGTACTCCCCCTCCAAACAGTTGGAATGGTGAAATACCTTGGATAGTGGCACTCAATGAAGACACTAACTCCAGCATTCCGTAGAATGGGAGTACCACTTATTGGGGCTGAAGCAACACCAAGAGCAAAGACATAAACTAGCTCATTTGCAGTCACCTGAAAAAAAATGATGTTCCTTTAAGATTCTTTGGAAATCTAGATTTTAAGTTGCATGGTAATAAAATACTTACAGATAAAGCGCTGTTGCAGCCATACAATGGTGCTTCAAAGATGAGGAACCGAGAAGAAGCATCCATCCCTGTGGCAGCACAGCCTCCCAGTGTGAGCGCAGCAACATTGAGGGTTGTACTGCTTCCAAACACACCTGTGCTCACTTCTACATGCACCGCAGTCTCATTGCATCTTGCTGTTACACCCTGGGTAGGAACAGCATCACCCTGTCCAGGAGTGTTCACATAGGTTGGTGGAGTGGGGATCTTTGGGGGTGTTGGATAACGCCAAGTCAGGTTCTTCACTAGGTGCTGCAAGATCTGCTGTTGCTGAGAGGCCAAAGGATTTTGAAGCTGCAGTCCAAGTGGGGCTCCTACAGGGCTTCCAATTTGGGAAACACTCTGTATTGATTGAGAAGGTGAACCAACACTCACTTGAGATAAAGCCTGCCCTGGGACATTTGGTTGAAATCCTGCAGGAACTTGAAAATGCCCCAGTGTCAGTACTTGTGCTGTTGAGAGACCCACTGCAACTAGCAGTACCATACTAATTCCTACATAGTTGAACCCCATTGTAGACCACAGCCAATTGCAAGCATACCAGAACAACCACACCACCTACTATTTATGCAGTGACACAAGCACGTCTTCAAACCATTCTAAATAAGTTAATGATCTTCCACGCCTGTTGAGTTACTAATTGGGCCTTCTAACAGATGACAGAAATTAGGATTTTATCGGCCCTTGGATTTGATTGGACCATATATGTGAAGAGCGTGATTATTTTGTCTAGGACACGTTACCTCATTAAGCATGTTGATAAACACAGCACAAAAGAATAAAGAGTTTGGTTGTAAATAGCAAAAGTTAATGAATTAAATGTCTTGAGTTGACACAGAACATTTAATACAGTATGATCTACAAAATGAAATAACATTATTCTTCAAAGAAATCTGAAAGACATTCATTTTCAAATTACCCTTTTCTGATTTGAGAACTAGGTGGCTGCCATGTTTCTGAGTTATAAGGATATGTTTTGTACCCATGCCAAACCACATTGCTCCCCTCACTTCTATCTTATTTCTCTTTTGTATGATTGGAAAACAAGACCTGGCCTCAAAAATTCTACTGCCTTGACCAAATGCAGTTCAACCAATCAGTTTGTCAATAAAAAAAATTATAAAAATTCTCCCTTTTTATCTCTCTCCCCCTGATGCATGCTCAATTTTGCATAATCCCCCATAAAACATATCAAAATTATGAGCTGGGTCTCCTGTCTTGTTTAAACTTTAAATGAAAAGCATTGGTCAAATCATTTGGAAGCTATCAAGGGTTGTTTGAGACCTTTTAAAAATGAAACCAGATTTTTAGATTAACTTTACACTTTAATGTTAAATTAGAATGCCCTCAATGTGAGACATGCTGGCACAGGCATTCATAAGACAAATAGGCTAAACCACACCCCTTTCCTCACACATACATACACACACCTCCAGTAGAGGTGAATGGCCAAATCTTTATTATATAGCCTTCAAATAAGCCATGCTCACAATTTTCTACAGGAACTGTATATAGTTTAAAATCATATTTTTGTATAAACTTGTTTTGGCCATGTAGTCCTATAATGTGGCTGTCAATGCTATAGAGCGAGAGCTTACAGCCTAAGCAAACATCACCTGAACTTCTTTATGTTTGTTATAGACTGTGGCAGAGGGATTTCTCTCTGAAGTCTCCTCATGGTATAATGGTTTGCAGGCGGGCAACTTCCAACAGCTGTCCTGGTAAATGTTCAAAGCAAACAGAATGAGAGAAAGTTCAATGGAGATCAGCTTATTAACATTTCAGAAACTGCTGATATGAGAGATCTCATATCAGAGATCTCCAGACTTTAACAAATTGATGTTGAAAAAGGTATGCACGTGGTTAAATGGTCAGAGTAAAATGGCTAGATTGGTTCAAGTTTCTAGGAAGCATATTGTATCTTAAAACCCAAGCATACTGTAGGTCAATACATTCTTTCTTTTAGCTGCTCTTATCAAGGGGTCACAGTGGACCATTTGATCCACACACAACTTGGCACCAGTGGCAGTAGGTAGGGTGGTGAGTGTCAATCACAGACAGCAGGACGCGAACCCGGATTCTCGAATCAACAACCTAGAGCCTGTGCCACCACACCCTCAATACAGTATAGGTCAGGCCTCCGAGTGGCGCAGTGGTAAAGTGCTCGCCCTGTCATCCAGAGATCACCAGTTCGAATACCGGGTGATGCTGTAACCTCTCACAGCCAGAGGTCTAGAGAGAGCTGATTGGCCGAGATCTCTGAGAGGGGAGGGATGAGAGGTACTTAGTGCTCCCACATTAAATCCCCCCCCCAAAAAATACAGTATAGGTCAGTGATGATTAAAAATATGTGCTTATGAAAAGATGGTTCAGTTCGGACGTTGCGTTCTGTTTTTTTGTATTGTTACCGCGAAAGTTCCTTGTTTGTATCAGCGTTAAAATTTTACTGCTTTTCCGTACAAAAATAATTATAATAACAACTAGTTTTTACATTCTAATACTACTGAACTTTTGCGTTTTTCTGTTTTTGCACTTTTCGGGGAACGCACGTATCTCTTCGTCTAAGAACAACAAGCGGAATCCATCTCCAAACAATCAAAACTCTGACTCAGGTACATTATCATGTCCAATATTCAGCTCGTTCAGTGTGTAGAGTTCAGGATGTTTAGACATTCTTCCTTCATCATTAGCGATAATTTTATTTATGATAGGTGTGTATTAGTGAGCACTCTGACAGAGAAGATATTAGGTTTAGGGGAGTGCATCCCGACTTTAGAGAGGGTTAGAGAGCGTGAGAGTAGCGTTAATCCTGTAGCAAAAAGTCTGGGTACCACAGGCAGAGATAGCCAGCCCCGACTTCGGCATTAGAGCCCTCACAGCAGGGCAAGTAGGGATACTTGTTCAGCCAAAGCTAAGGCTAAGGCTAGCCCACCGGAGCACACCATCTCTGTGCTTCACGTTTGCAACAGGTTTGCTCTCCTCCGTGATGCACCCACTGAGAAACCTGAAAGAGCTCTGGTTTTAGGAGATTTTATACTGAGGCACGTGAAATTAGCTCGGCCTTTAGGGGCACCAGCAGCAGTGGTTAGGTGTATCCTGGGAGCCAGAGATACATGACATAGAAAGTAATCTTAGGGCTCTAGGACAGCATAGGTTCTCTAAGATAGTAATACATGCTGGAGTTAATAATATATGCCTTCGTCAGACATAGGTTGCCAAGAATAATTTTTCAGAGGTGTTTAAATTAGCGAAGGCGATGTCCAATGAAGTAGTACGCTCTGGTCCCATCCCAATGTGACATGGCGACATAGGTTACAGCAGGTTATGGTCATTGAATGGCTGGATGTCAAGGTCGTGCTCCGAAAATAATGTAGGCTTTATAGACAATTGGAGTACCTTTTAGGGCAAAGCTGGACTGTTAGGATGGAACATTTCCATCCCACTCAGAAAGGTGCTACCCTCATTTCTTGTATAATATTGCACATAGTTTCAGAAGAGGCCTAGTTAATCGAGGACCACTTAGAGTCCAGGCCAGGGAGCTTGCTGCACAGGGTTGTCACTCAGGGTTTACTATATTGAGACTGTGTCTGTTCCCCGAGCTATGCAAAAATTTAGAAAGACTCAGAAAGTCTGTTTTAGTAATTTAATTAATATAAATTAATATAATTCAAGGCGGCACGGTGGTGTAGTGGTTAGCACTGTCGCCTTGCACCACAAGGGTTCGGGTTCGATCCCCGGCCAGGCTCGATTCCCGTCTCTGTGTGCATGGAGTTTGCATGTTCTCCCCGTGCTTGGTGGGTTTCCTCCGGGTACTCCGGTTTCCTCCCACAGTCCAAAGACATGCAGGGTAGGTTAATTGGCGTTCCCAAATTGCCCGTAGTGTGTGAATGAGTGTGTGTGTCTGTGTCCTGCGATGGATTGGCACCCTGTCCAGGGTGTACCCTGCCATGTGCCCCAAGTCTCTTGGAATAGGCTCCAGGTACCCCATGACCCTGAATACAGGATTAAGCGGTATAGATGATGAGTGAGTGAATGAGTGAGTGAGTAATATAATCCAAAGCACACTGAATACACAGCCAGTCCCTCTGATGTGAAGCTAGGACTGTTAAATATTAGATCTCTCGCATCTAAAACAGTTATTGTTAATGAAACTATCACAGATCAGGAGTTTGATATAATATGTTTAACAGAAACGTGAATTAAAGAAAATGAGTATGTATATTCATTTTGAGGATCTTGAAGACCCTGTGAGAATAGCATTCATGTCCATACAATACTCAGTAGGAGTACATCAGTGTGCAGGATCCACTCATTAAGCAGGGCACACTTGAGATTTAATATTATTCCTCAGATTAAGTATAAGGATTATAACCACAATTTCACTGTCTGTTATCTCAGATCACTATCTTGTCTCCATTAAAGTGTGTCATAGTAATAATGTATGCACAGCATCATGCTACTGCATTACCGCACATCCACATCAAATACTACACAGAGGTTAAGCAGTAATCTCCCAGAATTATCAACTTTAACTGGATCGCCATCTGACTCCACAGAACTCAATCAGTTGCCTAAATATTTAGAGTCAACATTACTTATACCTTAGATAATGTAGCTCCAGTTAAAAGGAAAATTATTAGAGATTAGAAACTCGCTCCCTGGTATATTGACCACACATGTACTTTAAAACAGACCAATTGAAAATTAGAACCTAATCCTAGATTTTTATTTAATGAGCCCCTATTGACCTCTGATCAAGGTTGCGTCACTATGCTTGTGTTACTCGGCCTCAGTGCAGCTTTTGACACTATTGGTACTATTGGTCATAGTATTCGCCTTCAAAGATTAGAAAATGTAGAAGGAATTAAGGGAATGGCCCTCTCCTGGCACAGATCCTATTTGACTGATCGATATCAGTTTGAAGATTTAATTGGTGACTATAGTGCATTTTCTCAAGTGGAGTTTGGGGTTCCACAGGGTTCAGTTTTAGGCCCACTGCTTTTTTTCTCTTTACATGTTTCCTCTTGGCAACATAATTCGTAAGCATGGTATTAGTTTTCATTGTTATGCTGATGACGCACCGTTATACATACATCTTATCAAAAAGAAAAACCATCTTACTAAACTTGAGCAATGTGTACAGGACATAAGAGAGTTGATGGTAATTAACTTCCTTCTGCTTTATCCTGATAAGACAGAAGTTCTAGTCATAGGACCACAAGAAGCTAGAAGCAAGCTGTTTGATCAAACTGTAACTTTAAATGGCCGTTCTTTTCCATCAATTGCAACAGTAAAAGATCTCGGTGTGATTATCGGTGTGTGGCCAGAGGAACAACCTCCTTCTAAACGTCAGCAAGACAAAGGAGTTGATAGTGGACTTTAGTACAAAACAAAAGAGGAACTACCAGACCCCCATCATCAACAAGAGCCCAGTGGAGAGAGTGGACAGCTTCCGATACCTCTGTGTTCACATCACGCAGCACCTGTCATGGTCCTGTCACATCAGCACCGTGGTGAAAAAGGCCCGGCAGCGTCTCTACCACCTCAGACGCCTGAGAGAATTTAGATTGCCCTCTAAGGTGCTTAGGAACTTCTACTCTTGCAGCATAGAGAGCATCCTGATGGGAAACATAATGACCTGGTTCAGGAACAGCACCATGCAGGACAGACGAACTCTTCAGAGAGTGGTGCGATCAGCTGAGCGCATCATCCACACTGAACTCCCTGACCTGCACTCAATTTACAGCAAGTTGTGTTGGACCAAGGCCAGAAAGATCATGAAGGACCTCAGTCACCTCAGCAATGGACTGTTCTCTCTCCCTGAAGGTCAACACAGAGAGACTGAGGAGGCGATACGGTCTCCTAATCAGTACACCACACAGTACCATTTTGCACATCCACACATGTTTCTGCACTCACTCTGGACATTCTGGACTTTCACTGACACTAGTCGTCACTGCACACTAAATGATGCAGAAAATTTCATGCTTTTATCACCTCTATGTTGGACTATTGTAACGCCTTACTGTCCGATTGTTCAGCTAGGTGTATAAACAAGCAAAAGTTAGTCCAGAATGCAGAACACACTAGAACCAGAAGAGAGGAGCACATCACCTCTATCTTATCCACACTGCAATCGATCAATTTTGCATCGATTTTTAAAATACTACTGTTGACATATAAAGCATTAAATGGTCTCACGCCACAGTATCTGAAAGAACTGCTAGTGTTTTACAATCCGCCACGCCTACTTCAATCAATGGATGCAGGCTGCTTGTCAGTACCACATATTATGAAAACTACAGCTTAGCCAAGCTTTGCCTTAGGTAAAGGAGCAAATCTGGGGGACTCATGGTCGTAGAGTATTATGGTGAACCGTTATGGTTAGACACCGTCTTCCCCAATCTCACTGATCACTCAGGTTTGTTGACAGTGAAGTGATTGGTCACTTTACACCTTTTAGTGTAAAGGCTCTCCCTTTTAGTTATGCTGTCATAGTTCTGCCGTAGCCCCTGCACTAAATTTACATTTACCTTATACATTGTGTGACTGTGACTATACCCAACTGCCATCTCTCCTTCTCTTCTGCTCTCGTCTTTTCCTCTCGCTTTTTCTCTGTTGAGCCATACATACCACTCCTGAGCTGCCAGTGATCCCTCCCTCTGCCCTCTAGGCCTGTCTAAATAATCCTGGTGTCCCGCTTATGGTTGGAGATCTCATCGCATGCATGTCCTGTGTGTTCTGCTTGGGATGCGTGTGGTGACTGAGGACGGGTCCACTCTTTCACGAAGACAGGCCTGGCCTCGGCTGATGCTGACAGCTGTTCTGTAAGGACTTGTGACTGCAGTCACTTGGTAGTTCACGACTGGCGTTTCCTACCGACTAAGTGATCCTCCAATAACAAACTGGACTCCATGTTAACGTAAACACATCTCCTGTTATACTGAACTTCCAGTCTCCTAACACAGTATGACTTCAGATCAATCCCAGTTATCACCCAAATGCGAATGTGTTCCCTGGTGAAAATGGTTCCTTTCAATAGTTCCGCAGAGTTTTTCCTTCATCGTCCTCTGCTTTCTTATCCCAATTTTGATTTATACACACACATTTCAAACTTTTGTATAAAACTGCTTTGTGACGGTGTCAATTGCTAAAAGCTCTATACAAATGAACTATAATGAATTCATTATGAATTAATCATATTGCCTAGGTTGTGCTGAAAAGTATGTCACTTTATACTGCACAGTCCTATATATTAAAAAAATCAAAACATGGCTAAAACACAGTTTTATGGGGTACTACATAAGGACTCTTTATGAAACATGAGCAGTAAAGCATCCCCAGCATGCAAAAAACGCTGAACCCGAAATGTGCTGATGCTTGATGTGCAACTTCCAATGCGAGGCCTTCCAATCGCTTAGGACTCAGTCTCTAGAATAGACTTCATTAACAAGTACAACTAAAGTGTGATCCCTCATTGCAAGATAAAAGGTCAACCTTTATGAAAAAAAAAAAAGCAAACATCCATTCATCCACCCACAAAACATCTTTCCCTTTCTAAAAATTGCATGAACAGTGGTTAACTATAACACACTTGGATTTCTTTTTTTGTTGTTGCATTCAGTGTGGTTTTTGCAGTAGGATAAAAACAAAGTTACTGGGTCTTGATTTTAGTGTTCTGTACAGTCTACCTAATGGTAGATCAAAGTTCATGGCCTTCGTAATCTTATCAGCTGTTTGAGGCAGCAGGAAGTGTCACATTTCCAAATTGAAGAGAGAAAGCATCTTCTGGGCAGTGGTGATGATCCTCTGCAGTGCCATTCTCCACACATGCAGTATGCCCTCAATGAAGCATTGATGAAAAACTAAATTAAAAAAAAAGTATTTGGGAAATGCAGTCTCTGTTGGGCCTTTATCATCAAGTGCAAATTGGTTTCTCCACACCAGGCAGTTAGCTATTCCACCTTATACCTATTGGCAAACAAACCCTGCTCCCCCCGGATGAGTACAAGTAAGTGTTTTTTTGGACACTGTTCATAGTCAGGATTGGAACAGGGCAGCTTAATGTCCATATTTTGGCCCATCTAGTATTTGACCATAACCAATTGAGACTACCCAAAGCAAGCCCCACCCCCCTATCTAGGTCAGTAAGAGGCAGTGAAAACCCCCTATGCAAACAACTTGGTTCTAGGCACCAAGTGTTGGCAATTTGGCCAAAGGGGAACAATAAGGCATCACAAGAGCTGAGTTCTAAAATTTTATTTAAGCAAACAGGTCATCGGTCTACCAATTATTTCAGAACCATGATTGGACCAAGGCTGACTTCCTTCTCCACCTGGAAGCCTGCAAATGCAAAGGAGGAGGGAAAGCAAGGTCAGAGTACAAAGCCACATTCCCAAAACATGAACACTTCACAAAAAGGCCAACATTGCTTCTCCAGCTACCTTGCTCTGAGGACAAGTCCCGCCCCTTTCTCATGGCACAGCTGCTGTCACAACAACTGCATACCTGGTTAGGACCATATGCAGCAGTCCATCTAGGAAGAAAAGTGGTCATTAGGAATCACATCTCATCAGCATTAGGCCATCACAATAATAGCAACATACCCATTGTTAGAGAACGAGCAAGCCTTGTGCTCAGCATCTGCAGGGGAAGATGCAACTGTTGCCTTCAAGATGCATGCAATGTAGACCTGCATACAAGGAAAAATATTCGTAAGCAACAATGAGCAGGCCGAAGCACCTGTGCCATCACCTTTGAACAAGAGGGCCCCTCACCATTTATGACAGGCACCATTAAAACAGCATTAACAGAGCGATGGCCTCAGCATGTCATCATGCCAATGTCAGTGCTTGGGCCCTAACAAGTTCCATTCTGGCTTGAAAACTTGCCACTCACCACTGGACAGCCACTACTTACCAAGCTACTGTTCGATTGTTGAAATGTGAAGGCTTCTAGCTGAAACCCTAGCTCATTTGCTTGAGTTTGATGCATGAACTGGGAACCAGAGTGTGTGATCTTCGTATCAATCAGGCAGCTGGAAAGAGCTACATTCAGAAACGGTCCGATCAATCCCAAAAAGGCTCAAAATAACCCCACTTACCCATGGTTTTCAATAAAGGAATATCTGGGGACTGCAGTGAGGTCAGGGACTGCAGTTGCCACACAGCCATCAATAAGGACACGCAGGGCCACGTGGTTGAACTGCATTACTGATGCCTTAATGTTTATAAGCTGACCCAGGTAGTACTGGTTGGATGTCCTTTCAGTGACCCAGTCATCTACAAGAACAAACCATGTTAGTAATTTTTTTTTAAAAACCATACACATCAAGCTATAGCTCAACCATGACACAAACCCATCATGAGCCTCAAGGAGAAGACAAGAAGCTCCTCAGCAGCTTGGGAAGAAGCAAATGGGATCCAAGCAGGTAGGAGAGCATTGCTACTCACATTATGGAATCTGGAAAGCATTCAAAGATAAGACCATCAAATAGTACATCCTCATGTACTCCCCCTCCAAACAGTTGGTATGGTGAAATACCTTGGATAGTGGCACTCAATGAAGACACTAACTCCAGCATTCCTTAGAATGGGAGTACCACTTATTGGGGCTGAAGCAACACCAAGAGCAAAGACATAAACTAGCTCATTTGCAGTCACCTGAAAAAAGTGAAATAAAGATTTCAAACAATCTTAAAGGAAAATTAAGTTGCATGGTAATAAAATACTTACAGATAAAGTGCTGCTGCAGCCATACAATGGGGCTTCAAAGATAAGGAACCGAGAAGAAGCATCCATCCCTGTGGCAGCACAGCCTCCCAGTGTGAGCGCAGCAACATTGAGGGTTGTACTGCTTCCAAACACACCTGTGCTCACTTCTACATGCACCGCAGTCTCATTGCATCTTGCTGTTACACCCTGGGTAGGAACAGCATCACCCTGTCCAGGAGTGTTCACGTAGGTTGGTGGAGTGGGGATCTTTGGGGGTGTTGGATAACGCCAAGTCAGGTTCTTCACTAGGTGCTGCAAGATCTGCTGTTGTTCAGAGGCCAAAGGATTTTGAAGCTGCAGTCCAAGTGGGGCTCCTACAGGGCTTCCAATTTGGGAAACACTCTGCATTGATTGAGAAGGTGAACCAACACTCACTTGAGATGAAGCCTGCCTTGGTACATTAGACTGAAATCCTGCAGGAACTTGAAAATGCCCCAGTGTTAGTACTTGTGCTGTTGAGCACCCAACTGCGACTAGCAGTACTACACTAATTCCTACATAGTTGAACTCCATTGTAGACAACAGCCAATTGCAAGCATACCAGGATTACCACACCACCTGCTATTTATGCAGTGATGTCAGCGCGTCTTCAAACCTTTCCAAATAGTTTGACCTTCCACGCCTTTTGAGTTACTAATTGCGCTTCCTAACAGATGACAGCAATTAGGATTTTATTGGCCCTTGCATTTGATTGGACCTTATGAGTGAACCCGAAAATTATCTTGTTTAGGTCACATGACCTCATTAAGCAAGTTGCCACAGCACAAAAGAATAATTAAAGTCCTTGATTGTATAGTTGGGTTAAAAAGGAAATGGTTCTGAATGAAATGTGTTGGGTTGACACAGATTGTTTAATATGAAATATTAAACATAAAAAATATATATACTGTTCTTCTAAGGAATTCGACAGATGGTTTCCCTCAAATTACCTTTTATTCTGATTTTGGAATTAAATGGCTGCAATGTTTTTGAGTTAAAAGGATCTGTTTGTACCCATGCCAAACCACATTGCTCCTCTCACTCCTAGCTTACTCGTCTTTTGTATGATTGGAAAACAGGACATCTGATGTTCAAGGGCTCAAAAACTCTGACTAAATGCAATTCAACTCATCAATTCATGTTAATCAAAAATACTTAACCCCTGAATTACTATAAACAACACTCTGTAGACTGTAATGGGATTCCTGCAGTAGACACTAATTCCATGTCATTCAGCAAAAAATTACCACTGCCTTCCCCACCTTTTTCCCATGCACAATTTTGCACACTCCCCATAAAACATATCAAAATGGTGACTTGGGTCTCCTGTCTTGTTTAAACTTTAAATGAAGATTGATCAAATCATTTGGAAGCTATCAGGGCTTTGAGACATTAAGAAAACAGATTTTCACATTAATTTTATACTCTGGTGTTGAATTAGAGTGTCCGAAGTGTGAGACATGCAGGCTCAGGCATTTATAAGACAACTGGGCCAAACCACACCCTTTCCCTTACACATACAGACACCACCAGGAAAAAAGAATGACCAAATCTCAAGTATCCTACTGTATGGCCTACAAAGAAGCCACATTAACCATTATGTCCAGAAAAAGCAATCTACCCATGTGTGTCTACATCACAATATCTCCAGGGAGAGATGGCGCCAGTGAGGTCGGCTGCCGTCGCGACTGCTCCGACCTACTTTAACTTGTTTTTGCTTTTTAAGTTAATTTTCGAGAACATTAAACCGGCAAATTCATCACAATTGTGTGCATTAAGTACAATAGAGATACTCTTATTTCTATTGGTTTACAATGTACTCACAATTCAACGTTTTTAACTCCGGATCCGAGCTGGCTGAGTGAGATCCTGAGGGAGAACAAAGGACGCGACGCGACGCGAAGCGGCGGCCCCGAGGGAAACGAGCCGGCGTCAGGAACAGGCTGAGAGCCCGTGCACACCGCACACCTCTGCCTAGCATCCTGCTCGCCAATGTCCAGTCCCTGGAAAACAAGCTTGATGACCTCAGGGCCAGGATAAAGTTCCAGAGAGACATTCGGGACTGCAATCTTCTCTGCTTCACTGAGACATGGCTGAACCCAGCGGTGCCGTACCACGCCATTCAGCCCGGCTGAGTTCTTCTCAGTTCACCGCATGGACAGGACAAGGGACTCGGGGAAGATAAGTGGAGGCGGCGTGTGTTTAAAGGGTGTCCTTTCGCACGCTCCTGCACACCCAACCTGGAACTTCTGTCCATCGAGTGTCGTCTTTTTTATCTTCCTCGGGAGTTTACATCGGTCATAATCAGCGCCGTTTATATTCCACAAAAAGCGGACACGGACACTGCCTTATGCGAGCTGCATGAGGCACTCACTTAGCACCAAACACAACACCAGGACGCTGCGCTTATTGTGGCGGGAGACTTTAACAGTGCCAACCTCAAACGCGCAGCGCCAAACTTTTATCAGCACATCACATGCACGACCAGGGGCGAAAGGACACAGGACCACTGTTGTACATCAGTTAAGGACGGCTACAAGGCACAATCTCCCCCACCGTTTGGTAAATCCGACCATGCCGCCATCTTCCTTATGCCAAAATACAAACAAAGGCTCAAACAGGAAGTTCCGGTTCAGAGGGAGGTCACGTGCTGGACGGACCAATCGGTGGCCGCGCTACAGGACGCACCCGATGACGCAGACTGGGACAAGTTCCGGAACAGCTCCGATGACGTCAACATGTTTACGGAAGCGGTTGTGGGATTCATCGGGAAACTAGCAGATGATACCGTACAGAAAACGACCATCAGAACGTTTCCCAATCAGAAGCCATGGGTGGATAAAATCATCTGCGACGCTCTGAGACCTCGTGCCGCTGCCTACAACGTGGGACTTGCGTCGGGAGACATGGACCAGTACAAGGCTGCATCTTATAACGTCCAGAAGGCGGTGAAAGAGGCGAAGCAGTGCTACGGGAGGAAACTAGAGTCACAACTCCAACAGAGTGACTCTAGGAGCCTGTGGCAGGGACTAAGGACAATAGCGGATTATAAATCACCAACATCCGGTATGACGAACGCGGACATGACTCTGGCAGACGAGCTGAACACCTTCTATGCTCGCTTCGAGGCTGCAGCTAAAGACGCTAGCGATGCTAATGCTAGCGGTGATAACGGCTGCAGACAGGAAGTCACTGCCAGCACCGGAAACGCGTTCATCATCTCCGAGCATGACGTGAGGAGAGCCTTCAGGAGAGTGAACACCAGGAAAGCAACAGGACCAGATGGCATCTCAGGTCGGGTCCTCAGAGCCTGTGCAGACCAGCTTGCACCTGTGTTCACAGAGCTATTCAACCTCTCCTTATCTCAGTCGGTGATCCCTACATGCTTCAAAGAGTCTATCATTGTTCCTGTTCCGAAGAAACCCCATCCTGCTTCTCTCAATGATTATCGACCTGTGGCCCTCACATCAGTGGTGATGAAGTGCTTTGAATGGCTGGTCAGAGACTTCATCATCTACTCACTACCAGACACACTGGATCCACTTCAGTTCGCGTACTGTTCAAACCGCTCCACAGATGATGCTATCGCTCATCTTCTTCATACATCTCTCACACACCTGGACAATAGTAGGGGGAATTATGTTAAAATGCTCTTCATCGACTACAGCTCAGCATTTAATACCATAATTCCCTCCACACTCACCACCAAGCTGGAGCACCTGGGACTCAGTTCATCTTTGTGTTAGTGGATCTCCAACTTCCTAACTGACAGACCACAGGCTGTAAGGATGGGCGGTCATGTATCTGCCTCCATGACTCTCAGCACTGGAGCACCACAGGGTTGTGTTCTGAGCCCTCTACTGTACTCTCTGTACACACACGACTGCGTAGCCTCTACTAACTCCACCACCATCATCAAGTTTGCTCGTGGTCATGGTGGGCCTGATCACTGACAATGATGAGACGGCCTACCTGGAGGAGATTGGGAATCTGGAGCACTGGTGCCAGAAGAACAATCTCCTTCTAAACGTGAGCAAGACGAAGGAGTTGGTAGTAGACTTTAGCACAAAGCAGGAGAGGAACTATCAGAACCCTGTCATCAACAACAGCCCAGTGGAGAGAGTAGACAGTTTCAGATACCTCGGTGTCCACATCAAGCAGGATCTGTCATGGTCCTGTCACATCAACACCGTGGTGAAGAAGGTCCGACAGCGTCTCTACCACCTCAGGAGCTTGAGAGACTTTAGACTGCCCTCCAAGGTACTCAGGAACTTTTACTCCTGCACCATAAAGAGCATCCTGACGGGAAACATCACGACCTGGTTTGGGAACAGCACGATGCAGGACAGACGAGCTCTACAGAGGGTTGTGCGATCAGCTGAGCGCATCATCCACACTGAGCTCCCTGACCTGCACTCGATCTACAGCAAGCGGTGCTGGACCAAGGCCAGGAAGATCGTGAAGGACCTCAGCCACCTCAGTAATGGACTGTTCTCTCTGTTGAGGTCAGGAAAGCGATTTCGCTCCCTGAAGACCAATACAGAAAGACTGAGGAGGAGCTTCTACCCGCAAGCGATACGGTCTCTCAACCAGCACACCAAACAGTACTGACTGACTCACTTTACACACCCACACTCATGCTTCTTGCACTCTCTCTGGACTCTTGGGACAGTAATTGCACACCCATCACACTACATCACTATTTATTCTATAGCACAAGTCACTTTAAGTACACAACATTTTATAGCATACTTGCACACCCCCTGGACATCTCTATTTATATTCCATATTTTTTCATACTGTACACCTAGGTTCACCTAGGCTTTATTATATTTCTTATATCAGATATATATTTTCTTCTACATTTGCACCCAGGTTTTCTTATTTTCTTATTCTCTTATATTTTTTATATTTTTATTTTCTTATATTTTTATTGTATATTTTTACTGTACAGATATATTTTATTGTTAGTTAAATCTATTCCTATGTTCCTTGTTATATTCTTTTAGTGTAAATAGTCTTAAATAGTTAAGGTCACGGGCAGTCGCCTAAGCATTTCACTGCATATCGTACTGTGTATGTGACAAATAAAATTTTAATTTGATTGAATTTAAATTGAAATATTTTTGTAAAAAGTTGTTTTGGCCATGTAGAAGCTCACCCACACTCACTTCCTTGAATTATGTGGCTGTAAATGGTATGGAGAGGTAGCTTACAGCCTAAGCAAACATTACAGGAACTTCTTTATGGTTATTATAGACTGTGGCAGAGGGATTTTTCTCTCAAGTCTGCTCATGGTGTAGGTTAATTCACATGCCTGTGAAGGTAAATGTTTAAAACAAACAAAATGGGGACAAAAATGAAATTCCTATGACTGCAACCACGGCATTGTTGGTGTGCGAGATCAGCTTACTAATATTTAGGAAACTGCTGCTATGAGAGATGGGTCTCCAGACTTTAAACAGATTTATGTAAGAAAGTGAGTTCTGCCGGTGGTTGATAGAGGTCAGAGGAAAATGGCTAGATTGATTCAAGTTCCAAGGAAGCATATAGTAACTTAAAGCATGGGTCAATACTTTTCAGCTGCTCCCAATGAGTCACAGCAAACCATCTGATCCACACACAACTTGGCACATGTTTTAGGCCAAATACCTTTCCTGATACAATCCACACATTTTTCTAACCAAGCATGACTAGCACTGCATGGGGTAGGTCAACCACTAAAGCTGGGGCTCCAACCCAGAGCCATCACACCCTCAACACGGTGTGGCCGAAGGGTGTAGTTAACATTAAGAAAATCCGATTACACCACCCTGGGAACTCACCCCAGGGACAAAAAAAGAGATGAAGATATCTAAACCCCTCAATTTAGAAGTAAAGCACACACGTTCGTTTACTTCCAGTAGGCAGGAGGCATGGATAAAGTATAAAAAATAGAATTTTATTAATACAATTGTTTAAAAACACTAAAAAGAACAAATGAACCAACAAGAACACCCCAGTTCAAACAAGAGAACAAAATACGGAAGAAAGGAAGAAGAAAAAAACTGATTGAAATATGGTATTGTTGGATACAACAAAAAATAAAATAAAAAGAAGACTACAGACAGAGCTGAGGTTCACGATGGCCAGAAACAAGGTAAAGTGGTCTTTACTAGAGCACACTTCCACACACCACCGTGCACAATGATCACGCTCTCAGACACGCCAAGTGTAACACTTCGGGAAGAACCACCACCACAGCGAGGAAGGCGAACTTAGCACGGAACCTCAGCTCCTACAATAAACAGAAAAAAAAAATAACAAACAAAAAAAGAACTCCACCAATAGTACAGATATCACCTAATGAGACATTTTCTGTCAACATCAAGAGCTAACAAAAGTACATCAGTAGAAGTCATAAAACCTCAAAGGGACAGAGTAGTCTATTACAAATCAGCTATCCTGAAATACCTCCATTCAAATTAAAAATTGAAATGTATCATGACGTGCTTCTATCACAGAAACCATGATAAAGAAAACAAAACTTAAATGCCAAGAGAACCTGGTTTACTGAAACAAAACGAAAAATAATTGTATAGAAATCAACCATACAATGGACCTGGGACAATAAAACAGCACGACACCAGACAGTCCCCTTTCCACAATGTTCACGACAGCACCTTCATGAGATGAACGGCAGCATCTTCAAATTTGGAAATTCGTAGCACTAGCTTCCATACTGTTAGTGACGGTGTCGTCAAAAACTGTAAAAACCAACAGCACTAGCGGCACCACTTGGAAAACAGCAGTCAAGATGATATTACCACATAGCAACAAGAGGGAGTTTCCTATGACGAACATGAGAATAAACGTTAATAAAGCGACATGTCCCAAATTACCATTAAAAAGGTAAGTTAAACCACTTACCATTCAGGTCTCCATAACAAAAAGCATATACAGGCACGGGTTTAATTAAAGCCATATCCCCCCATAGCATGATAGGGTGCAAGGAAGCCTAATCAATATGCAGGAAAAAATGTTAGCTTCTGAAGGAACTAACCCCAAACAAGGTCAAACATACCTGATAGGCGAACACTCAACCACAGCGCCGGAAAACACGCTTTAAAGATTAACAATAATCCCATTAAGGTATACATGGAACCAGTTTCCAAAAGCCATGTTTAAATGACGCGCTTACCTCCTGCTGCTGCTATAAACACTCACAACAAAGGGGAAACCAGGCGTGATGCAACCCCGGCAGCAGACAATCAGCCTTTAAATAGGGAGATGCCTTGCTCTGATTGGTGAGCACTGCTGTCACTCACCTAAACCCACTACAACAGCATAGGTCAATGATTTTAAAAAAATAAATAAACTGCTTATGTATAGACAGACAATCTGAGCACTTGAATTTTCAGAGATCATGGTAGAGTAAAAGTTACAGAACAGGGAAATGTCAAAATATAGAGTCCAATTAACAGTGTATCAGAAACCAGGAAAATATTTTCCTAGGTAACCCATTTAATCTTTTGTATAGTCATGTTTATATCATTGATTAAAATTTAATCAAATTCAGCATGAAATGACACCTAGGTTGTGCTGAATGGGACCTCATGCAATACTGCACAACCCTAAGCATACCCTGTAATGCAAAAAAAAGGCATGGGGTACTACACAAGGACTCAACATAAGCAGTAAAGCCTCTCCAGGATGCACAAACCACTAAATCTGAAGTGTGTGTGTTGGTGATTGAAACTTAGAAGCCTTCCCCATCACTTGGGATTCCATCTCGACATTGAAATAAGGGGTTGTGTCAAGTCTTAAAACCAAACATTCTCAGCTAATGGAGTCATAGGCAAGTGGTTGTTGGGACATTGTTTCTACAATTTGGAGCAGGGTACCTTGATGTCCCTTATCTTTTGGCTAGCCCTCATAGTTTGTCATAATTAGTCTAAACTCCCTGCACAGAGCAAATCCTATCTGGATTAGAAAGAGGCAGTGGGAACCCTCCAGAACAAACTTCATTCTACACATCAAGCATGTTTGGACAAAATGCAAAGAAAGCACAAGAGCTGAGTTCTAAAAATTTTATTTAAGCAAACAGGTTACCAATTATTTCAGAACCATGACTGGACCAAGTCTGACTTCCTTCTCCACCTGGAAGCCTGCAAATGCAAAGGAGGAGGGAAAGCAAGGTCAGAGTACAAAGCCACAGTCCCAAAACATGAACACTTCACAAAAAGGCCAGTGCTTCCTCAGCTACCTTGCTCTGAGGACAAGTCCCACCCCTTTCTCATAGCACAGCTGCTGTCACAACAACTGCATACCTGGTTAGGACCATATGCAGCAGTCCATCTAGGAAGAAAAGTGGTCATCAGGAGTCACATCTCATCAGCATAAGGCCATCAAAATAGTAGCAACATACCCATTGTTGGAGAACGAGCAAGCCTTGTGCTCAGCGTCAGCAGGGGTAGATGCAACCGTTGCCTTCAAGATGCATGCAATGTAGACCTGCATACAAGGAAAAATAGCACCTGTGCCATCACCTTTGAACAAGAGGGCCCCCCACCATTTATGACAGGCACCATTAACAGAGCGATGGCCTCAGCATGTCATCATGCCAATGTCAGTGCTTGGGCCCTAACAAGTTCCATTCTGGCTTGAAAACTTGCTACTCACCATTGGACAGCCACTACTTACCAAGCTACTGTTCGATTGTTGAAATGTGAAGGCTTCCAGCTGAAACCCTAGCTCATTTGCTTGAGTTTGAGGCATGAACCGGGAACCAGAGTGTGTGATCTTCGTATCAATCAGGCAGCTGGAAAGAGCTACAGTCAGAAATGGTCAGATCACTTCTAAAAAGGCTCAAAATAACCCCACTTACCCATGGTTTTCAATAAAGGAATATCTGGGGACTGCAGTGAGGTCAGGGACCGCAGTTGCCACACAGCTATCAATAAGGACACGCAGGGCCACGTGGTTGAACTGCATTACTGATGCCTTAATGTTTATAAGCTGACCCAGGTAGTACTGGTTGGAGGTCCTTTCAGTGACCCAGTCATCTACAAGAAGAAACCATGTTAGTAATTTAAAAAAAAACCATACACATCAAGCTATAGCTCAACCATGATACAAACCCATCATTAGCCTCAGGGAAAAGACGAAAAGCTCCTCAGCAGCTTGGGAAGAAGCAAATGGGATCCAAGCAGGTAGGAGAGCATTGCTACTCACATTATGGAATCTGGAAAGCATTCAAAGACCAGACCATGAAATAGCACATCCTCAACCCCCGAGTACGGCCCCCACCAAACTGGTATGGTGAAATACCTTGGATAGTGGCACTCAATGAAGACACCAATTCCAGCATTCCTTAGAATGGAAGTACCACTTATTGGGGCTGAAGCAACACCAAGAGTGAAGACATAAACCAGCTCATTTGCAGTCACCTAGGGGGGGGGGGGTTAAATAGAATCTAGATTTCTAACAAACTGAAATGAAAATTAAGTTACATTGTTAAAGAAGGCTTACAGACAAAGCGCTGTTACAGCCATACAATGGGGCTTCAAAGATAAGGAACCGAGAAGAAGCATCCATCCCTGTGGCAGCACAGCCTCCCAGTGTGAGCGCAGCAACATTGAGGGTTGTACTGCTTCCAAACACACCTGTGCTCACTTCTACATGCACCGCAGTCTCATTGCATCTTGCTGTTACACCCTGGGTAGGAACAGCATCATCCTGTCCAGGAGTGTTCACATAAGTTGGTGGAGTGGGGATCTTTGGGGGTGTTGGATAACGCCAAGTCAGGTTCTTCACTAGGTGCTGCAAGATCTGCTGTTGTGAGGCCAAAGGATTTTGAAGCTGCAGTCCAAGTGGGGCTCCTACAGGGCTTCCAATTTGGGAAACACTCTGCATTGACTGAGAAGGTGAACCAACACTCACTTGAGATGAAGCCTGCCCTGGTACATTTGGGTGAAATCCTGCAGGAACTTGAAAATGCCCCAGTGTCAATACCTGTCCTGTTGACAACCCAACTACTATTAACAACAGCATCACACAAACTCCCACGTTGTTGAACCCCATTGTAGCCAACAGCTGATTGCAAGCATACCAAAACAACCACACCACCTGCTATTTATGCAGTGACAAAAGCACGTCTTCAAACCATTCTAAATAAGTTAATGATCTTCCACGCCTGTTGAGTTACTAATTGGGCCTTCTAACAGATGACAGAAATTAGGATTTTATCGGCCCTTGGATTTGATTGGACCATATCTGTGAAGAGCGTGATTATTTTGTCTAGGACACGTTACCTCATTAAGCATGTTGATAAACACAGCACAAAAGAATAAAGAGTTTGGTTGTAAATAGGAAAGGTTAATGAATTAAATGTCTTGAGGTGACACAGAACATTTAATACAGTATGATCTACAAAATAAAATAACATTATTCTTCTAAGAAATCTGAAATACATTTATTTTCAAATTACCCTTTTCTGATTTGAGAACTAGGTGGCTGCCATGTTTTTGAGTTATAAGGATATGTTTTGTACCCATGCCAAACCACATTGCTCCCCTCACTTCTAGCTTATTTCTCTTTTGTATGATTGGAAAACAAGACTTATGATTTTGAAGGGCTCCAAAACTCTACTGCCTTGACCAAATGCAGTTCAACCAATCAGTTTGTCAATTAAAAAAATAATAAAAATTCTCCCTTTTTATCTCTCTCCCCCTGATGCATGCTCAATTTTGCATAATCCCCCATAAAACATATCAAAATTATGAGCTGGGTCTCCTGTCTTGTTTAAACTTTAAATGAAAAGCATTGGTCAAATCATTTGGAAGCTATCAAGGGTTGTTTGAAACCTTTTAAAAAAGAAACCAGATTTTCACATTAACTTTACACTTTAATGTTAAATTAGAATGCCTTCAGTGTGAGACATGCTGGCACAGGCATTCATAAGACAAATAGGCTAAACCACACCCCTTTCCTCACACATACATACACACACCTCCAGGAGAGGTGAATGGCCAAATCTCTATTCTATAGCCTACAAATAAGCCATGTTCACAATTTTCTACAGGAACTGTATATAGTTTAAAATCATATTTTTGTATAAACTTGTTTTGGCCATGTAGTCCTATAATGTGGCTGTCAATGCTATAGAGAGAGAGCTTACAGCCTAAGCAAACATCACCTGAACTTCTTTATGTTTGTTATAGACTGTGGCAGAGGGATTTCTCTCTGAAGTCTCCTCATGGTATAATGGTTTGCAGGGGGGCAACTTCCAACAGCTGTCCTGGTAAATGTTCAAAGCAAACAGAATGAGAGAAAGTTAAATGGAGATCAGCTTATTAACATTTCAGAAACTACTGATATGAGAGATCTCATATCAGAGATCTTCAGACTTGAAACAAATTGATGTTGAAAAAGGTATGCACGTGGTTAAATGGTCAGAGTAAAATGGCTAGATTGGTTCAAGTTTCTAGGAAGCATATTGTAGCTTAAAACCCAAGCATACTGTAGGTCAATACATTCTTTCTTTTAGCTGCTCTTATCAAGGGGTCACAGTGGACCATTTGATCCACACACAACTTGGCACCAGTGGCAGTAGGTAGGGTGGTGAGTGTCAATCACAGACAGCAGGACGCGAACCCGGATTCTCGAATCAACAACCTAGAGCCTTAGCCACCTGAGCCACCACACCCTCAATACAGTATAGGTCAGTGATGATTAAAAATATGTGCTTATCAACGGTTGGTTCAGTTTGGATGTTGTTTTCTGTTTTTTTTGTATTGTTACCGCAAAAGTTCCTTGTTTGTATCAGCGTTTAAATTTTACTGCTTTTCCATACAAAAATAATAATAATAACAACTAGTTTACAGGACTTTTGCGTTTTTTCTGTTTTTGCATTTTCGGGTAACACACGTATCTCTTCGTCTAAGAACAACAAGCGGAATCCATCAAAACTCTGACTCAAGTACATTATCATGTCCAATATTCAGCTCGTTCAGTGTGTAGAGTTCAGGATGTTTAGACATTCTTCCTTCGTCATTAGCGATAATTAGGTGTGTATTAGTGAGCACTCTGACAGAGAAGATATTAGGGTTAGGGGAGTGCCTCACGACTTTAGAGAGGGTTAGAGCGTGAGAGTAGCGTTATTTCCATAGCAAAAAGTCTGAGAGCCCTCACAGCAGAGCAAGTGGGGATACTTGTTCAGCCAAAGCTAAGGCTAAGGCTAGCCCACCGGAGCACACCTTCTCTGTGCTTCATGTTTCCAACAGGTTTGCTCTCCTCCATGATGCGCCCACTGAGAAACCTGAAGGAGCAATGGTTACAGGGTGCGTGACGTAGCTTCCTATTTTTGTATCATTGCCGTGAAAGTTTCGCGCTTGTATCAGCGTTTAAATTATATAGCTTTTTGCTCATACAAAAATAACATTAATCGCAACAAATTTTTACATTTTCATACTACTGGGCTTCGCCGTTTTTTCCCGTTTTTTGCACTTTTTGGAGAACCCGCTAGTTTCTTTGTCTAAACGGAATCCAGCTCCAAATGACTAAACTCTGACTCAGGTACGCTATAATGGATACTATTCAGCTTTTGCAGTGTGTGGAGTGTAGGATGTTTAGACATTCTTCCTCCGTCGTTAGCGGTAACTTTACTTGTGATAGGTGTTTGTTAGTTAGCACCCTGACGGAGAAGATATTAGCATTAGACTTTAGAGAGGGTTAGAGAGCGCGAGAGCAGCGTTATTCCCGTAGCGGAAAGTCTGGTGACGGAGATAACCAGCCCCCGACTCAGGCAGTAGAGCCCTCACAGCTGGGCAAGTGGGTGACGACTCGGCAGCATACTCAATCAGCCAATGCTAACGCTAAGGCTAGCCCACCGGAGCACACCTCTTCTGCGCTTCACGTGTCCAACACAGTTTGCTCTCCTCAGTGATGCACCCGCTGAGACATCTGAAAGAGCTCTGGTTATAGGAGACTATACTGAGGCACATGAAATTAGCTAGGCCTTTAGGGGCACCAGCAGCAGTGGTCAGGTGTATCCAGGGAGCCAGAGCACCGGACATAGTAGGTAATCTTGGGCTCTAAGACAGCATAAGATAGTGGTACATGCTGGAGCTAACGATATACTGTCAGTATATATACCGTCAGTCAGAGGTTAGCAAACATAACTTTACAGAGGTGTTTAAAATAGCGAAGGCGATGTCCGATGAAGTAGTTTGCTTTGGTCCCATCCCAATGAGACGTGGCGATATAGCTTACAGCAGGTTATGGCCACTGAACCGCTGGATGCTGGTGCTCTGAAAACAACATGAGCTTCATAGATAATTGGAAGACCTTTGAGGGCAAAGCTGGCCTCTTAGGGTGTCCATCCCACTCGGGAAGGTGCTGCTCTCATTTCTTGTAGTATAGTCTCAGAAGAGGCCTAGTTAATCGGTGACAATCCAGAGCCCAGGCCAGGGAGCAGACAGACAGGCTAAACCAACTGTCTGCTAGCTGCATAGAGTCGTCACTCAGGGTTCATGAGTGTGTCTGTTCCCCGAGCTAATTTAATTAACATAGACACCACAAACACCGATCACACTGAATGCCCAGTCGGCACCTCTGATCTGAAGCTAGGACTGTTAAATATTAGATCTCTCGCATCTAAAGCAGTTATTTTTAATGAAATTATCACAGATCAGGAGTTTGATATACTCTGTTTAACAGAAACCTGGAGTAAACAGGATGAGTATGTAGTTTTAAATGGAGCTAGTCCTCCTGGATACAGCTACATACACCAGCCTCGGCTAACTGGTAGAGGAGGAGGCATTGCAGTTATTTATAATGATAATATGCCTATCGTACTAAAACACAGGGACAAATTTAATGCATTTGAAGTTCTCTATAGTAACATAAAAAGTGTAGCTACAAGTATTAAGTCTGCTCAGTCGATCCCGCTAACTATCATTTACAGAACCCCAGGGCCGTACTCGGAATTTCTTTGTACATTTGCAGATTTCCTCGCAAACCTAGTCACTTCTGTAGAGAAAGCATTAATTGCTGGATATTTTAATATTCACTTTGAGAATCCAGAAGACCCTCTGAGAACAGCATTTATGTCCATACTGGAATCGGTAGGAGTAAATCAATGTGTAGTAGGACAAACTCGTAAAGCAGGTCACACTTTAGATTTAATATTATTCTTCGGATTAAGTATAAAAAAATTATTCACAATTCCACTGTCTGAAGTTATTTCAGATCATTATCTTGTCTCAATTAATGTTTATCATAGAAATAATGTACGCACAGCGCAGTGCTACTGTATTAAACGTACATTCACATCAAATACCACACAGAGCTTTACCAACATTGATTGGATCGCCATCTGACTCCACAGAACTCGATCAGTCACCTGAATATTTAGAGTCAAATTCCTTATACTTTAAATAATGTAGCTCCAGTTAAAAGGAAAATTATTAGAGATCAGAAACTCGCTCCCTGGTACATTGACCACACATGCCCTTTAAAACGGACCAATCGAAAATTAGAATCTAAATGGCATCAAACTAAATTGTTAGTATTCCAAATAGCATGGAAGGAGAGCATCCTGAACTATAAAAAAGCTCTTAGTGCTGATGAATCATTGTATCTCTCCACTCTTCTAGAAGCTAACAAAAATAATCCTAGATTTTTATTTAATGAGCCCATATTGACCTCTGATCAAGGTTGCGTCACTATACTTGTGTTACCCGGCCTCAGTGCAGCTTTTGACACCATTGGTCATTGTATTCTCCTTTAAAGATTAGAAAATGTAGAAGGAATTAAGGGAACAGCCCTCTCCTGGTGCAGATCCTATTTGACTGATCGTTATTAGTTTGTAGATTTAAATGGTGACTATTCTGCATTTTCTCAAGTGGAGTTTGGAGTTCCACAGGGTTCAGTTTTAGGCCCACTGCTTTTTTTCTCTTTACATGTTTCCTCTTGGCAACATAATTCGTAAGCATGGTATTAATTTTCAATGTTATGCTGATGACACACAGTTGTACATCTTATCAAAAAGAAGAACCATCTTACTAAAGTTGAGCAATGTGTACAGGACAAAAGAGAGTTGATGGTAGTTAACTTGCTTCTGCTTAATCCTGATAAGACAAAAGTTCCAGTCATAGGACCACACAAAGCTAGAAGCAAGCTTTTTGATCACACTGTAATTTTAAATGGCTATTCTTATCCATCAGTTGCAACAGTAAAAGATCTTGGTGTGATTATAGATTCCAGCCTTTCATTTGAAGCTCATGTGGATAATATTACCAGAATAGCATTCGTTCACCTCAGAAATATTGCCAAGATAAGGAATATATTTTCACTAAATGATGCAGAAAATTTCATGCTTTTATCACCTCTATGTTGGACTATTGTAACGCCTTACTGTCCGATTGTTCAACTAGGTGTATAAACAAGCAAAAGTTAGTCCAGAATGCAGAACACACTAGAACCAGAAGATATGAGCACATCACCTCTATCATATCCACACTGCATTCGATCAATTTTGCATCGATTTTAAAATACTACTGTTGACGTATAAAGCATTAAATGGTCTCACGCCACAGTATCTGAAAGAACTGCTAGTGTTTTACAATCCGCCACGCCTACTTCAATCAATGGATGCAGGCTACTTGTCAGTACCACATATTATGAAAACTATAGCTTAGTGTAGAGCTTTTTCTTACAAAGCTCAAAGTTATGGAATAGCCTTTCAATTAATGTTTGGGACTCAGACACCGTGTCAGTGTTTAAATCTAGGCTAAAAACCTATTTATTTAGCCAAGCTTTGCCTTAGGTAAAGGAGCAGATCTGGAGGACTCATGGACGTAGACTATTATGGTCTACCGTTATGTTTAGACACTGTCTTCCCCAATCTCACTGATCACTCAGGTTTGTTGACAGTGAAGTGATTGGTCACTTTACATCTTAGGGGGCCCTCATGTCTGTATTTTCTTCTGGCTCTCCCTTTTAATTATGCTGTCATAGTCTTGCCGGAGCCCCTGCACTAAATTTACGTTCACCTTATACATTGTGTAACTGTGACTATAACTAGCTGCGATCGCTACTCCTCTTCTGCTCTCCTCTTTCCCTCTCTCTGTCGAGCCATATATGTCACTCCTGAGCTGCCAGTGATCCGAACTCCCTCTGCCCTCTAGGCCTGTTTGACTAATCCTGGTGTCCCGCTTATGGTTGGAGATCTCATCGCATGGATTTCCCATGTGTTCTGCTTGGGATGCGTGTGGTGACTGAGGACGGGTCCACTCTTTCACGAAGACGGGCCTGGACTGATGCAGACAGCTGTTCTGTAAGGACTTGTGACTGCAGTCACTCGACAGTTCACGACTGGCGTTTTCTACCATCTACATGAGCCTCCAATAACAAACTGGACTCCATGTTGACGTAAACATATCCCGTTATACAGAACGTCCAGTCTCCTAACAGTATGACTGCAGATCAATCCCTGTTATCACCCAAATGCGAATGTGTTCCCTGGTGAAAATAGTTCATGTTCGATAGTTCCTCCGAGTTTTTCCCCTTCATCGTCCTCTGCTTTCTCATCAGGAAAAATCCTATATTTTTTATATATACACATTTCATATCTTATTTTGATTGTAGGATAAAAATGGGTCTTGATTAGTGTTCTGTACAGTCTACCCAATGGTAGGTCAAAGTTGATGGGCCTAGGTGTGAATTGGCCTTCATAACCGTATTAGCTGTTTGAGGCAGCAGGAACAGTATTAATCTTCCAAGTTGAGAGAGCAGCCATTCTCCACACTCTAAAGTATTTCGGAAATGCAGTCTCTGCTGGGCCTTTCCTACTTTCCTAATATGAGAGGCCATCACTATGTTTCCAGGGTCCTATACTCCCCAGAATTATATTTCACATAATGGGGGCATGACAAAGGGTCTCATAGTCCCAGGGTTCCATGTTACCAAGGTCCTATGTCCCCCAGGTCTATATAGCACATAATGAAAAACATGAAAAATATTGTCTATTGTGAGAACTTATTAAAGAATTTTTGGACATTTCAAATTGGTAGATTCAATTCACATTTAACTTTAAAGTGAAATTGTGTTGAGTAAGTAGTTGATTTTTAAAAGCACCTGAAACTGTAACAAATATTAGCGTTTAGTCTGGGGATTTTTTTTTTTCACCTGGAGGTTTGGCTATGCATTTTAGGACACTGAAAACAGTTTTTGGAAATCTCCTTCCAATGTGAAGATATTCAGAAACGTTTATTCTGTACTGATGATGTAAAAAAAAAAAAAAAAAAAAAAGAGTTTTGTGCCCTTTGATTAACATTGTGTGACATACCCAACAATAACTTTTCTGATCAATCTTCTGGTTGCCAACATGGGTTATCACTACCAGTTTGTTTGGCAAACATTAGACAGCATGTTTAGGTGAATTTTGTTCAGGTAGTTGATGGAGATCAGAGGAAAATGGCTAGATTGGTTCAAGCTGCTATGACGTGTATTGTAACAAATACAATAAGCACCCTATACATACAAAAGCAGAAAAGACTCTGAGCAAAAACACTGAATCTAAAGGCTACAATAGCAAAAGACACTTTGGCTCCACTCATGTCAGTGAAGAATTGGAGTTTAAGGTGATCATGGTGACAGATTTTCCTAAACTAGGCTGTTAAAGATTATGGCAAAATCCCCTCATCTTTAAATGTTCAGTCTTTCGTAAAAGGCCCATGCATAAGCAAGGTTAATAGTTCAGATGTAGACATCTTTTCTGCTAAGCAGACTACCCAACTTCCCTGCTAAGCCATTAGCCTTGCCAGGAAACCTCACCGAGGGTTGTGTCAGGGAGGGCATCCACTGTAAAACCAGTGCCAAACTCAATGTGTGGAATAAACCACTGGTGAAACCCCTACTGAGAAGAGCAAAAAAAAAAAAAAAAAAACCCTTAGGGGTTCTTGAGAGGCATAGTCAATCCAGAGGCTACAATGTAGAATTAAAATGCTGCTATAAAAATTATTTTCTATGCATCTGTGGCCAAGACACCAACATGAACTTGTAACTAAATTTGGAGTTTATGACCAAGTCACATCCATTTCTCCTAACAGGGACTCAGTCATAGAGCAAAAAGAAGTCCAAGGAATGACAAACCAAACTCAAAAGGGAGCATGTCAATTTGGGTGATACCACAATCATAGCTCCATGCTCAACAGCAGTAAATTGTCTCCATGTGATTAACTCCAACAAGGACTAAGGCACCTTGATGGAGCAGTCAGATCAATAGGATTCACCTCACTGGCTTGCTAAAGTACCCTCAGTAGCAATGTTCTGTGCTGAACATAAGCAGGGACCCCAGAACCTCTAGTATGTAAGGCAGCCAGCCAAACTGCCATGAGTAATCCTAAGTAAACTTGAGTGGAAGGAGACATCTTTCAAAAGATTAATGTGCATTAAATGTGCTGTGAAAATGCGTCACAATCCAAAAGTAGCCTACAAAATCAACTTTACCACTTGTGTGGCTAAAAGGAAGTGGTCCAGTGTGTTTGTGACAAACAGGAGTTGTACTTCATAAAAATAAGTTTATTGCTAGGAGTTAATCCCTGTTGGGAATAAGTAGGAAGTGTCATCAATAAATAGTACAATAGTGCCATCAGGAGGACCTATACCTGCAGGGGATTCTTGATTATAGAATATGATTCTAAGCACAAAATTGATAGAAAGCAACCATGAGTCTATAGCAGCTTTATTCAAATCACTGAAAAGTGATGAACACCAGGCTTCCAATACTGCACACATTCAGAGGATAAACACCAAAGAATCACAGCACATGAACAATTTAATACCATTTTATTCAGGTCAAGATCAGCAAGTAATTAAACTACCAATCATTTTCCAGAACCATGATTGGGCCAAGGCTTAGTTCCTTCACCACCACACCTGCAAACAAAAGATTGTGAAATCCCCCATGACTTAAAGTTCCAATTCAGATCCTACAGCCCCCCAAACAAATTATGTAAACCAAAACCCTCATTAAACCCTCATACCTTGGCCTGAGGACAGATCCCGTCCCTTTCTCATGCCACAGCTACTGTCGCAACAACTGCAAACCTGGTTAGGACCATATGCAGCAGTCCATCTAAAAAGAAAAGTGGTCATTAGGAGTCACATCTCATCAGCATTAGGCCATCACAATAGCAACATACCCATTGTTAGAGAACGAGCAAGCCTTGTGCTCAGCGTCAGCAGGGGCAGATGCAGCTGTTGCCTTCAAGATGCATGCAATGTAGACCTGCACACAAGGAAAAGAAAAGTTATATTCTGGCTTAAAAACTTGCCACTCACCACTGTACAGTCACTCCATACCAAGCTACTGTTCGATTGTTGAAATGTGAAGGATTCCAGCTGAAACCCTAGCTCATTTGCTTGAGTTTGAGGCACGAACCGGGAACCAGAGTGTGTGATCTTCGTATCAATCAGGCACCTGGGAATGAGAGACAGGTCAGAAGGTCACCACTAAAAAAAAACTCAAAATACCACAACCACCCCACTTACCCATGGTTTTCAATAAAGGAATATCTGGGGACTGCACTAAGGTCAGGGACTGCAGTTGCCACACAGCCGTCAATAAGCACACGCAGGGCCACGTGGTTGAACTGCATTACTGATGCCTTAATGTTTATAAGCTGACCCAGGTAGTACTGGTTGGATGTCCTTTCAGTGACCCAGTCATCTACAAGAAGAAACCATGTTAGTAATTTAAAAAACCATACACAAAGCTATAGCTCAACCATGATACAAACCCATCATTAGCCTCAGGGAGAAAACAAGAAGCTCCTCAGCAGCTTGGGAAGAAGCAAATGGGATCCAAGCAGGTAGGAGAGCATTGCTACTCACATTATGGAATCTGGAAAGCATTCAAAGATAAGACCATCAAATAGCACATCCTCATGTAACCCCCACCAAACAACTGGTATGGTGAAATACCTTGGATAGTGGCACTCAATGAAGACACTAATTCCAGCATTCCTTAGAATAGGAGTACCACTTATTGGGGCTGAAGCAACACCAAGAGTGAAGACATAAACCAGCTCATTTGCAGTCACCTGGGGGAAGGTTGGGTAGTTTTACAAAGACAGAAAAACCTAAATTTAACAAGCTTAAAGAAATTAAGGTGTGAGGCACTCAAAGACTTACAGACAAAGCACTGTTACAGCCATACAACGGTGCTTCAAAGATAAGGAACCGAGAAGAAGCATCCATCCCTGTGGCAGCACAGCCTCCCAGTGTGAGCGCAGCAACATTGAGGGTTGTACTGCTTCCAAACACACCTGTGCTCACTTCTACATGCACCGCAGTCTCATTGCATCTTGCTGTTACACCCTGAGTAGGAACAGAATCACCCTGTCCAGGAGTGTTCACATAGGTTGGTGGGGTGGGGATTTTGGGGGCTGCTGGATAACGCCAAGTCAGGTTCTTCACTAGGTGCTGCAAAACTTGCTGTTGTTGAGAGACCAAAGGAGTTTGAAGCTGCAGTCCAAGTGGGGCTCCTACAGGGCTTCCAATTTGGGAAACACTCTGCATTGATTGAGGAGGTGGCCCAGTATTCACATGCAGAGAAGGCTGCTGAAGATTAGGTTGAAGTCCTGCCAGAAGTTGAGCACTCTGCAAACTTGGCCACTGTGCTGCTGAGAATCCAACTGCAAAAAAGAACAGCAAACTAAGCCCTACTTGGTTGAACCCCATTGCTACCAACAGACAAATGCAAGCATACCAACCTGGTCAAAGCATGTCCTATTTAAGCAAGTAATTCTACTCTTGATAATCTCGTCAACCTGTTCAGGCACTTATCTTACAGGTGCCAGTAATTAGAATTTTAGTGATCCTTGCCTGTAATTGGATCAAGTGATTACTTGTCTTTGTCACATGACCTGGCCAATTACTATGATAAGTAGCTTGGCTTGGACTAAATAGCTACTAATAGGTAACTTCTCATTAAATAGCTTCTTTTTTTTTTTTTTAACAACAATCCAAAAGGATGTCATGTCAGACAAGGTATTATGAGCAATCACATTTAATTTGTACTGTGTTGATATTTGATCAATCAATCATCCTAATGGACTTTAATTAAAAGTAGCACCAATTTACAGCCTTTTGATCAAGTAAGATGGACACGCTGCAGATGGTTTCTACAGTTTAAAATGTTTTAGACAAAACCAAGCACTTCTGGGTCATTTTATAACGTACTGATTTAGAATAATTTATGCTTTGGACAGAAATTTCAGGTAGGAATGTGACTCTTCGGCAGCACCGTGGCCTTGCGCCTCCATGGTCAAGGATTCAGGTTCTGCCTCTGGGTGCATGTTTTCCTTGAGCTTGATGATTTTTTCTTTGGGTGGTCTGGTTTATTTCCACAGACCAAAAGACAGTACAGGGTGGGCCATTTATATGGACACACCTTAATAAAATGGAAATGGTTGGTGATATTAACGTCCTGTTTGTGGTACATTAGTATATGTGAGGGGGCAAACTTTTCAAGATGGGTGGTGACCATGGTGGCCACTTGGAAGTCGGCCATCTTGGATCCAACTTTTGTTTTTTCAATAGGAAGAGGGTCATGTGACACATCAAACTTATTGGGAATTTCACAAGAAAAACAATGGTGTGCAGGGTTTTAACATAACTTTATTCTTTCATGAGTTATTTACAAGTTTCTCTTTGTTCACAGCCATTGACATGTCGAAGAGGTTAACACGTGATGAGCTGATCGAAATTGTGTTGATATCTGGTGAACGCAGTAACCGGGTCATTGCAGCAGATTTCAATGCAAGACACCCTACAAGACCACTCATCTGCCATGCTACAGTTAGCAAACTGCTTGCTAAGTTTCGTGAAACTGGTTCAATGTTGGATTTGCCAAAATGTGGACGCATGAAAACTGTCACTAATGAACAAACAACAGTGGCTGTCCTAGCTTCATTCAGCAAGAGCCCACAGCGTAGCACTCGCCACATGTCACTGGAGAGTGGCATTAGTCGAACATCCCTTCGGCGGATATTAGCTACTCACAAATGGCACCCTTACAAACTCCAGCTACTGCAGCATCTCAACGAGGATGACCCGGATCGGCGCACACAATTTGCAGAATGGGCAAAACAAAAATTGGAACAGGACCCTCAGTTCACGCAGAAGATTTTGTTCAGTGATGAGGCAAACTTTTATGTGAATGGTGAAGTTAACAAACAAAACCACCGCTATTGGTCTGACACTAACCCACATTGGATAGATCCCTCCAAGACTGTTGGAACAAAAAAAGTGATGGTATGGTGTGGTATATAGGGTTCAAAGATAGTGGGGCCATTCTTCATCTATGGAAACCTCAAGGCCACTTGATATTTGAAATTGCTACATGATGATGTGTTTCCCTCATTATGCACTGAAGCTGGCACGTTCCCTGAGTTTTTCCAGCAAGATGGTGCACCACCACATTTATGGGTGTCAGGTCCGAGCATTCCTAGATGAACAGTTTCCTGAAAAGTGGATTGGTCGTCGTGGGAATAGTCCCCAAGGTCTCCCGATCTGACCCCCTTAGACTTTTATCTTTGGGGTCATCTGAAGGCGATTGTCTATGGCGTGAAGATACGAGATGTGCAGCACCTGAAACTACGGATACTGGAAGCCTGTGCTGGCATTTCTCCTGCGGTGTTGCTATCAGTGTGTGAAGAGTGGGAGAAGAGGGTTGCATTGACAATCCATCACAATGGGCAGCACATTGAACACATTTTATAAGTGTCAACTTGTAAATAACTCATGAAATAATAGTCATGTTAAAACCAAGCACACCATTGTTTTCCTTGTGAAATTCCCAATAATTTTGATGTCACATGACCCTCTTCCTATTGAAAAAAACAAAAGTTGGATCCAAGATGGCCAACTTCCAACTGGTCACCACCCATCTTGAAAAGTTTGTCCCCTCACATATACTAATGTGCCACAAACAGGATGTTAATATCGCCAACCATTTCCATTTTATTAAGATGTATCCATATAAATGGCCCACCCTGTTCAACTATTGCTCCCAAATTGCCAGTAGTGTGTGTATCCAGGGTATGTATGCTCTGTGTCCCAAGTCTCCTGGTATAGACTTCAGGACCCTACGACCCTGTACACAGGATAAGCCATATAGAAGATGAACAGAGCCATGAATGAGTGTCTCACCTGGATGATTCATCTCATGTTCGAATCTCGAATGATAAGCCAGAATATTAAAAAGATGTACCAAAGCATTGCACAGGACCAGATTTCTCAAAATCTTAGCAATGTTAAGTTCATCTTCATTAGAATAAATGCTGCCCTATCAAGTAATAATGTTTCCTTTTGTGTGTGGGTGCAGCAGTATTTTTGGACAAAACTGGTCGGAAATTAATACCATAGTGACTGAGTGTATTAAAAAATCATTGTACATTCCTGAATGAAACTCACTCATTGGAAATAAAAACAACATTCCTCAATGAGGTCTTAAACCTTTTTATTATTCAAGCTGGGTTGATATTGTATGGTTGATGTATCTGCACCAGGATCACGAAAACGGATGAACTACATGAACATTCCTCTTAGATAAGCCTTCAGAATCTAGTACACTGGAAATAAAAAATTAACACAGCACATATTTTATTCCAGGATTTCCACCGTATTTAGTATTAGACTTTGTTGTTTATATGATGTCACCGCTGGTAGCACACTCGATACCCTTCACTCTCATTAGGGCCGGGGCCGAGTTGAAAGGAAACCTAGTACATAAGCATACTTAGTTTTGCTTCAAGATACATAAATCACAGACAGGACAGAGATCTGGCACAAATCTGTCCGAACTTATAATGGTATGTAGTAAAATACAGAACAAAAGACATAAACCTACAAAATAGATCACAGCACATATGCTGGATCTTTAGATCAGTGACTGAAAGTTTCATGTACAATGATAAAAATGTTGAAACTGCCTCATAATGGATTTTTTTTTTTTCAAATCACAAAGTCAGTTCTGTACCCTAAACAAACCGCTAATTATCCCTCCCCAAAACATGTCTTTTTAACAGGAAGATGAATCCACGCGCACGCACACACACACACACACACACACACACACACACACACACACACACACACACACACACACACATACATACACACACACAGCTACAGAGAAAGTCCGGCATGACTACATCTGCTATCTGCTTCTCTATAATTCACGCGCCCTCTTTTACAGCTTCAAAACAACCCGACCAGCCACCTGTCGGAAACAGAACAGGCGGATTTGACTCCCTCAAAGTCTTTACACGTTGACATTTGAATAACTTGCGGACAGATGGTCCCTGCTGAGAAGCCTGGTATGATCTCAGAGCTGCTCGTTCGACATCTCCCGCAGGCTCAGCTCTAACTGTCCCACCTGCTCTTCTTCCGTTTGGGCGGATCCGGAATGGCGAAGCTGTCCTCGCCTCCTCTGTGCGAGCTCGCCCTGTCGCCACCCTCCCTTTCTCCCCTCCCACTGTCCCTCTCCCGGCGTCCGCCATCGCCGTTGCGGCTGTCGCTGTGACGATCTCTATCCCTGTCGCGATCGCCGTAGCGATCCCTGTCCCCGTGCCGATCCCGGTCGCTGTGGCGATGGTGGCCGTCGCTGTGCCGGCTCCTGTCTTGCCGGGAATCCTCTCTGGATGAAGAAGAAGAAGAGGAGGAGGAGGAGGAAGAGGAGGAGGAGGAGAAGGAGGAAGAGGAGTAAGAGTCTGGCACCGAGCTCAGTGAGCCAGCGCTGCTGAACCCGGCTAGCTTAGTGCCCAAACTGAAAGATGGAGGAGGAGGGGGCATGGGTGAGATAGACGACAGCATGCGGCTCCCTTCGGGGGCTCCGGAGGGCACGGAACTCAGACTGCCTGCGCTTGTCCAACCCGAGGTGCTGTTCGACTGGGCGCTGAGCTTGGGAGATCTACCTGATGCTGCCACAAAGTGGTTCTTGTACTGAGCCTGGGAAAAGAAAAACAGCACAGAGTAATGGAAAAGTTAGTGGAAATAACATTAAGGGGAAGAAATCAGTGTGAGAATGAACATATAAGGAGGGACCATAGTTCATAAAAATGCAGCACCTATTCCAAGAAAAGTCAGCAGTCTTCAAGATGTATTGTACATCAACACTGAACTAAAAAATAATAATAAATGCTGGTTACCTGAAAGGCTTGCTTCATGGCTGCCATGCGATCCCCCATAGCTCCAGTAGGGGGTTTATAAGCCTCGTAGTTCCCGAGAGCAGAACCACTCCCACTACCGCGCTCCTGGGTGGAGTTCACAGAGAAATAATCAGTTTCCAGAAGAACGGACACAAAAACATGTATTACGTGAACCACGTAATAGATAAACATATTAGTTCGGTCAGAAACCCACTGAGGAATCGGATCCTAAGCCTGGTCTCTCCCTGTAGCCGAGACCTCCGCCTCCGACGTTCAGCTTCTTTCCTTTTCCGCTCTTAAACCGGGACTTCCTGAACCAGGAGTTCTGGATGAGAAGAAATAAATTTAGAGAAATGTATTATTATTATTTTTATAATGTACATAACGTATAACCACTGAACACAAGGGAGACTACTGACACACCTGCATGGCCAAATCCAGCAGCTCCTTTGGGACGCTCTGATTCGCTCCCTCTAAATTACGGACAAGGTCGCCGGCGAACGAGGTGTCTTTGTTTGTGAGCAGAGTATAGGCCACACCCTTCTCTCCGGCTCGACCCGTCCGGCCGATGCGATGCGTGTGTGTGTCAATGTCCCGGGCGACGTCATAATTTACGACGGTGCGGATGGAGGGAATGTCCAATCCACGAGCTATGAAAAGAAAAAGAGGAAAGGAAAAGAAAAAGTAGTTATGAATATTTTTATAATTATTATTATAATTATTATAATATTCATGAATAATGCAATAAAACTAGCAAACAAAATAAAATTAAAAAATCAATAATAAGCGATAAAACCATACAGGTAGCCCCCGACTTACAAACAAGTTACGTTCGTAAGTCGGATTTGTTCTCAAGTCCGACAAAGTGAGCCTTGTACACCTTTGTCACGGACATACAATGTAAAGCACATCAATCCACTTGACTAAATCTCTGTCCCCTTTCACCACACAGTCATCATGTGGCCAAAAACCATAACCATAAGAAAGTTAGTCTCACACAACAGTAACAGTGTTGACTCTGTGCCTTTACATCTACATCTAGGCATTTGGCAGACGCCCTTATCGAGAGCAACTTACATTTTTATCTCATCATACATCTGAACAGTTGGGGTTAAGGGCCTTGCTCAAGGGCCCAACAGGGATAACTTGGTGGTAGTGGGACTTGAACCTGGGACCATGCCTTAACCACTGAGCTATCCCTGACCCTTTAAATCCTGACGGGAATCCCGAACACCATTTTGTCTCAGAGCTGTTTTCCACTGCATTGGACTGAACTCTGTCTCATAATTAGCATTATTCACCATCAGGACAGATTTACAGGACAAACATTTTCGTCCTTCTGAGCTGATTTATTGAAACTGGTGAGGCCGGCTCATTTTTCCCGCCCCCCATTTTATACGTTCACTGTATATAATTGTAAATATTGGTACCTGGTGCCCTGCAGCATCTATTTTTTGTACAATACACATGAGCTACTTCCATAATTTGTTCGCATCTACGAATGTTTGTAGAACCGCGGTCCATTAGCATCTGTGGAAATCCGTAACTCAAATCTTCGTAAGTCTGGGACTACCTGTGACCCTAGCAGGATTTAGGTTAAATTCAAAATAAATTTTCACAGGACACGTAACATGACACACTACAGCCCTGACCCGCTCACCTGCGACATCAGTGGCGACCAGAACAGGCAAGTTCTTCTTCTTGAAGTCGCTGATGACCTTGTTCCTCTCGCTCTGGTCCATGTCTCCGTGCAGCAGGCCTAGGCTGTAGCCTTCCTGCTGCAGGTTAGTGGCCAGCTCATCAGAGTTGGCCTTCTTAGTCACGAAAATGAGCACGGAGCCAGAGGAGGTGAACTCCACGAGCCTTCGCGTCAGCCACGCCCACTTATCCGAGCCGCTCGGCAAAACCTCCACTAGTTGGGTCACGTCCTCGTTCGCCTGGAACAGAGAAAGGGGGAGAGACAGGGAAAGTTAACGTTCTGCTGATTTTGCAACTAAGACAAAATGCTAAACGTTCCCACACAGCTTTATGGTCTTAATCTTGATGTACATTAAAGCCTAAAATTACAACATTTATTAGAAATCCCTGCATGTTCAGCGCTATTATAAAAACATAAACCGTCACACCTCTCCGATGTCCCCCTGCACTACGCGGATCGGGTCGATAAGAATGTCCCGCGCAAGCTTCTCAATCTTCTTCCTGAATGTAGCACTGAACAGCAGAGCTGAAAGAGAAAGCAATAAAACAACATTATATATCTTACTTATAGTTATATATAGCCTATATGTTACCTCAAGCTCGCCTAAATACACCTAAAATTGGCTAAAAACAGTCACTAAAATTCATTTAGTAGTTTTTACGTGATGCGTGTACAAACAAACAAATTCAAAAACCATATTGATGTGTTCCATTATTCATCTTCCACGAGCTTCTGAGCCTCTGTTTTTGGTCAGTCTTTGCATAAAACTACCTCGTATTCATATAAAATGTAGGTGTGGTGGTACAAGAGGCACTTACTCTGTCTGTCTGGTCGTACGTGGCTGGCGATGGATCTCACCTGATACTCTGGAAAGCAAAATCACAAATCATACCACCGTAAAAATATTTACCTTTTATTACGGACAAGTAAACCGAATGCTAACATGGTAGGAGTAGGAGTGCTTGGACTCACCGAAGCCCATATCAAACATACGATCGGCCTCATCAAACACCAGGTAGGTCACTCTCTGCAGGGATGTCGCCTTCTTCTTTATGTGATCTATCAGACGGCCCTGCGTGTGTGTGTTAGATATCACAAAAATGTTTGAGATCACAACAGAACACAAACCTAACAATCAGTAAAACAGTACATCAGCCTATGAGTTGGGAAGAACTTAAATTAGTACAGGTAGTCCCCGACTTATGAAGATTCAAACAACTCGTGGAAGTAGCTCATGTGTATTTTTTACACAAAATACACACTACAATGAATCAGATACCAATATTTACAATTATATACAATATTCTCAGTGTAAGTGAATGTATAAGAAGTCCAAAATATCGTACGTGTGTGTGCGGGAGAAGTGAGTCGGCCTCACCGGTTTCAATAAAACAGTCCGGGAGCACGATGATAGAAAATGGTTGTCCTGTAAAGCTGTCCTGATGATGAATAATCCTAATTTCTAAAAACTCAGGAATTCATAGTCCAATACAGTGGAAAACAGCTCTGAGACAAAACCGCATCTGGGATTCCCCTTGAAATTTAAGGGCGCAGAGACAAGGCTGTTTTGTGAGCACACATGTGCATGTGTTTCATTTCCTTAGGCATGTTTACACAGATTTAGTCAAGTTAAACGATATGTAGTAGGAATTAAGGGAATGGCCCTCTCCTGACTCAGACTCAATTTGACTTAACGTTATCATTATGTAGATTTAAATGGCGATTATTCTGCACATTCTCTAGTGGAGTTTGGTGTTCCACAGGGTTCGGTTTTAGGCCCACTGCTTTTTTCTCTTTTACATGTTTCCTCTGTGCAACATAATCCGTAAGCATGGTATTAGTTTTCATTGTTATGCTGACGACACTCAGTTATATGTCTCATCAAAACCAGATTAGAAATAACAGCTTAATAAAATTGAGCAATGTGTAAAGGATATTAGAAACGGGATGCTAATTAACTTCCTTCTGCTTAATCTTGATAAGACAGACGTTCTAATCATAGGACTGCATGCAGTTAGAAGCAAGATTTTAGATCACACCGTAACTTTAGATGGCCTTTCTGTTCTATCAAGTGCAACAGTAAAAGACCTTGAGGTGATTATAGATGCTAGTCTTTCATTTGAAGCTCATGTAGACAATATCACCAGGATAGCATTCTTTCACCTCAGTAATATTGGCAAGATAAGGAATATATTGTCACTGAACGATGCAGAAACATTAATTCACACCTTTTTATCAGCTCTAGGTTGGACTATTGTAACGCCTCACTGACTGGTTGTTCAACTAGGTGCATAAACAAGCTTGAATGCAGCAGCGAGAGTCCTCACTGGAACCAGAAGATACGAGCACATCACCCCTATCTTATACACACTTCATTGGCTCCCTGTGAAATTTCGCATTGATTTTAAAATCCCACTATTGACATATATAGCATTAAAATGGTCTCGCGCCGCAGTATCTGAGTGAACAGCTGGTGTCTTACGATCTGCCACGAATTATGCTTTACGTTGTATATTCGTGTCAAAAGCACTATTCGGACGGAACTAGTTTTACTGAGGGACGTTAGAGGAATTTCTGTTTCACAGAGGTACTTTGTGATTTTAATCCCGTCTGAATCTGCCATGTCTGTCTTTTTCTCACATGACCCCTGTAAAAATTCCAGAGCAAATTACCTACTGTTTTTCAGCAAACTCTGCGGTCCTCTGAGAAATCTAATCCCGTCTGAATGCGAATGTCTGTGTTTGCCAAAAAAATTTCTTTCCGAAATGCGTTTTCTTGTGGGTTTTGGTCAAGGTCAACTACCGTACAATCTCTAGTGCGCCGGTATGACCATACGCAATCCACACATCCTAACACGTGGTATTGTGCAACGCCCACACGTAAAACACAGACACGCCCACCCCCGTAATAAACACGGAGATGTTAGTCCCGTCCGAATCCATAAATGAAATGACAGACGTTGGCTGAAAAACATTCAAACTCAAATGTCCCCCAGTAAAACTAGTCCCGTTCGAATAGTGCTAAAGACTCATTTTGTCTGTCTTGAGAACAAATCTGACTTACGCTCATGCTCCCGGAACAGAACTCGTTTGTAAATCGGGAACTACCTGTACTGTAATTACACTAAATAAAATGCCAGACATTGACGTTGCGATCTTACCGGGGTACAGACGACGATCTCGGCCCCATCTTGTAGAGCCTTGGCCTGTTCCCACATACTGCCTCCTCCGTACACGGCCACCGAGCGCAGCCCGTAGGCCTTCCCAAAGCGCTTACACTCCGCGTGGATCTACGCATGCAAAACACACAGCTAGTCATCCTCAGAAAAAAAAATAAATAAATAAATAAAATGAAAAAACATGACCAGTTCTAATCTGACTCATCACACTCACACACACACACACACACACACACACACACACACACACACACACACCGTATGTGCACTGAGTCATTTTGATTGCTCATATGGTGTTACTATGGCATCAATATGGCATTACTATGGACTGAATCCTTTAATCTACAGTATTGAATGTTTATTATTAAACGTTCCTCGTGAAAGCTCAAACGAGAAGACACACACATTAGCGGAAAGATTAAAGGTGTTTTATAATTGATCTGAACACACACAGAATGTATTAACGAGCATCACCTGCTGACAGAGCTCTCTGGTGGGGCAGACGATCACAGCGATGGGTCCCTCCCCCTGCTCCAGCTCCTTCTGATCCATGATGTGCACCAGCATCGGCCAGATGAAGGCGGCCGTCTTGCCGCTACCCGTCTTGGCGATGCCGATGATGTCTCTGCCGCTCAGTGCTATAGGGACACCCTAACCAAAAAAAAAAAGAAAACACTCATTAAGTTAAAAAAAAAAAAGTTTCTCAGTGTTAACCTACACTTTATATACATTTCACTTAGGAAGCCTTTCGTTATTGGCAGTAAGGATTTAAGTGAAGAACCTGGCACTGGATGGGCGTAGGCTGCGTGTACTCAGACTTGCGGATCTGGTTCATGAGCTGCTCGTCGAAGCCGAAATGAGCGAAACTTGTGCAGGGCTTGGGGGGAGCTGCGCCGGACACCTGTCCATCAACACACACGCATACACAGACAAATAAGTTTCACTTAATGTAGAGAGAGAGAGAGAGAGACTAGTTTTACAGAACAGAGAGAAGATGAAGATGAAGAAGAAGAAGGAAAGCACTAACCCTGAGGTTGAGTTTGTGTCTCAGCTCCACCACTTGAGTTCCGGTCAAGCTGTTGAGCTCTTCATGCTCGTTGTAGAAGTTCTTCTCGAAAGGAGAGTAGTCGATCTACAGGAAGGTCACAAAGCAAACTTAAAATGCAACTACTGATAGATACAGCTTGTACAATGTTTAACATGCAGCTGTCCCCGTCAGAGTCTTTTATATACAGTATACGTACAATATTTACTGAATTTTTTATTGTATAGTCCTGTAGAATCTATTGAAAAGCCCTATAAAGCTCACACACACATCACGATGGGTCTGACTGTGCCTACTGAATGTGACCCTTTCACCCTAAAACACCATCGTTGCCTTTAGCCAAGTCAAACGTCTCACAACTTAATATTAAAATGTTCTCCATGTGCTCTAACAGAGTAAGGGCGCTGCATTACTTCATCTTTCAAATCAAAAAACAACAAACCAAAAAAACAAGTCCAAACAAGCTGTGGTGAAGTAGGCGGGGCTTCCCTGTCTCTCAGGGCATTTTCACATTAGGGTGGCAGAATCGTTTCCGAGAACACTTCACCATACGGATGGTCAGTTTTGATCAGCAAGAACACAATCGTTCCGTGCTCAGGAACAGTACTCGAATCTCCCGGAAAGGCATGAGAATGATACTGCGTACTCAGGGACGGATCTGAAATCAGGCATCTAAAAAAACCGTAAGCAGCGTCACTCTAGAAATTTGTCCCAAAATATCAATAACATTAGACGCAACACAAAGATCGAGTTCCTCGTTCTCTTCTTTTTCTCTGTGGTTACTGGCGGCTCGGATAAAGAAGTAGGTGCATACTACCATCTGCTGTACCAGAGGGTGAAAATATGCACGTGTACGGAGAAAAATAATAATGCGAGCACTGGCCGGTGGGGACGAGTCGTTCCTGAGCACAGACAAAAATCGATCGAAAGTGCCCATCATTAATAAAACATATGCACAAATTTCAGTTACTACAGATTTCTCTGACTTTTTGATTCACTGTACATTTTGAGTGATAGACATTGAGGTTTTATGGAGAATACATGGCAGGTCTGCAATGGTGAAACAGAAAAGTTTTTTTGCATTCATTCAATTTGATAAAAACATAATTAAAAGTAGCCTTGATTCTTTTTCTCTCTGTGACTGAGGCATGTATGTGTATATGTGCTACATATTAGTGTTTATATACTGTACATAGAGCGACAGTATCGTTACCTCAGAGTGGTCAATAGGAGGCAGTGGCATGATGATCTTTTTAGTGGTAGGAGGGATGGGGTTCCCATCGCTGTCGTAGTCCACGTTCTCCTCCTCTTCCTCCTGGATCAGCCCAGCAGTTGGATTCTCCGCCATATAACGGAAATAAGCCTCCTGCACGCAAACAGAGCTTAAAGTCACGCAGGATGGGTCAGAAAACGTTACGGGTCCCTAAACTATCACGACTGCGCCTCTATGACGTTTCTGGAGGGAAATAACAGGTAACCAAATGACTGCTAATGAGGCTGGGGCAGTTACCTGGCATATTATCCCCTTCTCAGGGGCAACATGCCAGCATTTAATGTAAATAAGACACGACAACATGCTCGAGGCCTAAATGTCACGGTTAGCAATGACACGGCCAAAACTGTTCATCAACGTGATGTCATTATTACATTAATCATTCCTTTGATCAAAATGGCTAGCAGTTTACATTTAGCCATTCCTGAACCTGCGTGTGCTCTGAACTCGAGCGGATCTGTCTACTACTGTGGAAAACAGGACTACGTGGCTTCCCTGAGCGCTCGACACAACCCGACCTGTAAAGACTTTAATATGCACAAGGGTTACGTGGACAGGTAGACAGATGAGCTGAGGAAATGAAAGAGGAGATGATACAGATCGAGGAAAAGCTGTTCTTGAAGTAGAGGTATGCTGATAGTGTGGTCACTCACTTGCTCATCTTCCTCTTCAATGTCATCTCGAATACCCCTGGAAGAAAGAAACGGAGAAAAAAAAAACTTCCCTGCGACTCGCTCAAATCACCCGTGGAAGAAGCCTTAAGTGTATTTAAACAATCCATATCCCCGTCCCCCTAATTTTTATTTTTAAACTTCCTGTATCATCTACACATAGATAAACACATCTAATATTAAAGTCATACTAAATAACTGTAACTTGATGAAGAAGTGCTGAACCCAATATTTAGTATTCCTGATAAGGAGCTCTAACTTACTTGGTCAGCTTTTTCTCTTTTTCCTTGTCCTCGAGTTTCCTCATGTCCTTGGCTGCTTGGTTCTATTTGGTGTTTGAAAAAGTACGAGAGAGAGAAAGAGAGCAAACGAGAGAGAGAAACAGATCATTAGGTACAAACAGACATGTTAATTACACTAGTGAATAGAGACGTACATAGCCCCTTAAGGGATATGCGACTCAAGTCAAGTTTTGCAAGATCTCGCGGAGACTCTTTTAGACTTGATTTTTCAGCATTAGCAATTAAGTTCAGCAAATGCCAGTAATATCAAACTGCGATTCATGTACAGTATGGCTGCGCTGACTTGTTTATACTATTTAATACATCTGAAATAGAGATGCACAAATTGATTAGCTGGTGACCAGAACTGACCGTTTTTAGTTTTCTCAGACACGGATCGCAGTTGTCAAGCACCAGCGGTCAAGCCTCAAACTACCACTGTTAAACGCTTGAGCAAGGCCCTTAAACCCTATCTCCTTCAGCTGACCCTGGTACTAAAGGAAGCAACGGCTGCATTGGAACTTTTTTAGATGCTCCACAGCAACTTGGGGGGGGGGGGGCGGGGGGGTGAATACTAATGCAGCCACAAACTTGATTTGTAAATACTTTTGCACAAGGACCGTATCGGCAGAAAACGTGTGATCTCACCTCCACCTCAGCCATAAAGGCATCGAGGGGGTCGTCCTCGCTGTCCGATCCTCCTTCACCTCCTCCTCCACTCCCTCCTCCTCCTCCTCCAGACTGCATCTGCTGCCTGGTAGGGGAGTTCTCTGCGGGGATGTAGGGTAGATCTGCCGCACTCGATTCCTCCTCGTCGTCCTCGAAATAGCTTGGGGAGAAGCAGACAATTTGAAAAGGTGTTGTAAAAGAATTATTTAAAAAAAAACAAGTATACTGTCTTACTTCCCACTAGCACTGCAAGTACTGGCAACCCTTTACTCCTCAGTATCTTCTAAACTGCTATAGCATGCTTTTACATTTCCAGATCTGTTCGGAAATATCGTAATTACACGTTGAACGCAACCACGGTGTCATAGTTACCCCTACGACCACGTTTTTTTGTTTTGTTTGTTTTTAATTCTTTATTCTCTTACATTAAAGGAAAAGCAACTATTCACAAATAGGGTTGGGTCCGAAAACCGGTGCCAATACGGCACCAGTGCCTGTATAACCGATATGTACCGGACCGAAACAGAACGCGAATTTCGGTGCCTCATTTCGATGCCACTTAAATGCCTGAACTGTGGATTCATATATTTGTTCTCTGGGGCTATGATGATGACACAGTTGCAATAAGCATTAAATCCATCAACACAGATGATCGCTAGTAAAATTTAAATACTGCATTCATGGGGTGTCAGAAATGATCGGTAAAAATAAATTATTATTTCCGTAATTAGAAAAATCTTGAGGACTTCGGAAAGCTTTGACAATACAAATCCAAAACATTGTTTGAGTAATGCTACTGCACATTTTATTTTTGTAGATTAAATGGTTATTAGATTAAAGCACAAATCATCAGGAAATGAGATCATCCGAGATGCGCGTGAATACCTCTTGCCATACACTCGCTCTGACGTCAGCAGGTGATCTACCGCTATCTTAACTTGCTAAATTAACTTTCATTAAAATGCCTTTAGGCATTTTAGAATCTTTTCTTGTGAAATATAAACACACTTTCGACCATTTAGTTAAAACTAAACGGTCGAAAGTGTGTCTATATTTCACAAGAAAAGATTCCGACACCGCGACGTGCAGAAAATGTTTTACAGCAGTTGCGTGTAAAGGGTGAAACACGTCAAATCTAATGAAACATTTGAGGGCACACGGAATAAAGTTACAGTAAAAACAGAGGGATGCGCCGTGTTTAACAGCTTACAGACAACAGCTGGCACTATTGGTGTGGGTGACCCCAGCCGCAGTCATACCAACCGTAGCAAAAAGGATTATGATGACATCAGCAGCCTTTCCGCAGGTTAGTAGTAGGATAATGTAATGTTAACTGCAAAATGCAAATCTTGCAATCATGCTAACAAATGGTCAAACGATTTGTAAAATACTAATGTAACATGGATTCTGTTTAGAATTATGGCTTTCCAGCTAGTACTTAAACTTTTAATATATAGTTAAATTTTAAGCATTCAATTTTTTGTTCAATAAAAACGTATTCTTGAGCCATCATTTTTGTGGCTTTTGCAAAGTATCGGTTCAGGCACCGGTACCGGTTTAAAAGTATCGATTTGGCACCGGTATCGAAAAAACCCCAAACGATACCCAACCCTATTCACAAAACAGTTTGTAGAAATAGTTACAAATAATCTGATGATCTTAAATGTAATCAGTGATATTATTTCAGGTTAAAGCCCACATACATGTCTGCCCGTCTTCTGTACGTTTAACTTAATACAGCGAAATAAAATTCTGTAAGGTTGAGTGTCTTACACCTTGTTTACACAAAGTTTTACTTCAGTCAAATACACTCCCTGTTCAGTAATCGGAGAGTGAATCACAGATGAAAAATCGAAAAAGTCGATTGGATAAAGATGAGGTTTTGTCCTAAACTACTCCAGCGCGTTAAACTTCACTAATACCACTTCAACACTGCTATTTCAGCAGTGGAAATGTGAACTAATCCCAGTAAATATATTCATTATAAAAGCTGAACTGGATATCTATTGAGCAAGTGTTTTATTTTAAAGAAGACAAATCAGGCGCATAACTGTTCGTAACATCGCTTTTACTCAGCATTTTGATTTCGCTCATGGTGCAGGATAAACTTCAGGGAGATATCCAAGGTCTGCAAAAGTTTCATTAACTCCTGTCCAGCTGTCGATTTAAGACGCGCCCACAGTTTGGCGCATGCGCAGTACGCTGTCGAAACGGTGCGGTTTATAATCTGGCACTTAACCGCTCATAACTTCACGCCTACTCAACATGTTTGATTTCATTTATGGCGCAGATTTAACTTCAGGCAAATACCCAAGGACTGGCAAAGTTTCATTAAATTCTGTCCAGCCAGTTATATAGACAGATATGGTGTAACTGGTGCAGGGTCACTCACGCATTTTCCTCATCGAAATTTGCACGTTTGGTTCCGATCTTGTAGAAGGCAGGCAGCTGCTGCTGGTTTTTGCCATACCCTCCTGCAGAACCCGGGCCTCCGAACGCGCTGTGGGACTGCTGGTTCATCCGCGGCTCCTCTTTCTTACCCCCGGAGAGAGAAAATCCTCCAAAGCCAAAGCCTCGTTTACCGCTCGGTCCTCCCTTGTTCCAGTTCATAGCTGCATCCGAGAACACTTAGACAAAGCACTCGGTCTGGTGACAAACGAGACGAGAGAAAGACAACACTCACTTCAGTGCTCGGAAACCGAACACTTTTAGCTAGTTAGCTAAGCCGTTGCTAGCAATAATGGCAAAACTTATATAGGTGATATACTACATAAACTTAAACTGACTTATATATTATTCATTTATTCATCCAACTGCTTATTTTTTGACATTTCACCATCTACCCAATTAGCTAGCTTGCTAATTTCCAAACTAGCTAGTTAGCTAGCTAGCTAATGCAGCAAGTGGGCGTGCGCCTGCGCAAACATAAAGGTTATAGCTTCATCCTTAGAAAACAAATCACCACAGGAAATGAACATTAAGGGTTGAAACATAAATGTTTCGCCTTTACACCAAGTTATGAACTAGCCGGGAGAAAAGCGGGTACCTGAAATAAAAGCGCGGACGAAATTGTACCGTGTTTTAACGTCGCTTACAGTCTGGCCGACTGTTGTTGCGTGCTACGTCATCAAAACTCGACTCGTTATGTGCGAGAACACTTTCTATACGCCCCCCCCCTCCACTCACACATACACACAAACTCAATAAAGCCAGTCCTATTCAACAAGATATTTATTATCTGAAAAATGTAAAAAAAAAAAAAAAAGGAGGTCACAGTACAACGTGAAGATGCAATATTTGCTGCTTCTGTAAAAACATATTTATTTAAATGCTTCTGTAGTTACACACACACACACACATTTTGTGTATGTTATTCATTATATTTTATTTCATCTTCTGTCCCTCCAAATTTTTTTTTGCTTCTTTCAGACATATATAATTTGCTTGTCACATTTTCCCAAAATTATCTCAAATTTCCTTTTGTAATATTTAGTAATCATTGTTATTTTTGATCATTCTTAAATCCTTTCACTTTTCACACCACTCAACAGAGGCCTGGCGCTTATTCCAGGGAACAAGGTGGGGGACATGATGAATGTGTATCCACCCATCTTAGGGCACACACACAAACACTCAATCATACATTACAGGCCATTTGGTAATGCCAATCAGCCTACAACACATGTCTATAGACCTTTGGGTGAAACAAACTGTCACTGATATATATTTTATTTTCATCTCTCTAATATATCTACATTCTATGTTTATTCTAATATTGTGAACCCCTGGCAATATGTTTACTGCATAGTGAAGGTGTGGAATTAAAGAAAAAAAGATTAAATAAAACACTCTCCTTTTTTTCAAGGAATAGGCTTTTCCACCCAATGCACAAACCCCAGCCACTGCTTGCAGTGTCAGTTCCAAGACCAGATTGAATGGAATGGTTGCGTCAGGAAGGGTATCCAGCGCAAAAACCTGTGCCGATCAGATGGTCCGCTGTGTCAACACCTCAAAGTGAGCAGCTAGACCAACACAGTCAGATGTAGTACTCTGTCAAGTCAAGTCAAGTAGGCTTTTATTGTCATTTCAACCATATACAGTTCAGTACACAGTGAAACGAAACAACGTTCCACCAGGACCAAGGTGCTACATACATGCAACAACATAAATTACACTTTACCAGAACCAGCTAGCTAACTAAGAGATCTAATTAGCTGACTGGCATTTACATTTTTACATTTTTAAGTTAACCTAAAAACTATTAATTTCTATACAAAACATACACAATAGACAACAACGTGCACGTGCAAATGCGCAAAGAGATGTGCTCTTTTGCCAATTTAAGGCATCTAGCGATAATCTTTTTAGTAAGCAGTGACTACTTGTTCAATGTTTTACATACTGTAGACTCATAAAGACATAACCACAGATGTTAGCCAGTTTCAATGATGCCATCAAATCTTTTGCTGTCACTCAGCGTTTTTTCTTTACCTCATTGATGAGTTTTTTGTTGTGCTCTTCAGGCCACTTTGACTGGGAGGCAACTTTTTGGTAGAGTAGCCACAGTGGAGAAGTTTCTATATTTGCATAACTGTAGACTTAGTCTTAAATTTAAAAGTTAGAATTTAAAAGTCTTTGAAATCACTTTGTAACCCTTTCCAGCCTCATATAAATCAACAATTCTTTATTGTAGATCCTCTGAAAGCTCTTGTTGATGAGGCATGGCACACAAAAGCATCTTCTATTCGTGCGGAGCAAACTCAAAAGGTTTGAGTGGCTTTAATCAGTCAAAGTAGCTCTAGTCCACACCTCCAATCTCATTTTCTTGACAAGACTTCAGGTATGTCAACACCCGATTCGAAAAAAGACATGAAAAATCTGTTTGTTTGGTTTTTAATTATTATTTTAAGCACATTATATTTGTCAATACCCTTGACTTAGTTAAAGATCAGATCTCATTTTATGCAACGCAGAAAACCATGAAATTCCAAAAGGTTAGCTTTTTCTTGCCACTGTATATAAAAAGTCACACACTCTAGGATTTCATTAAGTCACCTTTAGTTTTGATTACAGCTCATACTGTGGTGTCCTGTTCTTGTGTGAAAATGATTCCCAGAACCACTCTTTTACAATCTGAGTTCTGGAATATGTCTGTGCATTCAGGAAGAAAAACTCAATAAATGCAATAAATGTGATAACCTGGTCATTCCGTACTTTCACGTTGTCAACTGACTTTATATTATTTTCACATAAGGTTGCTGAGCCTAGACCTGAGTACCTGAAGCAACGCCAGATCATTACACTGCCAAACTATTGAGGGGGAACACATGCAAAACACACATAAGCACAGAGACATGAGGTTGAAATCAAACCCTCACTCTTGGAGGTGCAAGGCCCCGGTGCTAACCATTGCCCTTGCATCTCCAGGAGATTTCCTTCACGATTAGGCAAAAAAAGGTAAAGACAAACAGTATTAACTCTAGTTAATTCTAACTCTATCATCTATATCGGTTATATGCTGTATACAGAGTCATTGGGGGCTTGGAGCCTATCCCCTAGGGCATGAGGCGGGATACACCCTGGATGGGATGCCAATCACTTGCAGGGCACACATACACACACTCTCATTCACACACTACAGGGCTGTTTAGGAAGGAATTTTGCATATCTTTGTACTGTGGGAGGAACCCCACAAGCACAGGGAGAACATGCAAACTTTGTGCACACAGACCCGAGGTGGGAATCGAACCCGCTACCATGGAGGTGCAAGGCGACAGTGCTATCCACTACATCACTGTGCTGCCCTTTTAATAGAATTTTTTTTAGCTAAAAACCATAAAACATTAAAAAAAAAAACAGATTTTTAGTTATTGAATAACTTAAACAACCACTACACATTATACTGCATAAAAGTTTGGATAAAATACATATGAATCGTTCGAGAGTCGAATGGGTGAGTCAAATGCTGACTCGCTAAAACCTGAATTCGAACCGCATGCAAAAAAAAAAGGTGCTATTTTGTTCATTACAAAAGGGTGTAAGATCTAATTAAAGAGTTGCGGGATTTGTGTTTTCAGTTAGGTGAAAATGTGTAGACAGGCAACGGAGTCGTTTTGTGGCCGAAAGAGTCGACCCCTGAGTCGAAGACACGACTCGACTCGCTGAGCGGAACCGTAAAACGCGCATGCGCGTGGTTACGCGGGGATGCAATGCGCATGCGCATTACCGACTGCAGGACGCAGGGAAGTGACAGGAGAGGTAAACAGTGTTACAAATTAAACGCTTTTCTCTTTCATTTAGGCGGAATTATTGGACGAAACCCGGACGGGCCGGATACCTTCTCCACTTTAGGAGTAAGTTAAGTTTCAAAATGTTGACCAGGGTTTATTAGTAATGGAGAGTAAGCGTTGATGTTAGGGTTAGAGGCTGCACAGGCTTTACCAAGGCTTTGTATTGAACTGTAGAGTTTATGTGATGATCAGATCAGATCAGATCAGAGTTGATCAGATTCTCATCTGTAATCGACCCATCCAGTCTGATCAAAATGAAAGCAAAGATCTAACATTGGCACTGGGAGTGGATATTTATAAGACTTGAATTCTTGCTCCTGATTGGTCAGAAGGTGTTGATTACTTTTCCCTTACAGCAGCTCTGAAAGTCTTCTGTATGTTCAGCACTATAAAGCTGTCTGCATTACCGATGGCATTACAATGCACTGACGAGGTTAATCATCACAAATGTAGTGATTTGCAGTGACATCCGCAGCAGCACTTCACCGCAATCCTTAGTACTGGTACAGCGAGAAGCTGGCAGGATCAGATGTATTAAATCTTCTTAGCTAAATCAATAATGATTCGACAAGACAGAGACAAAAGTGTCTCTGTCCTGTAGGTCCCAGCTCATTCTGGAGAGGAGAGGAGGGGATCAGGAAGAGGACGTGTTAATTAGCACACGAAGAATTGGACACGGCAAGCTTAATAGCACTTTATTTCTATACTATATATTTATATACAGTACATAACTATATACAGTGCCCTCCATAATTATTGGCACCTCTGGTTAAAATGTGTTCTTTAGCTTCTAAAAAAAATCAGTTTTGTTCTAACTAACATAGGACGACACTGGGGGGAAAAAAGAGGAAATTCCAACCTTTAATTCAAGTGCATTTATTCACGTTAAGAAATAATTATTTTACATCAAATCATGGGTAATGAATTATTAGCACCACTGATGTTTAATACTTTGTACAACACCCTTTTGCCAACAAACAGCACCTAATCTTCTCCTATAATGTTTCAGAAGAACACAGAAAGAGGGATCTTCGAGCATTCCTCTTTGCACAATGTCTCTAAATCATCCAGTGACCTGACTCCTCTCCTCTTCAGCTCACTCCACAGGTTTTCAGTGGGGTTGAGGTCTGGGGACTGAGATGGCCATGGGAGGAGCTTGATTCTGTGTGTGTGGTGAACCATTTCTGTGTAGATGTGGCCACATGTTTTGGGTCATTATCTTGCTGAAAGACCCAGTGACGACCCATCTTCAGCTTTCGGGCAGAGGCCACCAGATGTTTCTTTAAAATGTCCTGGTATTTCAAAGCATTCCTGATGCCATGCACCCTCACAAGGTTCCCAGGGCCTCTGGAAGAAAAACAGCCCCACAGCATCACCGATCCTCCCCCAAACTTCACAGTGGGCATGAGGTGCTTTTCTGCAGACTCATCTTTTGTGTTCCACTTAGAGTGTTTGTTGCCAAAAAGCTCTATCTTGGTCTCATCTCTCCCAGTTGAAGCCCCAGTACCGCTTAGCAAACTCCAAACGTTCTCGTTTATGATTGTGACTGAGAAAAGGTTTTTTCCTTGCATGCCTTCCAAAGAGCTTGTTCGCATGTTGATGGCGTCTGATGGTTGTTTTGGAATTTTTGTGACCCCAAGATGCTCTCATTTGTTGCAGTTCTTTAACAGTGAGCTTTGGAGAATTTTTTATTTCTCTTACATCCTCCTCACTGTGCGTGGAGGCCAAATAAACTTGCGTCCTCGTCCAGGCTTGTTTACTACTGTTCCAGTTTTTTTTTAAACTTCTTAATGATTCCTCTCACAGTAGATGTGGGCAGGTGCAGGCAGTTGGCTATTTTCTTGTACCCATTGCCTGATTTGTGAAGGTCGACATACATCTGCCTTACTAGAATGGTGTGTTCCTTTGTCTTTCCCATGTTGAAGAGTGGATAAGAGAAATGGCCTCTGTCACGTCATATTTGTACCCCAGGGAAGCAGGAAGTGATACATTACTAATTAAATGTTCCTAGATACTCTGATCAACTTTGTAAACTACTGTACAAATGAGAGAAATACTTCAATGACATTTATTTTCTAGGAATTGTTAGGGGTGCCAATAATTGTGGAACAGGTTATTTTATGAAAAATAATTATTTGTTAGTCAGGGATTTTTATTTCCCCTTAAAATTCACTTTATATTCACGTTATATTTTTCCACAATTTTCAGTGTGACAATATGCTTCTCCAATAAAAACTGAATTTATTTGAAGGCTTTTAAGACGTCTTAACCAGGGGTGCCAATAATTATGGAGGGCACTGTGTATATTTCACACGGTTACTGCTATGCTCATGACAGGACGTTTCCATTTCAATTACATCCCAGTTCTATTCTTAAATGTTTCTTACTTGTCCTTGTACGTAATGTAAAAAGTTTTCTATGGTTTTTATATTGTAATTTTTCTTTTTATTATTATATTCTTATTTTATATTATTTAAAAATACTCTTTTTCTTTTAAATCTTTTTTTATTATTACTTTTTTTTTTTTTTAGGGTGTGGGCGATTTGTTAAAACATTTCACTGCATGTTATACTGTGTATGTAGCAAATTAAATTTAGTGTTTGAATTTTATTTATAGTAGGAAACCATGAAAGTGAGACTGTCGAGCGTGTTCTGCTCTCGTTCAGGAAATGTACGCAGCACAGCCTGGATTTGGTGGTGCAGCTCCAAGAATTAGGAATAGTTCCTACAGTAGAAAGCAAGAAGTAGGCGAGTCTTTTTTTAGAATGAGCTGTGCTTCCACTGTGAAGACTGACTGACTGCCGCTTCATCTCGGGGTCGTACCCGTACAGGACAGTACACCCAGGTTTCGCACCCAAGATGACACGTGAGGATCGCCTGGACTGTTGTGCAAGAAAATGAGACACGCCAACAACGGCAGCGATGTTGTGGATCGTTCCCCAATGATCATCTCGCACAAGTCGCCGAATGGTTCCGACATTTTGGAGTGTTGAGCCCGTCTGAGGTGTTCCTGATCTCTCGTCGTCTTCCAGTCATGTTCTTCCACTCTTGAAGCGCTCGGGCCCCCTCAAAACACCTCGAACGCCTCAATACAGCAACAGATTCATGCAGAAGTTCACTTTCGCTCTTTATTCTAACTTGCTGTGATGAAAGAAAAAAAAAATGATGATAACTGGTAAACATCTTACGTTTTAAAAACTCATGTTTTCACAGATATTTACTCTGAACGTGATTTTGATGGTGTAGACGCTCGTCATATTCAGGATCCATGTCTTTTTTGGTGAGTTTCACGTGTTCTACACCCACAAAACATGTTGGTGTGACAAATCCAAAAAGTCAGGTTAATGGAGAGAGTGTTGAGCGCGATAATCGCTTCGCCTTTAATCAGTCGTCCTTGTGCTACAAAAGGTTTTGAGAAAGTTAAAAGTGTTAACTTGGAGGGCTGACTGTGTTTGTGTGTTTAGCGTTGGGTGTCGGAGAAGCTGAGCGTGGAGAGTCTGAGGGATTTGGACTTGTTTGGAGGTAAGTACTTTAACCCAAGCCTGTGCTGATGCTGTGCTTATGTCATGACCCTGAGCCAGGCTTTATGCTGTATGATTTGTAGAAACCATGGCAAACAGAAACTGCACATAAAGAGACAAGGACACGCGACTCTCTTCTAAAAGCTACCAGTAAGATGCTAATATTACAGTATTGGAAAAGTTAAATAAATAAACAAACAAGAAAGAGACGTGTTTATGAACGTAAAAAACAGAACGTAGTCATTTTTTAAAATCAGATGCGTACGGTTAGCACATATGACATCATCTGAGTAATAAAAATCGTACGTCAAGAATTTTTTTTCAAACGCATCCTTTGCAGGCATTTTACATTTTCTAAGTATGTGTCTCAAAGAAAAAAAACATGACTTATAACACAACAAAAAATACCCTTTATAGTCAGTTATAAACCGTGTGTAGTTCAATAGTATTTGCAGCAATTTTTGTGAAGTTATAAATGGGCATAATGTATTTTATTTATTTATTTAGTTAGTTAGTTAGTTAAAGTCCCAGGGAACCTGCATCTGTGATTGCTTTGTAAGTTATTTAAAGTCAGTCGAATCGATTCAGTCCGATTTTGGGCCGTTGCAATTTTCGATTCATTTTTTTTTTTTTTTTGGATTTTTTCCCCGATTTTCTCCCTAATTTAGTCGTGTCCAATTCCTCCCCGTCACTAGGGGGCTCCCACATTAAGGCTACTACTACCACTCAGCCGGGAGGGCCGAAGACTATCACGTGTTTCCTCCGAACCACGTGACGCCAGCCGAAATTAAATTTCCTAATTGATTGAATCTCTCAGCTATAGTCTTCTTTTTGGTTAAAATTTTTCAAGTTTTACAAAGTCATGCTGGATGTCTGAAGCAAATTTAATCAAACACTGTTTGCGGTCCCTCTTCGTGTTTGCTTGTTTTACTCGTTGGCCATACTTGTTTTCATCAGTTTAATGAAATGTCCATCTTGCTTTAGTGATTTAACTAAACGTAAAAAAAATTTTTCTTCACCTAGCATCAATAATGTGATGTGTAAAGTTACAGTATACAGTCCGTGTGTTTCAGGTCACGATCATACCACAGTACAGATAATACGAGGTCTGTCTGAAAAAAAGCCATCCATTGTCAAGATAATGAGAACGGTTTGCATGACAGTGACGTAACCTGGCAGGGAAAAAGAGTGGACCGGAATTGACTGGAAAGTGAACAATGACGACTTCACTGTACTCGTCAGTGAGGGGCAGGACGCTGTTGAGTGAGCATGTGTACTGTCTGGCCGTTGCATTTAAAGTGACTGGGCGAGTACGGCAACATATCTGCGTATTTTTTTTTTACGTTAAACTTGAACATTCTTTTGTGAAAATTATTCAGATGATTCTGAAGATTTTTTGGGGACGATGCAATGAGTGCATCCGATCACCAGGTGATTTTACGCCATGTTCCCTGGCACTTTATGTGCACAATGTCTTGCCTGCAGTACTGTATATCCTGCCTAAAAGTTGCGGTGATTGAAGCTTTACATTTTTTATTGCAGTGTTTTTGCTTTACATGACTCTCATTTTGCTGTCACATTGATTTACCCAGAGTTGTTCCTTGCTGCTCCGCTCATATCTGTTTGCATCTGGCTGCTGCCGCCTGTTCCTTTGGCATAAAACTTGTATTTTAATGTTAAGTTATTTAAAAAAAATAAAAGAAAACAAAGAGCATACATTGAGGAGTACATTGGTGATTTAATGTTTTGTTCAGGTAAGATGAAATTTCCTTTCAAACATCACATTTTCTGATGCTGGTGTGTAGGTGTGGTGTATCCAAGACAGGTAGGTCTGTGTCTCTGTAGCATCCATGTCAGATGAAGGATATTATTTCAGTTTTCATGTTTTCTACTCCCTTGAGAAAATATACTGACACTAGGAGATAAAATGATGACAAAACTTTACGACCATCTTTTTCATGTATTATGAAAAAGGATGCACAAAGTCTTCAGACTTTGAATGAAATTTTTATGGGTAAAGGTAAGAAGGGGTAGACTTGATGGGAGGGTTGAGGGTAGGCTCAGTAGATGAGTTGGTAAAGGTGGACTTTGGTATGAAGGCAAAAGTAGACTCAAAGAATAGGTGGTGGATTGGCAATATTAGGATTGAAAGGTGGGTGAGGTTGGTCTTGACAGGTAGGTTAAGGCTAGATAAGTGTGTTCTTTGTGGGTGGGGAAGGACTGGATTGTTAGATGAGCAGGTCTGGGCTAATGAGTTGATTGAGGGTGGATGTGGGTGGGCGGGCTTGCAAGGGTAGGCTCACTGGCTGGGTTGACAAAAGTGAACTTGTGGTGGGCTAGGTTGGGTTCAGTGGGTAGGTTGAGTGTGGGTGAAGGAGGCCTCAATGGGTAAGTTGACTGGGTTAGGCAAAAGTGGGCTTAAAGGGTCAAGTAGACTTATTGAATAGATTGTGGGTGGGCAAAATTGAGCTTGGAGGGTGGGAAAGCTTGGTCTTGACAGGTAGCTTAAGGGTAGGTAGCTGTGCATTTGTTTGACTGTGAAGGGGCAAGTTTTTCGGCAAATAGTTGATTGAGGGTGGAAGTGGGTGGTCAAGGGTATGCTCACTGGTTGGGTTAGCAATAGTAAACTTGTCATGGGCAAGGGTGAGTTCAATGGGTAGGTTAATGGTGGGTGAGGGAGGTCTCGATGGGTAGGGAAAGGGTGGGCAAGTGTGGGCTTGTAGGCTGAAGTAGCCTCAAAGAATAGGTTGAGGGAGAGCAGAATTGGGCTTAAAGGGTGGTGAAGCTTGATCTTGACCTGTCGCTTTAGGGTAGGTAAGTGTGCACTTGGTTGGTGGGGATGAGCTGGATTTATAGATGGGCAATTGGTTGATTTAGGGTGGATTTGTGTGGGCAGGGGTTAGTCTCACTGGCTGGGTTTGCAAGCGTGAACGTGTCATGGACCAGGGTAAGTTTAATGAGTAGGTTGATGGTGGGTGAGGGAGGTCTCAATGGGTAAGTTTAGGGTGGGCAAGTGTGGGCTTGTAGGCTAAAGTAGACTCAAAGAATAGGTTGAGGGTGGGCAAATTTGCGCTTGGAGGGTGGGCAAGCTTGTTCTTGCAGGTAGCTTATTGGTAGGTAAGTGTGCACTTGGTTGGTGGAGAAGTGCTCGGTTGGTGAGGGGAAAGTTTGGCCAAATTGTTGATAGAGGGTGGAGATGGGTGGGCAAAGTGGATGGATTGCTGCGTGCATTGATTGTGGGGGTTGATGGACAATGGTGAGTTTCATGAGAGAATTGAGTGTGGGCAAGGGTGAACTTGACAGATAGGTTGGACAAGGATGGGTTCATTGGGTGGGCATGGATGGGCTTGTTGGGTAGATAGGGGTGGGCTTAATGGGAGGGTTAAATGTGGGTAGCGGTTAACCCTCACGGATTGGTTAAGGGTGTGATAGACAGGTGGGCTGTGAGTGGGTTAAGGATGGGCTGGATGGGTAACTGAAGGTGGGAGGGAGTCGTATGGGATTTTAAATGTATAATTACATTAACAGAATTTTGAAAAGAAGTATAGACATATTGAGAGAGAGGATGTTGAAGACTCCTGTGAAGTATCTCATGAACAGACACATGATAAGCCATAAGTCATCATTTGCAGATTGAGTTTGGCGTTGTAATTTAAAAATGTTTCAGATTTACAGATTCACTGCTTGCTCTGCATATTTTGCAAACAGTGAATTTTAGCTACTGTTTGTGTCTGAGTTTTGTCATCAGGAATCTTCAGCAACTTGACGCAGAAAATGAATGCAGCCCAAGAAAGTGGTTTTGTTAGCATGGCAGAAGCCCCATCGAAGCATAATGTCACATTATCAGACCCTCATTAAATCCAGGTTGTTTGTGTATCTGTGTGTCTTCTGCGTCATTTGCGTGGTGTCTCTACCCAGAGCAAGCTCAGGCAAGCCCACTCGGGAAAGTAAGTGCGGGATCTCTGTTTGCTTTTGCAGCCATGCATTAGCCCGTGTGTGTGTGTGTAAGCATGCGTGACTGTGTGATTTTTGTGTGAAGGTGTAAACGTGGAGTTCTAATAGGTGTGGTGGTGTACAAGTAAGCGTGTATGTGATGCCATCCCCTGTGCTTGAGTGCATGCACTCATTGTGCTGCTGTTTGACTTCATGCATCGACACTCTTCACTAAGATAGAGAGGACTTGCATAGGCAAGAACATCAGTATTGGGCGGATGGATTCAAGTACTGTTTAATAGCACTGCCACATTGATATGTTGAGGAAAGTGCCAGTCACCCACTTGTGAATGTGAATGGCCACCTCTCCCAGCCTGAGAGCACGGCCAGTTTTGCTCCTTTGGTCTCCCAGCCACAGGTATACAATTACAATCTTTAAACATACACTCTTAAAATCTGTTAATGTTGATGGTACAACATACAAGTTCCTATGCAAGTTGTTGCTTATTAGGACAACAGCAATAAAGTGATCCTGGTATGCTCCTTCCAGTTGCTTATATTGTATAAACAGTTAATCAACACTTTCAGTTAATTCAATCAGAATTGAGATTTCAATGGTACGATGGAACTTTTAACTACAATATATGAATATCTCCAGAACCCCATTTTTGCTAATTGACTGGTTAACTGCGTAAAATATTGTAAGCAATGTAAATATGTTTTGTGCACGAACATGGTGTGTATCGGTTAGTAATTTCGTACTAGATTTAAACACTAGTGATGCTGTAGTTTTGTTTAGTTTAACGTTTTGTAGGGACTTCGAATTCTTGCAATATGCAAATGTGTCCGCTGCTTCTTCTTGGAACTCGAATTTGCATACTAAAACCTGATTGGCTCTTATATTTTGTGATTATATTGAGATTTGTAGTAAAAAAATACTTAAATGTACTTGTACTGTATGTAACTTTAGGTGCAGCTATAAATGGATAATCAGTACGACACAGTATGTGAAAAACCTGAACTAATAGCTAACTATTATTATTATTATTATTATTATTATTATTATTATTATTAATAGTTATAATAATAATAATAATAATAATTAACTTTAAAGTAATAGCAGTAACAACACGTTTGAAAGTGCCTCAAAAGGCATGCATAATCAAAGAAAATTAAATCAGTTTAAGTAGAATCAACTGGAGAAAAAAAAATAGATTGTAAAAGTTAAAATGAAACACACATAAAACCATATTTGTACTAAAATAATTGGAATAGGAAACTTCTGATTGCTTTTCCATTTTATGAATAAGCATAAAATGCAATAGAACAAAGAAACAAAAATATATTTTCAAAATCAGCTTTAAACAGTAAGAATTGTTTTTTATAAAATTAGCATTTTTCCCATCACTCATTGCAGTCTATCCTTTCTTTTTGCCACAGTGACATTTTCTCTGACAATTAAAACAGACCTAAAGAGAAAACGGTGTCCACTTTGACTGTTGATTTACCATCATCCAAACATAAAAATAAAAAAAAACAGAAAAACTGCAAGTGGCATTTTTTTTTCCCAATGGCATGTTACTTCAGATAAATCCCAGCCAAACATTAATAAAATTGCGAAAAAAGACCATAAATTCACTTAGTGAAAATAGGAAAAACTTTTTTCAAGATCCTTCAGCAAACAAGCTCAGAGTGTTTGCTAGTGTTGAGTGAACTGGCCAATCACAATCTGGAAAAACGGGGGTGTGGCCCTGGGTAAAAATGTATACATTTAGATTTGTTAAACTTACAAAATCAAGTATGTCGTGAGATCATATTCTCATAGCGTACATTTAAGTAATGCAATAAATCTCACTTTTTGAAATGATATTTACTTAACCTGTTTGCATAGAAACAATTTTTGGGTTAACATTTCAAATGAAAAACCTTAAACTGTAATTCAGTTCAAAACAAGAGACTTGGTAGGAATAAGTTGGGATGAACTTGGACATTAACCCTTGGACATGAGTGCTGCGCTTGTTTTTCATTAATGCTTTAGTGATCATATCAGCTTTGTGGGCTGCCGTGGTCTTCAGGCCACACTAAATGGCTCACTGTGTGTGTGTGTGTGTGTGTGTGTGTGTGTGTGTGTGTGTGTGTGTGTGTGTGTGTGTGTGTGTGTGTGCTGAGTGGAAATGATGGCTTCAGCATATGTAAACTGAGCTGGTGTTTCATGTCTTCAACTTGACAACACATGCCAGAATCCTATTCTTCAGGCCTGGCCTTGCCCTCTTGTTGCTTCAGAAACCCTGTAATGTTTTAACTAAAGGTGTCTTGCAGCTTAAATCAAATTAAACATTTGAACGTTTACCGTCTCCCATGTGGAAACGCATCAGATTAGTTTGCCTATAAAGTGGCGCACTGTGAGAGACACACTGAGTCTGGCAAATTTATTAATAAAAATTTTAATTCCCTTGACAAGGTTCCTCAGACTTGTGACTGGACCATGCTGACGGAGCTAAAAAGAACTGTTCTTTGTAAAAATGTTGTCACATTCTGTGATATGTAGTAAAGGAATTTACCACTCCCAAGTATTAACCTTAGAATGCCTACCTATGATAAAAAAAAATATTTACAAATATTTTTGCAATAAAGATGTACACTGATCAGCCATAACAATAAAATGGCTTCCCTAATATTGTGTAGGTTCCTCTTATGTAGTCAAACCAACGCTGAACAATCAAGATATGGACTCCAGAAGACACCTGGAGGTGTACTGTGGTGGTTTCCTATTAATTGCATGGTATCCATGGATTAGACTTGTTCGTCCATAACATTCTACAAACGCTCAGATCTGAGAAATTTAGAGACCATGACATCATGTTCCCCAAACATTTCCTAAATAAACATTTAACTCTGACATGCAACTTTGGGTTCCGAAACCTTTCTTTCATAGCCAGAAATGACTTTTTCAGCAAATTGTACTCCAGTTGCTCTTCAGACGCCCATGACTGTGTCACCAGGTCAGAAATGTCCTTTCCTACCTTTTGGTAGGTATTACCCACTGCGTACCAGGAAAACCATGAAGACCTGCTGTTTTGGAGATGCCCTGACCTAGTCTTCTAACAATCACAATTTGGATAACATTAAAGCCAGCCTGTAGCTTTGAGGAAGCTGTGAGTCTCTCATTAGCAAAATGTTTTCTAGTGTGCCACTTGGGTAGCTAGCTGATGACACTGTTAAAGACAACCTGAAATGAAAATCTTTTTTTTTTTTTTTTTTTACTGTATTTTTGCTTGTGGGTTCTTTGTGTTAATCAAACAACATAGACACATTTTTTTACCCAGCTACGTTTACATCGACAGTAGAGTTGGGTGAAAAAATCAATTAAATTACAGGTCGGGATTCTTTTGTGTGGGAATTCGTGCATCACCACAATGACTCCAAAATTGTGGGTGGTTTTATTATTATTTTTTTAATTATATATGTTTGCATTTAAGATGGTACAATTTTGCAGTTACTCTGTGGTGCACTCTAAACTATTAACACATTGCGATATATTTTTTAAATCATGATATTTATAAAAACATGATACTAACAGAAGAATCACAATACAAATTGTATTGACACCTGGGTATTAGGATAATATCTTTTTACATGGATGCTGATCTGATTACAAAAAAAATGTAAGTGTTTAAACAAATTATACATTTTGAAAAAGTGTTTCTGCCCACCTTAAAAGTGTTTAATCTGCTGGAAAAAGAAAACATCAGAACAAGTATTTTTTTCCAACTTTGAGGTTAGATTAGGAAAAAATCTCTAACTTCTCATATTTTCCAATAAACTCTGCCTTCTGCATTATGATTGGTTAGATGCTTTACTATGTACGAAATGTGAGCCAATTGGTGCCCAGAGATCCAGTGGATTAAAGTCTGAAGTACAGTGGAACCTTGGATTATGAGCATAATTCGTCCCCGGAAGCGGGCTCGTAAATCAAAACACTCGTAAACCAAATCAAATTTTCCCATAAGAAATAATGAAAACTTAAATAATTCGTTCCACAGCCCAAAAAAATTAATACAGAAAAATAATTAATATAATATATAAAGTAAAAATAAAACAAATGAACCTGCACTTTACCTTTTAAAAAAAGTTAAAATAAATCCCAACAGATAAGTGTTTCTGTTTGTGCGCGCAGGTGCCGTGTGTGTGTGTGTGTGTGTGTGTGTGTGGAATTAGCCCCTTCACTCGCTGCGTCTTACACAGTAAAACTCCTCCTCCCTCCCCCCACCTCGCTTTTTAAGTTTTACAACAAACACACACTCAACGGAAACACTGTTTTAACGGGAAAAAAGAAATCTCTCCAATGACACTTGCGTGAGCGCAGACTAACGGAATCACCAGTAAAAAAAAAAAAAAAAAAAGAACCAGCACCTTACCTTTGAAAAGAATCGCGACAGAGCAGAGTTTCTGTGTAGCGCAGAGTGTGTGTGTCTGTGTGAAGCCGAGGAGGGGGGTGTAAAGGCGAGAGAGAGTGTGTGTGTGTGTTTGTGTCGGTATCAAAAAACTCGGCACTCGTAAACCAACACATGCTCGTTTTTCAAGTCAAAATTTATTAAAAATCTTTGCTCGTCTTACGGAACACTCGTAAACCCGAGTTACTCGCAATCCGAGGTTCCACTGTAAAGAAAGAATGGAAGCAAAAATTCCCTTCTAAAAACCTTACCCCATGTGGTGCGAACGTCTGCAGAAAGAGTACATTTATTCTGACGAGAGAAAACGTTGCAAAAGTGTTTACATGGCTAATATTTACCATCTATTTAACACGGATTTTTTCATTTCATTTTGACTGAAAATTCATTCTGATTAGCATTCATGTAAATGGCCATATTGTCTGTAATCTTCCACATAAATGTTTTGAAAATTTTATATATTTTTTTCATCTTCTGAGGTGAATATTTCATCACCCCTCCCCCACACTCCGCTATTGTTAAGTGTAAAAATGCAGAGTCATCTTCAGCTCCTCCATGTTTGTTTGAAGGTTAAAATCAAGATCTCCTACCTCATGTTTGGGTTTCCTGATGGATATAATCCAGAAAATTCTGCTCAAAAACGGGTCACATTATGGAAGAAATCTGTTTCTGTTTTCATTCCATGTTGTCTTTTTAATGTTAGCTACTTAAGCGTAGCTGCTAGCTTGTTAATTGCTTTCCAATTTGTTTAAACACTGCTGTTTAAACTATTCTTGATGATGTTATGTAATTGAGTGACTCTGAAAAGATTAAAGCAGTGTGTGTGTGTGTGTGTGTGTGTGAGCTGATTGGCACATTTGTGAAAGTTTTGTGCACTTTGTTAAAACTTTCCTGTTTGTTTTTTTGGCGTTTCAGTGAGAGTGTATTTATTCAAATGTGTTCAGTGATCACGTTCATGTCTTGTAGTAGGAAGTCAAGACTTGAGTTTTAAATATATTCATCGATCAGCCAGAACATTATGATAAATATTATGCTTAATATTAAGTCCCCTCTTTTGCCCCAATAACATTGATACACTGTGTGTTCTGACACCTTTCTATCACAACCAGCATTCACGTGTTCATCAGTTTGATCTACACTAACTCTCTTATTGGATTGGACTACACGGACCGGCCCTTATTCCCCATGTCTATCACTGAGCCTTGACCACCTATGACCCTGTCACCAGTTTACCGGTTTTCCGTCCTCAGATTACTTTTGGCCTTTTGTCAAAGTCACTCAAATACTTATGCTTGCCCATTTGTCTGCTTTCAAGACATCAAACAGCAGCTAAAGAAAAAAGGGTTCACTAGCTGCATAATGTAAAGTATCCCATCCACTTCCAACCACCATTGTACTGTAGCTACGGTAAGACGTGCCACCAAAACTGCAGCTCTTGTGGAATGTTCCCGGGTTGCAGTGATCAGGACCTACATAAAGTGATCCAAGGAAGGAAATCCGGTGAACTGGCCCTAGGGACATGGGCGGCCAAGGCTCACTGATGCACATGAGGAGCGAAGGCTGGCCCGTGTAGTCCGTCCCATTAGAAACGCTAGTGTACTGTAGCTCAAATGAGGAACAGGTTAATGCCTTGGTTCTGATGGAAAAGTGTCAGAACACACAGTTCATTACTGTTTTAGGGGCAAAGCAGGGACCTGCTCAATATTACGTGCGTCGTCATAATGTTATGGCTGATCTGTGTATAAACATCTCTTTTCATCCACTACAGGGAACTTTCTGCCTTTTAAATAAACAAAATAACTTACAAATGAGCCAGGAGCAAATCTTAACTTTATATCTGAGTAGGTTCAGGTTTAAGCAGGTCTCGCAGGACTTTTTATTTATTATTATTATTATTATTATTTATTTATTTATTTATTTTTTGCAGTCTAGGATGTGATCCCACAACCGTAATGTAATAAATATCGTGTTACGATACCTGCCGTGTTACAAGTTGACGTGCTACTACAAGACATTAAAGATTCCCTAAATGACTGAAAAGCCTAACAGACCCGAAGACCCAGTGTTATGTTTAGCCCTCCTTATTTTTTCATTGCTATAATATTTAATACAGGATTTTATTTTTAACATTCATTTAAAGTGTGTTTTTTTTTTATGCGGTTTGTGCGTGTGCCTTACATCGATCATGCTCTGTTCCAGGCCCATGAGGACAGTCGTGAATCTCTGAGCTCCCTCCCACACCGGGAAACGATGGGAACCTTCTTACCTGACAGCAGTGCCTACGAGCTCCTCAGCGTCATCGGTCAGACGCTTCGCCTCCTTTATTATTGATAACGCTATAAGCCTTATTCATATAAGACTTTTTTCATTTCCTACAATGTCTCTGGGCTCTTTATTTTCAGTGACCATGGAACTGGAAGGAATATTATAGTACTGCGCAGAAGTCTTGAGCCCCCACACACATTTCTTCATATTTTGCTTCCGAATAGCCAGACTTTTTAATGTAGTCTTGAGGAATAGTTCTTTATTTGGCTCTCATATATATTTCAGTGCCTGAATCATTAAAGCATAAAAACATCTAACTGGAACAGACAAGAGGAGAAATGAGGTCGCCGCTGAGGTTGCGACACAAACGCGCTGCATCTTTGCAGCCTGCGACAGTTCATTACGAGAGAGAGTGTTTCTTTCTTGTGATTTGTTTTTATAAAGTCTGCCGAATATCTTGGTCAGTGTTCAAGCTGGAAATGCTGAACTGAAACTGCAAGTCTTTTTATATAATCTTGGCTGCTGTTGTATCACAAAACATGAGGGCCAATCAGGATTCGGTGTGCAAATGGAGCTGTTCCAATGATTAACAGATGGAAGATTTGAATTTGTATAGAAATCTTGTAGAAGATAAAATATCTTGATGATTGAAGTGTTAAAAGCTGTATATTCTCTGATATTGTTTACTTTCCTGTGTGTGTAGGACATGGTCTGGAACACCTGATGACGGTGAACTTGGCTCGATACAAGCACACTGGGGAACGCGTCTCCATCCGAAGGATTGACATGGAGTCTTGTACCAATGACATGGTTAAACATCTACAGGTCTGCAGCACCAGCATTTACCTTTAGAACACAATAGGAAATGATGAAAATGGTTTTGATGCGTCCCTGTGCGAAGACGCCCAGAAGACGCTAAATGAGCAACATGACCGTGTCAAGACGTGCGTCTGGAAAAACGTAACTTTTGTTGTTATTCCATCAGGAGGAAATCCACGTCTCGAAGCTGTTCCACCATCCGAGCATCCTCCCGTACAAGAGCATCTTCATCTCAGAGAACGAGTTATGGGTGATCGCACCGTTCATGGCCTACGGTGAGCGACGAAGGACATGCTGATATTTCAGTATAGGGTTTTTAAAAAATACAGCAGTTAGAGAGTGTGTGTGTGTGTGTGTGTGTGTGTGTGTGTGTGTGTGTGTGTGTGTGTGTGTGTGTTTGGATTGTGGTGGTGGTGTTTAGGTTCAGCACGAGATTTGATCAGCACTCACTTCACACACGGTTTGAGCGAGCTGACCATCGCGTACATCCTGCTCGGAGTTCTGCGAGCGCTGGAGTACATTCATCACAACGGATATGTGCACCGGTGAGCGCACACACACACACACACACACAGGAAGACAAGTCTTTCTTATTTTTAACTGAAATAATTATCAAAGGAAACATTCTGGGCTGTAAATGACTTCCTTTTAATGAATGAATTTATGTTTAAAAATCTATTTCTTTGCAGTAAAACCATGAAAGAGAGAGAGAGAGAGAGACTCGTTTAATCTTATCTCCTATGTTGCGTGTGTTTTGTTATTTGCCTGGTGTGTAGGAGTGTGAAGGCGAGTCATATCCTGATCTCCGCGGACGGGCAGGTCTATCTCTCGGGTCTGAGGAGCATCTTCAGTCTGATCCGACACGGCCAGAGAGCACGCGTGGTGCACGACTTCCCCCAGTACAGTGTCAAAGTGCTTCCCTGGCTCAGCCCGGAGGTGCTACAACAGGTAGACACAGTGCGCGCAGACACACACACACACACACACACACACACACAGCCTGTTGTCAACACAACAAGACGCCATCACCACTAATCCTTCTTCAAGTGCGTGTGTGTTGTACAACTAACGTATTCATTCTTCACTTTGTTTATTTATATCAAATATTTCTAATCTCTGACTAAAATATTTGGATCATCTTGATCCTTTATTATATGACACATAGGAGAATAAGATATGAAGAAGTTTGTGTGTGTGTGTGTGTGTGTGGGTGGGTGTGTGTGTGTGGGTGTGTGTGTGTGTGTGTGTGTGTGTGTTTTTTTACAGAACCTTCAGGGCTACGACTTTCGCTCAGACATCTACAGTCTGGGAATTACAGCTTGTGAGCTGGCCAATGGTCATGTGCCGTTTAAAGACATGCCTGCTACACAGGTAGACCTAACACACACACACACACATACACACATACACACACACACACACACACACACACACACACACACACACACACACACACACTTACTGTATGGAGTGTCATAAGTATGTATTTCTCAATATTTCATTAAAAATAATTATTTTACAGCAGCCTTAAGATGATTGGTCAGAAAAAAAAACACAAAATCCAACACACGGCCAATAAATATGATTTTTTTTTTTTTTTTTCAATTATGTTTAACTATAAAGTTTGTGTTTGCACTCATTCAGACCTGCCTATGATTTTATGATTTTTCCTTCTTTTCTCAGATGCTGTTGGAGAAGCTAAATGGTACAGTCCCATGTCTGTTGGACAGCACCACCATCCCGCCGGAGGAGCTGGGTATGAAGTCTTCACGCTCCGGGGCGGACTCCGGGATCTGCGAGGGCCCCGGGGCCGGTGGGGCGCGTCACACTAACGGAGAGCCCAACCCCTACAGCAGGACGTTCAGCCCTCACTTCCACAACTTCGTCGAGCTCTGTCTGCAGAGAGACCCAGAGAATAGGTGAAGGTCACGGCCACGGTCACACCTTATAACCGAGTGTAGCGCAGAAAGCTCTTCGGGTTCGAATTACGAGCGGGAAAAAGAGGGAATTGTGAGAAATAATGTCGGAATTGTGGCAGGGAAAAGTGCGAATTGTGAGGGTGAGGGAAAAGTGGCGAATGGGAATTTTTTTGGTGGGAGAGGGATGGGATTTGTGAGGGGAAAAGACATATGGGAATTGTGGAGGGGAAAAGTGGGAATTTTGGGGCGGGGTCGGAATTGTGAGGGAGTGAAAAAGTGGGAATTATGAGGAGGGGGGGAATTGTGAAGGTGGGGGAAAATGGGGAGTAGGATTTGTACAGGAAAAAACATGGGAATTGTATGGGGAATTGTAGAGAGGAAAAAGTTGGAATTGTTGGATGGTGGGAATTGCGTACTGTGAGGGGGAAAGTGGGAATTGTGAAGGCGGAAAAATGATAATTGTGAGGGGGGGGGGGGGGGGGGGGGGGTGGGAGTTGTAATGGAGGGGAAAAAGTGAGAATTGCAAGGGGAGGGGATTCGGAATCATGGCAGGAGTAAAGTCGAATTTAGGATGAAAAAGTTGGAAAGACATTTTGACGTGGCTGAGACATGAAGTTAAGCCGTGTCAAAGGTTTTCTAACACCAGTAATGTGAGTTGTGGCTTCATATCACGCGAGTGACAAACTCCAGCATTGAATTTGTTTCAAGTCGCACCGATTTCAAACGAGCAGCTCCAGGGTCCGAATCATTTCTTCTGCGTCCTCATGTGCACCTAGATTTAACTGTAGATCCCTTTCTTCTCCTCCCACAGACCGTACGCCAGCGCTCTGATTGGTCACTCCTTCTTCAAGCAGGTGAGTATCAAACCCGCACCCAGGCTTGTAGAAACACCTCGCGGCTGTATGTTCATCTGGTTTATCCGCCGGCTTCTTTCCAGATAAAACGTCGTCCGTGCGAGGCCCTGCCCGAGCTGCTGCGTCCCATCTCGCCGCTCGGCAGCTTCGAGTGCGTGCGGCCTCAGGATCCGTCCTCGGCGCTCGCCAGCCTGGCGTCTGGCCTCAGCCACCTGGACGTCGACGACTGGGACTTTTGACAAGAAGCGAACGGATGAAGAGATGATGATGATGATGATGTTGAAACGCTGATGACGTACCTGATGCGTTCGGGTTGTAATGGTGGGATTAGTGGTGTGTAGGTCTGATGGAGGATAAACTTGTACGATATCGATATCACGACACAGAATTTATAAGTGATTGATTGGACAATAAAATCAACTTTTAAGCGGGAGAAATTTTTTTGCAAATATCACGATACATGGAGACTTGATATTAAGCCTCGATATTTTTTTGGCATCATATCGCCCGTCCCTACTAGGAAGTGTCTGAGGGTTCAAGCCATCCAGTTCTCCTCTATTGTTGTTTTTTGGGAAGTGTATGTATATAGTTGTGTATATGACCGAAACGGGTTGAAGGAGGACCGTTCTACTTCGTCTCTCCCAGAGAGATGCAAAGCCGCTGCAGCCTTGTCTGAACCACAACACACACAAGGTGCACGAGTCTGAAAACATGCATGCACACACACACACACACACACACACACACACACACACACACACACACACATGCGCGTGCACACGCAGAGACACGCAGTTACCTAAGGCAGGTGCTTAGTTTTGCGCACTCTGACTGAGCATTGTTACGTGTTTTATAGCTGAATAACCTGAGCAGAAACGAGACACTCTGAATGTGTACTAGCTTAGTGCTGCTTGCTTGTGAGGGCTGAGACCGGTACATGTGGATGAACCGAAGCTGCATGGACCGCCGTGCCACCATGTTTATGTCAGATTGTCAGTTTTGTTTTTTATTAATTTTTTTTAAAACAAACTACCAGCAGAACGTCGGCCAATGCGAGTACAGGAAATGCAGAAACGTCAGCAGTTACAGGATAGATTCATCCTAAAGTCGCCTTCGGTTTCCGCGCCTGCTGCGGTCGCCAGCCGGATCATCAGCTACTGTACTGTACGTCATGAAGCTTATTTTTTGTTTGAGTTAGTGCGAAGCCATGACGTTGGAAACTTTGTGTTTATGTGAAGGTTTTCCAGATGAAAACAATGAAAAAAAATAAATAAATAAAGACTGAAAATCCGCAAGTTTCCATGTTCTGATGTTTCAGTAATCATCTTAGTGGTTGACATCGTCGCCTTGCACCTCCAGGTTCCGGGTTCGATTCCCGCCCTGGGGTCTGTGTGTTTGGTGGGTTTTCCTCTGGGTATTCCAGTGTCATCCCACAGTCCAAAGACATGCAGATTAGGTAAACTGGTTCTCCCAGTTTGCCTGTGGTGTGTGAATGAGCACCCTGTCCAGAGTGTGTACGCCACCAAGTCTCCTGGAACCCTGGAAACTACTTTACAGCCTTCGGATAAACTGGAGTTACTCTAACCGCACTAGCTTTCCATCTAATGCTGTTTGGGCTTCAACGCTGGAAGTTAACAGAACTGATATTCTCAAGATGAATAAGTGGAAATATAAAGTAAACCTTGTAAGCTTTTCAGGCCTTTCCTGTCCACCACCTCCATGAATTATTCGCCTCACCTTTTGGCTATTTGGTACAAACTAGTAAGAATTTTAAAACCACTTTTACCCGTGTCCGCCTGCCACAGTTAGTTAGTTCTACCAGGCGTGAAAGGACAAAATAACTGGTTAAATAAACAAATTGATGACGTAGTGCTTGTGGAACTGTTGCATGAAATGAATATCACACTTGAGGTTGTGCTTTTGTATGTAAGATCAGCACGGCTGTGATTTCTTCAGTACTCGGTCTGCACTGTGCTGTTGTTCATATAGCATTTATACATTATTTAACAAGTTAAGTTTAGCTTTTATTTGTCTACGTATACATCACTGTACAGTGAAATTCTTTATGCTTCACAGATCCCAGCTTCATTTCTTTCCTCACTTTAATGTAAAGTCTTTGTCTCTGTATCCAGGCAGAGACATGAGTGTAATGTGGAAACGTATTTAAAAGGTCAACTGTGCAGCAATCCTGAAATTTTCTTGCTCCTCGTCCGAATGTGCCAGTTCAGTGTCTACATAAATGAGCTACTTCTGAGACAAACTTTGTTCAAACAAACGGTTTGTTTTTTTTAAAAAGAACACAACTTTATTTGACAGTTAATTTACAAAACATATCAGGAGGGAACACAGGGAACGGGAACGCTAGTCTTCCTCGTCTGAAGGTGGCTCGTCTGCAGCAGCCTGATGTTTCTGCATCTTCGCCATCAACTCTTCAGAAAGAAAAGAAAAAATAGTGTGAATTATGACAACACGCCCACAATCCCCCCCCCCCTTTTTTTTTTTTTACAGTACAACACCAAGACTCTGATTTTATTACACATCTCAATAAAAGTCATTCATCATCGTTATCACAATGTTATTTACCCATTGTAAATTTATTGTACAAGCCGCCACATGATCGAGCAGGTTAGTTACCTTTGGCTGGGTTGAAGACTCCGTTGGTTTGCTGGTTGCAGACGTAGCAGCGCTTGGACTTGCGGTAGTGCTGCAGCGCGCAGGCCTCGCAGAAATAATGTCTACACCTGAGAACACCAAGAGTGGAGCTTTGGCTACACACAACACGAGATGTATATACAAGACACCGTATGCGTACAGATTATTTTATTTTCAAGCTGCTTTGAGGGTTTAAACAAAATTCTGCCCTGGATTAAAGGGGGTGGGAAAGTGATCCTGGTGATCTATCTGGGAATTAAATGAACCAGACCGAAACTCACTTTGTTATGATCGGGTTCTTGAACGACTCCCTGCAGATGAAGCATTTGAAAGGCAGATCCTCCTCGTCGCTGCTCACCTCGTAGTTCTCTTCGTCTGCAAGAACAAACACGGCAGGTGCGTGTGAACTACTGCCTCTCACAAACACAGCTATTTTAATATAATAGAATAAATAAATGAAGTTCCGGGTTTGGACACCAGGTGTCACTATTAGACAAAACTAGAGGCTCTGTATAATTAATTTATAACATTACTTTTAAAATGGACATTAATATTCTTTAATTATTAAGATTAATTGATAAAAAAAGACATTCTACAACATTAGCTCTAGAATTATAGCACCCTTGGTAAAGAGTCATTAAAATAACGATTTATTCATTCATTTATTATGTCTTTGTGGTTAAAGGTAATACAGTTTATATATAATTTATTTCTAACACTCAGGATAAAAGTGGTTTTGATTTAATGGCAGAATAATTAAACAATGATTACAATATTGATTTTGTTAAAACAATTGGTGAAACATGACGCCTCTCCTATGAAATAAACACATGAAAATAAAAAGACTGGAAGTTTTTAAAGCTGATGTTATACTGGTATGTGTGTATGTAATTATCTCAGGTGTGTACAGAGGTCACACCCCCGTCTCAGCTCACCGTTAGCTCCGTATCGTCCCTCCTCCAGCTCGCGCTCAATCTGCCAGCCATGCTTATAATCCGAGCGGTCGTGCAGGAACTTACAGCTGTCTGAGGGGAAAAAAAGACACACACAGGTTTCAATCATCACCGACATCAAACTGGGGATTACATCACTAAATTCCATCCTAATGTATTCTCTTACACACACACACCCATTGACAGGCGCGCAGACGCCCAGACAGACAGGCGCGCAGACGCCCAGACAGACAGGCGCGCAGACGCCCAGACAGACAGGTGCGCAGACGCCCAGACAGACAGGCGCGCAGACGCCCAGACAGACAGCAGACGCCCAGACAGACAGCAGACAGACAGGCGCGCAGACGCCCAGACAGACAGGCGCGCAGACGCCCAGACAGACAGGTGCGCAGACGCCCAGACAGACAGCCGCGCAGACGCCCAGACAGACAGGCGGACAGACAGATAGCATGCATGCAAATGCATGCAAACAGACAACAGACACACACACCTCCAAATCCACAGAAGCCGGTCTCTTTGTAATCCTTGCAGATGTCCGGCTGGTAGTCCCAGCGCACTGTCGCTCTCAGGTGCTCCGGAGCTCGGATCGGTCCTTTCCTATCTCACACACACCACAGATCAGACCGTGTGTTAAATCACACAGCCTCTCTAACCACAAGCCGCCTGTGAATCCGTCCTGAGGTGGGCATACCTGACCATGCCGGAGGAGGCGTTCCCCATGGTGGTGTCCTTGGGCTTGATGAATTTCTGATAGTTGTTGATGCCGCGGTAGATTTTGTCGTCCTCTTTGCCCTGCAGCTCCTGAACAGACAGCAGAAAGGAAGAGAATCATGCGTCTTATCGGGACACAACGAGGAAGAGACTCGAACACGGGCGCTTCACTCACCTCCTGGATCTTCTGACTGCGTTCAAAGATGGCCTGAGCGTCTTTATCTCGCTCGGTGTCCAGCGCGTATACGGCGGTGGCTCCCATGTCGTCCGGTCCCTCAGGTTTCTGTCACACACACACACACAAAATCAGTCATCATCCTGTTCACTTCGACAAACTGATGAGTGATCTTTTTGTAAAGTTAAGTGTAACTCCTGACTGATTTCCACACCAGCTGTTTATAAATATTTATTCTGTTTAACGCATGGCTAAAATTATCACACGATCGTGTTTCATCAGACAGCGAATTAATTATGATGTCAGATCACGGGATCGTTGTACTTGACATAAACACTGCTGTATAATTAAACAATGTCACACTCGTTGCCGTTGTACAGAATATCAGCACAGCAGTGAAGCGGTCGTAGAGTGCCGAGTACAGCGCCACCTCGAGGGTGATATTGATTTTAAATAACGATTCAATTTTTTATTGACACATACGCAGTCATTCACGGGATATGAAGTGAAAATTTAAAAAGTAAAATTAAACAGAAAGGGAAAAAGATTTAACAAAACAAACACCACAAGCACCATTTATCATCAATAGATTATGATTCGTTTGGTTATTTTGCCGCCAAAACATAACCGTCCGCGACCGGCGACTAGTTTAAAATTCTTATTTAAAAAATACTATGGAGCCAAAAGGTGACAGAAACGTATGCGATTTATCTTAAATCTCCACTTATCACACTGTAGAATATCAGTTCTGTTAACTTCCAGGTTCGAATCCCAAATAGTGTTAAATAAGAACCAAGTGTGCCATGTAGGGTGTACAATGCCTTGTTCCACACACCAAGTAGTGCACTTGATCAGGGGTTAGTGAGGGATTTGGGATTCAGCGTTGTGTTGATTAGCGTGTAGTCCGGGTTAGCCGTGAACAGAGCGACACATACGACTCCTAAGTCCCTTAAACGTTCCAGTGCTGTTACGCTCTGTTATCACCACTCGTCAAAAGCCTCCCGTCCAATCGATTTACTCGGTCGGAACTGACTGTAAATAATAATATAAAGGGTGACGGTGTGATTTCTCACCGCTGAGCGAGAGGATTTATAAGCCACTGTGATCTTATTGGCGTCTTGGTCTTCGTCGCTGTCGCTGGAGGAAACCGCTTCTCTTTCCACCTTCTTGGTCTGAAAAATAAACAAGTTGATTAGATTTTATATAAAGGATGGATTAAATATACATTAAATGTAACAGATAGTACATTCACAGCTAGCCTGTGACATCACGGAGTGACAAGAACATCGATTCAGCACACTCTCAGAAAACTGTTCGGGAATGTCTGAAAGAGCTTGGACTGGTGGGTCTCAACCACTTCCTGCAGACGCACCTGCACATTTTCTCAGTGTGTTTTCTCAGCTCCCACACTCTTCAGTTACCTCAAGCCGAGCTCAGTCATAGACAACTCATCCGTCATCCGTACTCTACTCGTTGTCCCGTGAACTGTCCTACAGCTCCTACACTTCTTGTGGTGAGTTAAACTGCAATAATTCCAGTTAGCTGGTTAGCTCAAGTGATGTATAGGGGACAGCTCGCAGTTTGACACATGTATTACAGCTGTTACTCAAACCGGCCACGCACCTAATTACAGTGGAGCCTCAGCATGTGAATTCCCTTCCTTGCGAATTTTCACCTTAAGAATTTCAATTGTGCATCAGCATATGAAGCATTTTCAGCATATGAATGAACGAACCGAACGCTGGCTAAGTTGTGTGTACGCCCGGGAGCCATTTGAAACTTGTCTGTGTCAGTGGAAACCTACCGAAGCAAGTTTACAAAAAGCCATTTTGATACCAACTTTGCCTCCAGCATGTGTTCAAAAGCTACGTCAATTTTGAACGCATGTTTTTTTTTTTGGTCGTATTTTGAAATATTGGTCATATTTTATATTTAATATACACTTATTGTTATTTATAAGTGTCTGGACCAGATGATCTGCATTTACATTATTTATTATGGGAAAATTCATATCGCAATACAAAGTTTAGCCTTAAGAACGGATAAAATTTCTATGTTCAGCTGTTTGCATAATTTCATGGCCGAATATAATTTTAACTGATGAGTTAACTTGTACATTTTTCATGAATGAGAGAAACATGAATTTCATGTTTGTTTGGAACAGGCTGTAAACATGTTTATTTCTGTTGTACAAAAAGAGATTAGCTCTGTTTACATGCTCTGTTTTTTTTTTTTTATCTGTACGTCCTCTCTCAGAGGACGTACAGATCCTCTCTTAAAACCTGGCAGTAGAATTCATTATTGACAGTCTGGCCCCTGGGGACGAATTCTCGATGAGAATTCACACACAACCACACAGACAGACAGAAATAGGCAGACAGAGACAGGCAAGCAGACAGAAACAGACAACAGCCAGCCAGCCAGAAACAGGCAGCCAGACAGACCGAAATAAACAGACAGAGAGAAATCGAGAGACATAGACAGAGAGAAATCGAGAGACATAGACAGAGAGAAATCGAGAGACATAGACAGAAACAGACAGACAGACAGACCGAAACAGACAGACAGACAGACCGAAACAGACAGACAGACAGACCGAAACAGACAGACAGACAGACCGAAACAGACAGACAGACAGACCGAAATAGACAGACAGACAGACCGAAATAGACAGACAGACAGACCGAAATAGACAGACAGACAGACCGAAATAGACAGACAGACAGACCGAAATAGACAGACAGACAGACCGAAAGAGACAGACAGACAGACCGAAAGAGACAGACAGACAGACCGAAAGACAGACAGACAGACCGAAAGACAGACAGACAGACCGAAAGACAGACAGACAGACCGAAAGACAGACAGACAGACCGAAATAGACAGACAGACCGAAATAGACAGACAGACCGAAATAGACAGACAGACCGAAACAGACAGAAACAGACCGAAACAGACAGAAACAGACAGACAGACAGACAGAAACAGACAGACAGACAGACAGAAACAGACAGACAGACAGAAACAGACAGACAAACAGAAATAGACAGACAAACAGAAATAGACAGAAATAGATCGACAGACAGAAATAGACAGAAATAGACAGACAGAAATAGACAGAAATAGATAGACAGACAGAAATAGACAGACAGACAGAAATAGACAGACAGACAGAAATAGACAGACAGACAGAAATAGACAGACAGACAGAAATAGACAGACAGACAGAAACAGACAGATAGACAGACAGACAGAAACAGACAGACAGAAATAGACAGACAGACAGACAGACAGACAGACAGAAATAGACAGACAGACAGACAGACAGAAATAGACAGACAGACAGACAGAAATAGACAGACAGAGACAGAAAGAGACAGACAGACAGACAGACAGAGACAGACAGACAGACAGAGACAGACAGACAGACAGACAGAGACAGACAGACAGACAGACAGAAATAGACAGACAGAGACAGAAATAGACAGACAGAGACAGAAATAGACAGACAGAGACAGAAATAGACAGACAGAGACAGAAACAGACAGACAGAGACAGAAACAGACAGACAGACAGAAATAGACAGACAGACAGACAGAAATAGACAGACAGACAGAAATAGACAGACAGACAGACAGACAGAAACAGACAGACAGACAGACAGAAACAGACAGACAGACAGACAGAAACAGACAGACAGACAGAAATAGAGACAGACAGACAGAAACAGACAGACAGAAACAGACAGACAGACAGAAATAGACAGACAGACAGACAGACAGAAATAGAGACAGACAGACAGAAATAGAGACAGACAGACAGAAACAGACAGACAGACAGAAACAGACAGACAGACAGAAACAGACAGACAGACAGAAATAGACAGACAGAAATAGACAGACAGACAGAAACAGACAGACAGACAGAAATAGACAGACAGACAGAAATAGACAGACAGAAATAGACAGACAGAGACAGAAACAGACAGACAGAGACAGACAGACAGACAGAAATAGACAGACAGACAGAAATAGACAGACAGACAGAAACAGACAGACAGAAATAGACAGACAGACAGAAACAGACAGACAGACAGAAACAGACAGACAGAAACAGACAGACAGAAATAGACAGACAGAAATAGACAGACAGAAATAGACAGACAGACAGACAGAAATAGACAGACAGACAGACAGAAATAGAGACAGACAGACAGACAGAAATAGAGACAGACAGACAGACAGAAATAGAGACAGACAGACAGACAGAAATAGACAGACAGACAGACAGAAATAGACAGACAGACAGAAATAGACAGACAGACAGAAACAGACAGACAGACAGAAATAGACAGACAGACAGAAACAGACAGACAGACAGAAATAGACAGACAGACAGAAACAGACAGACAGAAATAGACAGACAGACAGACAGAAATAGACAGACAGACAGACAGAAATAGAGACAGACAGACAGACAGAAATAGAGACAGACAGACAGACAGAAATAGAGACAGACAGACAGACAGAAATAGACAGACAGACAGACAGAAATAGACAGACAGACAGAAATAGACAGACAGACAGAAACAGACAGACAGACAGAAATAGACAGACAGACAGAAACAGACAGACAGACAGAAATAGACAGACAGACAGAAACAGACAGACAGAAATAGACAGACAGACAGACAGAAATAGACAGACAGACAGACAGAAATAGAGACAGACAGACAGACAGAAATAGAGACAGACAGACAGACAGAAATAGAGACAGACAGACAGACAGAAATAGACAGACAGACAGACAGAAATAGACAGACAGACAGAAATAGACAGACAGACAGAAACAGACAGACAGAAACAGACAGACAGAAATAGACAGACAGACAGACAGAAAATGTTCTAAGACGGTTTCTGGTCCGCCAGTGTATGAAACGTCAAGATATCACTGACAGAAGGGGTTCTGATCCATGTACAGACACAACCTAACCTTTCATTTATGTATATATTTGACTACAGCAGACAGACTAACCCTCTGAATCATGGGGTTGGGAGCGCTTGGTTTCTTCTCTCTTTTCACCACGGCATTTTTCTCCTCGTCGCTGCTTCTGTCTAAATAAATAAATAAATAAATACATTCATACATATATACATAAACAGTCTGGCTTTAGAGGTTTCATAGTTTCTACACTGTTAGCATGACTGACTAGCCGGCCTCCTGTGTTTAAGCTTATAATAAATCTAAGCTAAGGATTTCTTATCTAATATTAAGGGAAATAAATAGTTAGTTTTACCTTTATCGCTGTCGCTGGCTTTTCTTTTCCGTGCAGCAAATTTCTTGTTTGATTTTTTAAACAGAAACGTGCAGGTTGTTGATTTGGTTGGGTCAGCCTCCGCCATTTTGAATTCCGCTCAAAAACAAACCAGTGGAGTTAAGAGTCGTTAGAGTCACAGTGCGACACCTAGTGGCCTGGTGAAATTCAGGCAGCGTTCAACAAACATACAGCACATGTGGGGATTTATTTTTTTAAACAGAGAGCCAGATTATAATTGACATAATTCAAGGCCTTTATTTAATCATTTGTTCGTTTGTTTAGGGTACAAAATGTCTGTTTGGCATTTTTGGTTCAAATTTAACACCAAGATTTTCAATACAAAGTATATGATCAGCAACAGTGGCTGGGGTTTGAGCATTGGGTTGGAAAACAAACTCATGTCTTCATCATGGCAGGTGAGGAACCTACCACTGAGCCACCAATGCCCTAATCACAGCTTAAGTGAATTATAAAACTATTAATACGAATTTCCCAATTTCTTATTATTTGGTCTGTCCATACTGAGTGTAAAACAGACTAATGCTTGTTTAAAACCTAATGATCTGGGTTTATATTAAAAACCCATCAACATGTCGACTGAAAATGTGCTTCAACAGAAGGAATATGTTGTTGTTATTGTTGCTGTTAGTCTTTCGGCAGCTCCTGGCACGGAGTCGCCACAGCGGAGCACCCGATCCGCACATACAAGCTTGGCACAGGTTTTACGCCGGATGCCCTTCCTGAAGCAACTCTCTCATTTTATCTGGGCTATGACTCACTGAAAATCTGTTCTTTTGTACAAAGCATTTGTTACAGATAGATAAATCGTTAGATATACGCCATGGTGGCTTAGTGGTTACAACTGTTGCCTCACACCTCCAGGATCTGGGTTTGGATCCTGCACTTCGGTCCTGCCCTGTGCTTGGTGCTCTGGTTTCCTTCCACAGACTAAAGACATGCAGATCAGATTAGCTTGTGTTCCTAAACTGCCCATAGAGTGTGAATGAGTGTGTGTGTGTGTGTGTGTGTGTGTGTGTGTGTGTGTGTGTGTGTGTGTGTGTGTGCGCGCCCTGTGATGGATTGGCACCCTGTCCAGGGTGTACCTCACCTCGTCCCCTGAGTCTCCTGGGATAGGCTCCAGGCCCCCCTGGCGAAAGCGGTATAGATGGTGAGTGAGAAAGATAGATAAATATACTGAATTCACCCAAAAGGAAATTCCAAATCGTCTGCATTGTGTATTTTATTACTTTTCCGTAGCTCTTATCCTGTGTAGGGTGGTGCCTAGAAAAATATAAGTCTATTTTGCAGCCTATCCTAGGAAACTCAGGGCACAAGTCAAGAGACACTCTGAATGGAGTGCCAACCAATCACAGGGCACGCCCACACACACGCATAAAATCACACATTTTGACATTATAGGTAAACTGAAATAGCCAACACATGTCATGGGACTGTGGGAGGAAAACCACAAAGGAGAACATGCAAACTCCACTCACAGACCAGAGGCAAGATTTATACCCTCAACCTTGCAGGTATTTTTGTCGCAAGGAAACTGTGCTAACTCCTGAGCCACCATATCATCAGTTTTCTTACATTTAACTAGGCACCCAGGAATCGTGCAAAATCCTGGCAATAGAATTATCTTTTCAAAACTCTAAAGTTTACTACATTTTCTTCTGAGACTTTTGGTCAACACTGTATGAGTATGCATGCAATTATGTTAAAAGAAAGAATAAAAATATATCTTCCTATAAACTTTTACAGACCCAGTAAGTCTCACCCTTCCCAAACTGGTGAACGTATAAAACAAATACATCAGCTTCAAAAGATGTCTTACTGAAGCCACAGATTGCGCAACAGACTCTATGTTACGGATGACAAGACAAATCCCGAACTTTGATCCTCAGACCTTCATACGTGTGAGGTTCATTTTGCATGTCCTTTCACCAGATTTCTTAAGACCCAATCAGGAGCTGTGGCAGAGCTCACACACTCACGCCATGCACTCTTCAGAGTATTTGTGTGCACATGCACTAGGGTTTACAACTGTCTGTTTGTGTGAGGGAGGAGAAAATGTGGTTTGAACTTTCAGCTGCTTTAAATACACCCTAATTTTGATATTTATGTTATAGGTTATTCATTACACAGAAAGTTATTAACAGAAAATATTCAAAGGTCAAGGCAGTATGGTGACCTCCAGACTCGAGGGTTCGAATCAAATCCCACCTTAATGTGTGTGTGTGTGTGTGTGTGTGTGTGTGTGTGTGTGTGTGTGTGTGTGTGTGTGTGTGTGTGTGTGTGTGTGTATGTGGAGTTTGTACATCTTTCCGTTCTTGGTGGCTTTTCTATCACAGTCCAAAGACATCCGATTAGGTTGACTGCCATTTCCAAAGAGTATTATTTTATATAAAAGAAGTTAATTCTATTTTCTTCACCTTCTCATTCTCTCTTTATGTCTCTTTCTCCCTCTGTCTACCTTTACTCGAGCCAACACCTTCTGGTTCGTATCTGGATGAACACCTGTCTAACTCCTAGTCCTTTGTTCTTCAGGATTTGACCAGGACATTTTACAATGGTTTATGTTCTTTGTAGTCACAGATGTCGATGGCACAGGCGTTTGGTCAAACATATAGAAACTCTGGCTTTTGCTATTAATAATCAGTGACCTTTTTGACAGACAATGTGTTTGTGTGTTTTTCCTGGCACCAGAAAAGATTATTGAAGCACAGCGTACAGACCGAGCGACTCGCTTATTCAACTACGCAGCTTTAAAACTTTACGGAGTGTGTGTTTGGTCGTGCGATGGACTGGCACTACATCCAGGGTGTACTCTGCTTAGTGACCCAAGGTTAAATTAATGTAAAGTAAAGCCTTTATTTTCGTCACATATACATTATAGCACAGTGAAATTCCTTCTTCGCATATCCCAGTGTAATTGGGGTCAGAGCGCAGGGTCAGCCATGGTACAGCGCCCCTGGAGCAGTTAGGGTTAAGAACCTTGCTCAAGGGCCCAACAATGGCAACCTGGCTGAGCTGGGAATCGAACCGCCGATCTTCCAATCAGTAACTCAGTGCCTTAGCTCTCTGAGCCACCACTGCCCACTGTTATATACAGACGTTACCCTTTAGGAAACCATAGGACTCGTGCTTATTACAACATTATAGCAAATTGTGATATAGTGATTATATTAAATCATTCATTCTTTCATTAATCCTCTATAGTAATTATCCTGTACAGGGTTGCAGGGTCCTGGGGCCTATTCAGGCACGAGCCAGAGTACACCCTGAACAAGGTGCCAATCCCTCACAGGAGACACACACTCACACACTATGGGCAACTTGGGAATGGCAATTAGTCCGTCTTTGGACTGTGAGAAGAAACCAAAGTACTCGGAGGAAACCCACCAAGCACAGGGAGAACATTAAACGTAACTGTTAAACTGTTAATGTAGATATTTAGAGATATTATTAAAAGAATATCTGGAGTGTGGAAAAGATCATACACACACTTGTACTCTTTTAAAACTGCTGTCCTATGTAAACTTTATTTCAACGAAAAAGTGTTTGGTGCCACTTTACATCTTTCCCTTGCCCAAGCCTTTGTCAGCCCATGTTTCCTCATTAAATATTACAATGAGCCCTAGTCACGTGACCTTTCTGGAAACGTCCATGGAACGATTCGTATGTTGTTATTAAAATTACTTTAGTATAGAAGTATAAAAATAATTACACATCAGTTAATGATCTCTGAAAGGTGAAATATAAAGACGATATACACATTTAATGTGAACGAGTTTTTATTTTCCGTCATGTATGTGTCATGTAACACGGTTTTTTTCTCTCTCTAATGCGCATGCGCGAGAGCATTCCAACTGGCGCACAGTGTGAGCGAGCTCCGGCGCGCGAGCCGATGGCGTGACTCCACTGAGCGAGTCGATGAGCGAGAGAGTGTCACTTTGCAAAGACGAAATAGTGGAAAATGGATTCTTTTATCAATCTGACCAATCAGAGCCAAGGAAGGGATCGTATTTTCAGGTGAGTGTAGATTAATGCATAGCGTTAAAGTTTAGTAGAAGTGATTAAACTGCTTTAAAACAGAGTTTGCCTAATCGGAATTGTGCTCAGGGCAACCCAGTACGCATGCGCGTTGGCCAAGTACCTGCTCCGCAATGATCTGAAGAGGAAAGTGGTGGTGCAGAAGTTGCAGAGCCTGGAGTCCAGCATGAGTTCCGGACGGAAGTGTAAGGTCTTCTAGGAAAATTTCATCTGGACCTCATTTCTCTTGTTGTTTCTTCATTTATTCTCTCTGTGTCCTCTCCTCCTCTTTAACACACACAACTGACAACTTTTTTTTTTTTTTTTTTT